>CM033400.1:9654567-10254567 GCA_019426215.1 Buddleja alternifolia
CCTACTATGTGAAGTGGATTTTTGGTAACTAGGATTAAATTTAAACTGTCTAAAGTTCGATGATGGCCAAAATATGGTAGACGGTACACAAATGCAAATATGATTGGTGATGTTGACTTTAAGTCCACATCAGAATACTTGATGATCAAATTTGCATGCAGCGGAGATGATTCTTGACAATCGAAAGTTAAAAAGTATATATACTGCATTATCCACGACAAATGTTGAGTACATTACAAGGACTAAGACATGGAAAGAAATGTTGTGGTTCAAGAAGTTTATACTGGATCGGAGTTAGACTTTAAGCAAGACAGACAAAGCATATCCATTTCTATTATAAAAATATGGGTGGTTTCTTGAAATTTTTGATGTACCTAATATATCCCTATTTAATTCACTTTTTTAATGGAAAAAGAGTCAAATAATATAAATAAGTTGTATATATCTACAACAATAAGGTATAAATTACATTACGATTCTATGATAAAAGTACATATGTAATTGCATAAGGACTTTACAAGAAAATTGTATGTAGAGACCTATTTACAAAGGAATTATATATAGACAATAATCAAATAATCAAATGTAAAATTACATAAACATTAAATTTATTCATCAAAACAAAGAAGAATATAAGAAAAGCTAAATTTGCTTTTTTTTTCTTTTCTTTTTCTTCAAATTACCCTATTAATATGTAATGTATAAAGATATAGACCAGAGTTTTAAGCAAAACTTCAAAATTAAAAATGTGGACTATATAATTAACCATTAGGCAGGACATCAACATGCCACGATATTTAATGGTGAAAGTAAGTTGTAAAAGACTTGATATAAAATAAATGTACAAAATTTGATAAATCTATTAGCTAATCTAATGGGTGAATGGAAGTAAGTTGTAAAAGATCTTATCTAAAATAAATATACCAAAATTGATCAATAGATTAGCTAAAAATAACCTTACTAGACTTGGCGCAACCAAGCATTCGAAAGAATATTCAACACATGTTTGCACATTTATTGTCCTTCATCTAAATTATATTAATTAGGTTGTTCATTATTTTTATTTTTATTTTTATTAATTATATAGATATTGATTTATTAAAAAATTGAGCATCCTTAACAAAACATAAAAATAAGAAAACTTATAGTACATTAATATTATATAGAGCATATACACATATAAATGATACATTCTTGGATATTTTAAATCATATACTCTGACTTGTGGACATCTTGTGCATCATCTCATCAAACAAGTGTAGAGCAAGTGTCATTCATTCTAATCCATATGTATATAATTTAAGAAAAAATAAATATGTGACATTCATATGTGATCTAGAATACGAAATAAAACATAAAATTGGAATAAAAGGTTATTGATTTTTGGAAGTGTTTTTACACTATGTTTTATAATTTTAATAATATTACTTTAATGCATTCGTATTTACAGAATGACGTACACATTGTACATACTAGCACATAATACAAAAGTAATAAAAATATGCCAGGAAATCAATATTTAGCAATATATACATGTGCTTTAATTCAAGTAGAACAAATATGAGTTTCTTGTCCGATATATAATATATTGGATAAAAATCTGTGGGTAAGAATAAAATATTTAACAAGTAGCGAGATTATATTACTCTCTTACTGATAAATAAGATATCGGATAGAAATATGTGGGCAGAAAGAAATACTTAACAAGTAGTGAGGTATATTATTTATTAGATTGTTTGGAAATTTGAACTTTAAAGTTGATATTTTGTTCATTGTTAGTATAATTGCAATATGTAACATATATATTATCATCTTATAGATTGTTTGAAAATGTTCCAAATTGATATTATTAATAATATAATCAGTACACTTTCATTATGAATTATACACACAAATTATTAACTTATACTAATTTCTGCAGAAAGTTAGACCAGTACAAATAATTTTAATTTTAATTATCAGTTTTTAATAGAATGAGTTTTTATAGCGTGCCTTAGTTTTGATCATCTTCAGTATCTAATATATTAATTTAGTCAATATTTTTAATATTTATTTGATTATATCAAAAAATATTTAAAAAAATAATTTTGACAGTTCACTGTTTATAAAATTATATATTATATATAAAAAAATAAAACTTCATATTTGACTTAATTGCAATTATATCAGTTGCCGCAACCCGCCCTGTTCACCCTCATGATTTCCTATTGTGGAGAGACCATCTTCACCAGATCCATCAGAGTGCACTTCAATTCAAGGAGGGAAAAATAAGAAACTATTAGAAGGAATGATTGAATTAATAACTTTAGTTAAATAGGCATGACTGCGATTGATGGACTGATTCTGAATAAACGACATATATAGCGATGACTTGAACATTATTACTTAAATTAAATTCTGTTAATACTGTTATACATTTTACTTGAAAATTGGAGAGTTGCTAAAGATTTAATTGGCATGCAGGCGCTACCTAATTGATGAAAATCTGAATTATAAAGCCAAGCAATCTGAACATTAATTATATAATACCTGAGGAAGGAGCAGGCTTGTTAGTAGTTTTAACAGTTCTATACATCTGCATACAAAAGGTATTACCATATTTAAGACATTTAAACAAATGATAATTAATAATGAAAAAACTAATAATATAAGTCTAGCAAAGAAAAAAGAAAACCACTAAAATATACCTCCATATTCATACATCTCTCTCTCTCTCTCTCTCTCTCTCTCTCATGGAGTCTATTCCTAGTGAAAGTGGTACTGTAAGATTTCTGGGCCATTGTGTGAGGATTGATATATCACTAAGAACGAGGTTGAATTATTGGAAAATGATGACTTTGCCTTTCTCTCTCTTAATCATTCATTATATATATCTTATATACTATATATATATATATAGGCACTATAACTCTCTCTCTACATGTCTCTCCTCTTATTCATCGGCTACTGTGACGCATATATTAACGGAGAGATAATGGGACTCCCCAATTGTGATTTTAGCCACAACGGTCTAATCTAATCGATAGACTATAATACAAGAACAAAATAATAAAAACCATTCATGCACTTGTGTTGAGTATACCGTCTCCAACTAAATTTCTCCTCCCACAACCCCAACAAAGATGAAAGTACCAGTGACACATTTAACATAGGGAACAATACAAATGTTATTTATTTATTCATTTTCTCGGGTTTTAATTTTTTCTGTGTTTTTCAATTTATTTTTGTACCTGTAAATGGCTTTTGACATGAGAAAGAGTGAGATCTTTTACAACCATGAGTTCCAGAACTGACTTTTGGAGTAGCTCTGAAAACCAATTAACACCATTTTTAACAACATTAATTAAAACAAGATGTATATATGAAAATAGTGAAACAAATTAAAGAGATTAATTGTTGTAATATAATATATGTGTGTATTATATATATTATATATTTTACTTTCATGGCCACCAAGAAGCTCAACTGCATGAACAAACCGGGCATGAAGTGTACTTGTCCATCTCATTCTTGGCGCCCTCATACTACGTCGTTTCACTCCCATCTTTGGAACAATTAATCCTCCTGATCTCATTATTACCCCATTATCAAACCTACCGCCACCGCCGCCGTATCCCTCGGCCGTGTAAGAAGCATTTGCAGGTTCCAGATTCAACAACGGCATATGATCATTATTATTCGTAAAAAGATGAAGTTGGGTGATGATGAGGCCTGGAGAAGGGGAATATTGGAGGGTTGAGATAATTAAGCGGTATACCCTTGACAGGCCTGATCATCAAGCCGTCGGGTAACAAAGAATTATAATTATCCCATGATTTAGGTGGGTGTTAGATAATTTGTTGATATGGTAATCATAAGGGTTTTGTGGTTGTTCTTCTAATTGATGATGGCTTCTTCCGCCACCATTGATCATGAAGCTCTGGTTTTGTTTCGTGGTTTGGCGCCGGGTGAGCTGCTAAGGAGAGTTCGGTGAAAGCCAAGTTATAGCTCTTGGGCTTCGTATTTCTGTCGTTTCCGTTGTTGCAGATTAATGTTGAGGAGGATTCACAACAGTTGTTGGGTGGACTAATGTGGAGAGAAAGATCGGGTAATTGACTTGATGACCGCTCTCTAAAGTTCCCTTCAAAGGGCATCTTTTCCTTTTCCTTTTCCTTTTCCTCCTCACTAGATTTTCTTCTTCAACTCAAACTCAACAATCTGAAACAAGTCTTGTATGAGTTATTAAATCAAATCCAATTAGATATCACAAAAATACGAGATAAAGATGAAATTAATAGTAAAGAAGGGTGAAAAGACTTGTTGATTCTTTGCTTCAAAAGCTATCTAAAAGAGAGAACTCAAGAAAACGTACAGTACTGCTAAAAGCTGTTTTTTACCTCTTCAAGTGGAGATGGTGGAGACAGAAATCAGAAATAGATTTGATGAGTTTTTGAGAAGCAAAAGTGAAATGGAAAAGGAATAAGGTGAAATATAAGAGGTTTTCCTCAAAGATATGGACGTTGGCCAGTTGGAGGGAGTGGTACATCTAATAAAATCACAATAAAATGTGACTAGAAAATTCCAATATTCACCCAAATTCTTAATTATACTTGTCATGTAATTTCGTAATAACTATAATGAGAATGATCAATAATGCAACAAGTGAATTGTAATGTTATGTGATTAGTAGTAGGACTAGTCTAAATCAAATTTCAAGTTAGAATTTTCTAGCAAGTCTATCTTTCACAAAACAAAACATGTTAAAATAGCACTACAACAAGAAGTAATGTTAGTGACAAAATTGGAATTGACAATATTAAAATTATCATTAGATATATATATATATATATAATGAATGATAATAATTTTTGTTTTGTCACAAAAAAGAATTTTTAGTGACAAGAGTTTCTTTAAAGTTGTCACTATTGACAAATAGTTATACATCTATAGTGATAACTTAGTGTGACAATACAAATAGAGTGATAATTATAATTGTTGTCACTAAGTTATTACTAAAGATGTGTCACTAATTGTCAATAATGACAACAAATTCATTTTTACTAAATATTAAGAGTGACAACATCTACACAAATCTTTTCACATGTAAACCTATTCTTGTGATAAGATAAAAATTCTTATCACTAAAAATTTACAATTAGTGACAACTTTGATATTTTGTCATTAATGTCTTATTTTTTTGTAGTGATAGCAACTAAATAAGTAAAACAAAATAAAAATAAATTATGTTATTGGCTAATTCTTCGTGGGTATATAAGATCTCGATACGATGAAATAACAATTTATAATGCGTTTATAAACTGCCATTTACCGCATTCATATAATAATTTATTTATTTTTTTGGAAAAAATAACATTGAAGAGGTGATGTGAGCATCAGTAAAAACAAATAGTATTTGTTTGAATCATAAAACGAATGTACAGTCACTTTTTGATTTCATCCCCATAGACGACGGGTTAAATTCTTGAAACATAAAGCATCCTTCTTCTGTGATTCCTTCCCCCCACCCACTTTCGCCTTTGCTTCTCTCTCATTTACACACACATAAAAAGACATCTAATACCGAATATTTTATAGCTTACTTAGTTTGGTCGGACTCACGTATAGGGATGGAGCGAGGAATTTTGCCTGGGGGGCGAGATTAGGTCCAAAAAAGTATGAACATTTATTATGTAATTTTGAAGACGCGTAAGTTTTTTTTCCTTGGTTATTACGGTCTTTTTCTCAAATCAATAAGTCATAAATGCTTAAATACAATGTAAGTAATGTATTTTTTATTAATTAAATGCATATAATACTATTTGATTTATTTTCATAACTATCTAATAATAAGATGTAATTTCTAAAGTGAAATGGAAAGCTGATCATAATATTAATAAAAACAAAACTTAAAAGTCTCAAAAATATGATCTAACTAATTTCCATTTTAGTGTTTCAAATTAAAAATGACAACCATCATTATATTCAAGAAAATAATCTAGTTTGGTAGATCGAGTATGAAAACAATAAAAATAAATCAAAAATGACACTTATCTATTTATTATAAAAGTACAAGTTGATTTTTTGACATTTTTATTGTACCTAAAATATCTAATTTAGTTTTTTAATAGCAAAAGAGTCAAAAAAATAAATAATAAAAATAAAATTGAAGTATCTACAATAAAAAGATGCATAATTACATTAGGACTCTACAATGAAATTAATAATAAAAATAAATCTGAAGATGTACAATTATATTAGGACTCTACAATTGAATAACATAAAATAATCTAATCAAATATTAGGTAGGATGAAACTTTTTGGCATATGTGTAGAAAAATATTCGATAAAACAAATGGAACTAAAGTAACTCGTAAGTTTAAGTGATATCTCAATTGAAGTGAGAACAAAGACAAACATCTCAGCTTCATTCGAAAAATTGGTAACAATTGTTATTAATTAAGAAATTATGTCTACATGCGCTTACGTTGCTGCAAAGAAGAAGACATGAACGATATGTGTACTATATCATGTGGTACACTTGTATATCTTTATGTTATATTTTATGCATGATTAACGATTTAATTTAAACTTCAGCATATATAATAGTTTAGAAATTCATAGAATTCTTATATTTTTAACTTATAACTACTTTATAGCTATTCTCTATTCAATGAGAACAATAGATTTATAATAATAATTTAGTGTTATCTATTTTTTATTGTTTACTATTATTAATTATAAAAGTAAAAGTTGAAAATTCTATGTTTTAATAGCAAAAGAGTAAAAAAATAGACAATAAAATAAATTTCCAATATCAACGGCAATAAGATGTATAGTTATATTAGTACTCTATAATGTAATCACATATAGATAATACTTACATGTAGACTTACAAAAAGCGCTCAATTTACTCATCAAAAGAAAAGAAGAAGATAAAAGAAGGTTTAATCTGCTTTAACTTGTAATCAACAAATTTACAATACAAATACTTATACATGCCACACGGTTTATATCATTGTTTATATTTTAATTATCAATTGATTGTATGAATATTATCTTGGTTGAGAAAATTGAGTATCATTTAAAAAATATAAAAGATAGCTTATCAAAAATTCTTTTTTAGTAAATTGACCACTTGTATTAATATATTATGAATATCAACCATCAACCAATATTTAACATTCAATAAATTTAACTACTACAAATCAACAAACAACTACCAAGAAATTAGAGGAAGACTACCACGTTGTTGGTGAGAGAAGAACTCAAGACTTCTAATATGTGGAGCCTCAATTTCGCCAATAAAATTAGGCATAATCGGTTATAACTTACCATTACTTAACATGTGAAATTACTTAAGTTTGGACAGCACATATATAGTCGAAGTGCCTATATATAATGATATATTTTGAAAGTGTGTACGGACAAAATTTGAAATAATATTTAATAATATATACGAATATCATTTTATTTAATCTTTTAATCATTTATCCTTTTAAAGATTACCTTAATATCCGTACTTCGTTAATTAGACATTCACTAACCTTTTCTTAATCTTTGATCCTTTAATATGTGTTAATGGGATATACTCATACATATATATATATATATATATATATATATATATCACATCATTCATATTCTATTATCATCATATAGATTCTAAAGTAAACTAAACTGTCTCAAAATATTAATATATTTATTGATTAAGAAATAGTACTAATTACGAATAATATCATAATATTGCTCTTGACTCAAGTAAAGTAATAATTTAGTTTATTTTTAAAAAAATTGATTGAAAATGATACTTCATGGTTTAATTTTCAACTGATTAACTCAGAAAATTGCATTGATATGCAAATGAGTTTCACAATAAATGACCTATAAATGATTATATTTTAGCAATACTAAAAATATAAATTACTCAATTTAATCATAAATACTATACTACAAACATACATATATACCGATAAGTTTTTAAAATTGTGTCTAGACCAGATTTTTATTGTAATTTTAGTTAATAATTCACCATTCATTTACTTTGATCTTATTTATCTATTTTTCAGTAATTAAGTAAATATGTATGTTTTTTAAGTTAAACATCTACTAACTCTTTCACGATCTTTAATTTAACTATGTACATTTTGTTATCAGTATTAATATTGTATCATAATATATTGTATTATCATATATTACAATACGTCTCAGAATTTGAACTTCAAAGTTGGTATTTTCTAAGTTATTAGTAAAGTTTTATGGTGGAGTACGTGTATCAATATGATTGACTTTTTAATTCTACGAAAAGCTATATTAGTATAAATAATTTTATATATAGATAATCTTCTACTTTTAATAAAGTTATATTATATACTATCTATTTAATTTATACTAATCTTATTTCCTGGCATTTTTTAGCTACATTAATATCATTTTTATAAATGAAGTCTTTTTAAAACCTTATATTGACAATATTTTTCATAATCATGTAATTAATAAAGGGGTCAATGTTTTACATGTATTTTTAAATGAATATCTATATTAACGACTATATTTATTTTTGGAAATTATATTAACCACTATATGATTTTAAATAAAGATCAAAAGAGACATAGTCTTCCACGCGCAACGCTTGTGCACCTTACTAGTTATATAAGAAGAAGAGAATCTCTGGTAGAGGTCTTGGTATATATCTATTCTCAACAACACATGAGTTTTCTACTTCCTTAGTCGTTGCTAGTTGATTATCAATTGTTACTAATTGATAAATATCGAATAATGGTTGATATTCTTGATGTATTGATAATTTGATATATTTAATCAATCCACTAGGAAAATGTATGAGAACTACCTAAATTGGGTGAAAAATTAGTTGAAAACAATGATTTTGTTAGCAAAATATATGCTTTTAATCACAAAAATGGTTTGTCATTTATTTTTTTTGGTTTGGGGGGGAGGGGGGAATGTTATATTTTCGTATAGTTGTATTCTGAAATTAAAATTATAAAAAATTGTGTCCCCCCTCCCTCCGTCTCCACTTGCTCACGTGTAATTTTTAAATTGAATGAATTATAGTGTTCATATGATTGGTTGACCGACGGAGTCTAAACAAGCTGAATTCAAAGCACGAAAAGAGCTCGAAGAGCTTCGTTCATGCGAGGAATTAGCTTGGAAACAACGAAGTCGTGTTCTCTGGATGAAAGAAGGAGATCGAAACACTGGTTTCTTCCATTCAAATGCGTCCTCTAGGCTGAAAAGTAACACTATTGGCGAAATAAAAGATAATAAGGGTCAATGGCATACTAAAGAGGATGAGATTCATACAGTGATATCCAACTACTTCAAACAGATTTTTTCTTCTATTGATCCACCAGCTACAATCCTTGATGAAGTTTTGGAATCGGTCCAACCTCGGGTGTCAGAAGCTATGAATCGGTCTCTTTGCAGCCCGTATACTTCCACAGAAGTTAAAATTGCTCTGAACCAGATGCATACACTCAAATCTCCAGGTCCCGACGGTATGTCCCCTATTTTTTTCCAGCATTTCTGGCACCTGATTGGCAATGACATTTCTGTGTGTGTGCTTGATTCGTTAAATAATAAGTCCTTTCTTCCCAAATTTAACTACACACATATTGTACTTATACCCAAAATTGATAAACCTGACTCAGTCTCCCAGTTTCGCCCAATTATTCTGTGTAATGTCGTTTATAAGATTATATCTAAATGCATAGCCAATCGGCTCAAACCTATTTTAAATGACATTATTTCTGAATCCCAATCCGCTTTTATCCCTGGTAGGCTTATCACTGATAACATTTTGATAGCGTATGAAATTAACCACTTTTTGAAAAACAAGAATACTGGTAAGGAGGGTTTCGCAGCTCTTAAACTCAATATGAGCAAAGCGTATGACAGAGTGGAATGGATCTTTCTAGAGAGAGTTCTTTTGAGGGTTGGTTTTAATAAAAGGGTGATTGACCTGATTATGATGTGTGTGCGATCTGTAACATATTCTTTCATGCTCACGGGGACCCAGTTTGGATACTTAGTACCTCAACGAGGTATCCGACAGGGTGACCCGCTTTCACCTTATCTTTTCCTATTTTGTGCAGAAGTATTTAGTTGTCTTATCCAGGCTGAGGAAAGAAAAGGAGAAATCAGAGGGGTTAGTATTTGTCCGGGTGCACCGATTATTTCTCATCTTCTGTTTGCAGATGATACACTTATTTTCATGGGGCGGATGCACAATCGATGTGGGTAGTTAAAGACATTCTTCACAAGTATGCTTTGGCGTCCGGTCAAGAAATCAATCTACAAAAATCATCTTTGGTCGTCAGCAACAATGTTTCGCGATCGTTAGCCCGAGGTCTAGCTACTATCCTGGGTGTTCAACTGTCTGACAAACATAAAAAATATTTAGGGCTCCCAGCGATAGTAGGTCGATCAAAAAAGGATATCTTTGCTTCTTTGAGGAATAGAATTCGTGGGAAAATTGAAGAGTGGAGTTCAAATTCCTTTCTCAGGCGGGAAAAGAAGTCTTATTGAAAGTCATTGTTCAATCTATCCCAACATACACTATACGCTGTTTTCGTTTCCCAGATACTCTGATACGTGAGATTGAATCAACGATGGTGAACTTTTGGTGGAATAACAGGAATAGTAGAAAATTCATTGGTTGGCTTGGAGTAAATTGTGTCATAAGAAGGAAGACGGTGGACTGGGGTTTTGAGAATTGAAGACATTCAATTTAGCTATGCTAGCTAAGCAGGGCTGGAGATTAATGCATTACCCAAACAACCTTCTTAGTAGACTTTTGAAAGCTCGGTACTTTCCAGATTCTGATTACCTTTCGGCTTCTTTGGGATCGGCATCATCTTATACATGGCGAAGCATTCTTGATGCTCGACATATCATCAAACATGGTAGTCGTTGGAGAATCGGTAATGGAAAGAGTGTGTCGATTTGGACTGATCCATGGCTACCTCGCCCGTCTAATTTTTTCCCATTCATTTGTAACAGATTTCTGCCCTTAAATGCAAAAGTAAGTTCTATCATTGATCAACAAACAGAGTGGTGGAATATTGATCTGATCGATATGGTATTCTATCCGAAAGACGCAGCCATCATCAAAACAATACCTTTGGGTTCGAGTCATAATATGGATTGCCTTGTCTGGAATTTCTCCAAATCAGGTACGTTTAACGTGAAAAGTGCCTATCACCTGGCCAAGGACATAGAGAAGAGAGGTGTCGCGTCCTCTAGCTTACCTAAACCAACCGGGGTGTCTTGGCAATTTATCTGGAAGGCTCGTGTCCCGCCGAAGATTCGAGTATTTGCATGGAAAGCATGCAAACAGTCCCTGCCTACTGCTCACAACTTATTAAAACGCCTAATGGATGTGTATCAAGGGTGTCATAGGTGTGATTCCGAAAATGAAGATTTATCACATACCTTACTGTTGTGCCCATATGCTCGACTGATTTGGGTTGTTATGGAGCTACCGATTCAGGCCGCTGAAGAAAGGAAAATATTGGCTGACAAATTAGATCCCATAGAACAGTAAAATCACATAAGAACAACAGAACCAACACTTTATTCCGAATATTTCTTGAACGCACGCTTTTAAAATTAGGTTTTCATGAGGGCTTTGTTTCGTTAATTATGATGTGTGTTTCTAGTGTCTCATATTCTTTTCTGTTAAATGGGGAACAATTTGGCTATTTGCGTCCATCTCGGGGGATCCGCCAAGGGGATCCCCTCTCTCCTTATTTATTTTTATTTTGTGCAGAGGCTTTTAGTAGCTTGATTTAGGCTGCGGAGGATAGAGGGGAGATCGAGGGGGTAGCTATTTGTCGAGGAGCTCCTCGTGTTTCGCATTTGTTATTTGCAGATGACACCTTAATTTTCTGTCAAGCTACGAGGGAGGCTATGTATAGTGTTCGTCAGATTCTGAATGTTATGAAGCAGCTTCGGGGCAAGCTATTAATTTTCAAAAATCTACGATGGTGTTTAGTCGTAACATCGGTGCTGTGGAGCAGGTTCGGGTGGCGGAGGTGTTAGGGGTTCGAATTGAGGAGAGACACGAGAAGTATTTAGGAATGCCGGCTGTGGTGGGAAGTTCTAAAGTAGCGGTGTTTGCTTATATAAAAGAGAGGATTTGGAAGCGAATTTTGGTTGGAAAGGTAAATTTCTTTCGCAGGCAGGGAAGGAGGTGTTGATTAAAGTGGTGTTACAGGCGATTCCAACTTACGTCATGAATTGTTTTCAATTACCCGAACAATTACTTCGTGAGGTGGAGTCGCTGATTGCATCATTTTGGTGGGGAAATTCAGATGACCGGAAAATCCATTGGGTGGCATGGAATGCTTTATGTCAACAGAAGGTTCAAGGAGGTGGGTTCAGACATCTGCGGGAGTTCAATCAAGCACTATCAGCGAAACAAGCATGGAGAATTCTTTCATTGCCTGACTCGTTACTTAGTCGCTTATATGGGCTCATTCTCCGGAGGGAGATTTTTCCGTGCCAGACCAGGGCATAGGCCTTCTTTTGCATGGAAAAGCATTTTTTGGGGTTGCTAATATTATTCAGATGGGTAGTCGTTGGAAGATTGGTGATGGCATGTCAACAAAAGTGTGGTCGAATCATTGGCTTCCTAGGCCATTTGCGTTTAAGCCCATCACAAGGCCGAATGGTTTGACACAAGATGCCCTTGTGTCCGAGCTAATTAACCGGAGGAGCACACGTGGAATATGGAGCTGATTAGGACAGTTTTTTGGGCGGATGACGTGGACTTGATCCAAACAATTGTTTTGGGTAGAGTTGTAGTTCCAGATAAGCACGTCTGGCATTTTACTCAGGATGGTTGATTTTCAGTTAGAAGTGCATATCATGTGGCTGTGGAGATAAATGAACGAGCCAGGTTAGCTAGGATGGGAGGTACTAGTACTAGCCAAACAGGCGATTGGAAATTTTTGTGGTATGCGAAACTTCCTAATAAGGTTAAGGTTTTTTCATGGCGTTTGGCTCGTAATATTCTTCCAACCTATCCAAATCATCGTAGGAAGCATTGTGAGGTGGATGACATGTGCGTCCTTTGTGGGGGGAAGGCGAAACGACCAAACATGTGTTTTTAGTGTGTCATTTTGCTAGACAAGCTTGGGCTTTAACACCTATTGTATGGAATGTTATATCGACGTGGCAGGGATCGACTGAGGATTGGCTTCGACATATCTCAGGTAACACTGAGAAATCCTCTTTTGTTCTATTTCTCACGACTTGTGGGCAATTTGGTGGGCAAGGAATCGATGGTTTGGGATAAAGTTCACACTTCTGCATGGGATACCATGGTTTTTGTACAAAGCTATTTGTTTGCTTTTGGTAATATTTCTCAAGTTAATGTAACAGATGGTGGAATTGAAGATGTTACACTTTGGTCTTGTCCATCTTCACCTGTGGTTAAAATCAATTTTGATGGAGCGGTTTTTAAGGAGTTGGGAGGGGTTGGTGCGGCGGTTAATGCGAGAGATACTCATGGGAATGTCCTAGGGTGGTGTTCTCGATTTTTTAATGGGTTTCTTCACCCTAGTGTTGCCGAAATTTTGGCTGCTCGAGAGGCTATCGATATGGCTCTTCGTCGTGGTTGGTCTTCTATTTGTCTTGAAGGGGATAGTGCGGTTGTGATCTCCAAACTTCGTTCTCCTCTTCCAGATGATTCGTTTTTTAGTTCTTTCTATTTGATGTTAAGTCAATTCTTGTTTTATTGGATTATTCTTTACGTTGTGTTCGACAATCAGCAAACAAAGTAGCTCATCCTCTTGCTAGGAATGCTTTTTGTTTTGGTTTTGTGGAGGGTATTTTGCCTCCGGATTTTGTTCGTCCTATTCTTGATGCAGATTTAGCATCTGTTTAATGAAAGTTTTATCGATTTTTCCTAAAAAAAAAAAAAGAGAGAGAAATATAATTCTATTTCCTTTTTTTATTATTATTTTATATATTCTTTCTTTTTGAACAAATAATTTTATATGTTCTATTTATCTAAACTTTATCTATCAAAAAAAATAAAATTATGAGATTAACATCTATATCTTCTATATACTAATATAAAAAGGGGTTTATTGCAAATTACCTCCTGTGTTAGTTCAAAATCACTAAAAAAACCCCTGTGTTAAATCAATATGCAAAAACACCCCTCTGTTAATGTAAACCATGCGAAAATCACTTTTTCCGTTAGAAGATTGATCAAAACGTAGCCCTTAAACCATCCCTACACATTTGTCGTGTCTAAGGGGTTGAAATTCACTACAAAACAAAAGTATAGAGATGCTTTAAAGGCTACATTTTGATCAATTTGCTAACGAAAAAGTGGTTTTCGCATGGTTTACATTAATAAAGGGGTGTTTTTGCATATTGATTTAACATAGGGGGGTTTTTAGCGATTCGAACTAACACAGGGTGGTAATTTGCAATAAACCCTATAAAAAGATAAGAGGATTTTTACTCACAAATGGTGATTTGTGACACCGCAACACCATTTTTTGCCATACTGCCAATTTTGCCCCTGAAATATATGTACCATGCATGAGAAGGATAAACGAGTGTTTAGTGGAATTTTATAACCGCGGTGGTTATTTCTCGAAAGAATAAAGACCCACGTTTCATCTCTCTCTTTAACTCCCCACAACTCCCAATGTCTTCACACTTCTACGTTTTCTACATCTCCTGCTCTTAAGAAAATAATCTGCTTCCTTTCAACATGTTTTTTCATCAATTTCTTTCAATTTTATTTATTATGTATTTTTTGTAATTTTAATAGTTTTCCTGTATGAATTTGTGAAAAGATTACTTTTGGTGTTAATTTTAGTGACACAAAGGAAGAACGAATTGATGGAACGGAGAGCGGGTACGTCGTCATCTTCCACAAATTTTCTGAGGAATGGACCGTATGGTTAAAATCATTTTCTAATTTTCTTTTTTCAAAATTTATTTGAACAAATTTGTAGCGCCCACCGACCACCTGTGGCCCGCCACACCGCGACGCTAGCTCGATCCAGGAGACCGTCCTTTCTCGAACCAGCGCTAAGCGTCAGAACTATACCAAATCTTTATCTGCTGAAATTAAACTTTTACATTCGAAATAAATCAACAATAAATTCTCACCAATCTTACATATCCAATTATACATCCCAAAACAGAACTCCCTCTAATAGCAATGAACCAACGCTTCCTTTACTCCTCATTCCTCCCTTCATATCCGACATACTAAGCTTATCTAAAAGGGAAGAAAGAAAGATGGGTGAGTGCGACTAGATTCAGTGAGGTAGGCTAACGGTTTGCTTTACCTTTTATCTTTAAAGTGGAATCTGCAGCAGAAGATTATAACAAAACAAGTATATACAGAGGCAAGTAAATGAATCAATCAAGATATCAGAAGGGCAAACAATCGAGTATCGAAACAAAGTAAGAACGAAAAAAATAACTCGTGTAATTTAGAACTCATGTCAAACGATTGTGTTCTGAATTCCGTCTCCCCGCTGTCCCATACCAGCGGGAGACTTCACATCTTTCAATACATACCATATGGTTTCAAGTGTCGGGACTCTAGAGGTGGCTCCCACCGTGTAGCACTTTGCGCCAAAGCCTAAAGAGGTGGCTCCCACGGTGTAGCAATTATCTCCCTTCACTTTGTCTTTACGAGTCAAAGCTTGACATCAAGAAAATGACACATCGCGGATGGATGCTAGATATCGGGATTCTAGAGGTGGCTCCCGCCGTATAGCACTTTGTGCCGAAGCCTCAAGAGGTGGCTCCCATGGCGTAGCACTTAGCTCCCTTAGCCGACGGAGTAGAGCCAAGAAGTACAATAGTCTCAACGAGATGATGAAACATACGAATTAGGTATTGGTACGACAAGACATAAGGTAATTGACACCGATCAGACCGAAGACCATTTCTGTTAATGTAAATTCCCCTTGAGGATTGCATTAATAAACCAAGGTGTATATAGAGTTTACAATAGAGTTGGAAAAGAAAAGGAAACTAATACATAAACCAATAAAGGTAAACCTAATCTAATAAGGAAATAAATAAAGAACAATAAGAATAATACTAATTCTAACACTCCCCCGCAGTCGAAACGGGAGAGGCTCGGACAGTGAGACTGGAACGAAAATCAGTAAACAGGGACGAGGGCAAACCCTTCGTAAAATCGTCAGCATACTGATGGGATGAAGGAACGTGAAGCACACGAACCTCACCTAAGGTAACCTTTTCACGCACAAAGTGTAAATCTAATTCAACATGTTTAGTACGTTGATGCTGCACAAGATTGGAAGAAAGATACACAGAGCTGATATTATCACAATAAACAATAGAAGCCTTAGAGAGAGGACAATGAAGCTCAAGGAGAAGATTACGAAGCCAAGCAGTTTCAGCAACGGCATTGGCAACACCACGATACTCAGCCTCGGCACTAGAACGAGAAACAACGGGTTGACGTTTGGAAGACCAAGAAATAAGATTGTCACCAAGGAAAACACAGTACCCAGAAGTCGAATGACGAGTGTCAGGGCAGCCAGCCCAATCGACATCTGAGTAAGAAATGAGATGAGAGGAGATGATCGAGTAAGACTAAGACCGTAAGCAAGAGTTCCACAAAGATAACGAAGAACACGTTTGAGGGCCAACATATGACTATCCCGAGGATCATGCATAAAGAGACAGAGTTGTTGAACAGCGAAGGAGATATCGGGACGAGTAAAAGTGAGATATTGTAGAGCACCAGCAAGACTGCGATAAAGAGTAGGATCAGAAAAAGAGGGACCAGAAGCGGAGAGTTTGGCTTGAGAGTCGGTGGGCGTGGAGACAGGATTGCAGGAGGACATATTGGCACGATCAAGAATTTCACGAGCAAATTTCTCTTGGGAGAGGAAAAGACCAAAAGGAGTGTGAGTAACAGAGACAGCGAGAAAGTAATGAAGAGGACCTAGATCAGTCATGGAAAACTCCTGAGAGAGAAGAGAGGTGAGATGAGTGAGAAGGGTAGATGAAGAAGCAGTGAGGACAATGTCATCAACATAAAGAATAAGATAGGCAGTGGATGAGCCTTGATGAAAAATGAAGAGAGAGGGATCCGCACGACTACTGACAAAGCCGAGAGAAGAGAGATAAGAGGCAAAGCGATGATGCCAAGCACGAGGAGCTTGTTTGAGGCCATACAAGGCCTTTTTAAGAAGACAGACGTGATCAGGAAAGCGAGGATCAGAAAAACCAGGGGGTTGTTTCATATAGACAGTTTCGTGCAGACGACCATGGAGAAAGGCATTCTTAACATCGAGCTGATGCAGAGGCCAAGAGAAGGAGAGAGCTAGACTAAGAACGGTATAAATAGTAGCGGGCTTGACGACGGGACTGAAAGTATCTTCATAGTCGATGCCAGGTTGTTGAGTGAAACCTTGAGCAACGAGGCGAGCTTTATAGCGTTCAAGAGAGCCATCGGAACGAAATTTTTGACGAAAGATCCATTTGGAACCGACAACGTTGACATGAGGAGGACAAGGGACAAGATCCCACGTGTGATTGGAGTGAAGAGCATTAAGTTCATCATTCATAGCAGAGGTCCAATGGGGATCGCGGAGAGCTTGAGTATAAGACCGGGGAATAGGGGATATAGAAGAGGAGGAGGCATTGAGATTGAGGAGGTGGCGCGGTTTAGTAACACCGGCTTTAGATCGAGTGACCATAGGATGGGTAGAAATAGGGAGAGATGGAGGGAGGGGAGGGACCGAAACAGAAGGAGATGGAGGAGGGGAGGGTTCGGGCGAGAAGGAAAACCAGGTGGGGGACCGGGAGAAGCACGTGGCAGCGGGGCAACATGGAGATGGCGGAGGATGGAAGACGTGTCGTCATCAGAGGGTGGCGCCAAAAAATTATAAGAAGGGGAACGAGGAGATGAAGATTGAGAGGAGAATGGGAAAACAGATTCATCGAAAATAACGTGACGAGAGATAAGGATTTTATTCGTGTCGAGCTCGAGACATCGATATCCTTTGTGATTAGAGGAGAAGCCGAGAAAAAGGCAAGCAGAGGAGCGAGGAGCTAACTTATGCGGAGCAGTGGCAGAGAGATTGGGATAACAAAGACAGCCGAATACACGGAGATGATCATAGGAAGGAGAGATATTAAATAAGACTTCGAAGGGAGTGCGAAAAGAGAGAGTAGTAGTGGGTAAAATATTGAGAAGATGAGCGGCCATGTGAATGGCTTCCGCCCAAAATGATGGAGGAAGAGAAGCTTGAAAAAGAAGGGAGCAGACAATATTGTTGACGGTTTGGATGGTTCGTTCGGCTTTACCATTTTGTTGCGAAGTATGTGGACAAGAAAAACGAAATTGGACACCATTGGCGGCAAAAAATGATTTGAAAGAGTGATTGTCAAATTCACCACCATGGTCACATTGAAAAAATTTAATTTTGTATTTAAATTGAGTGTGGACATAATTAAAAAAATTAACAAAAGTTTTATAAGTGTCCGATTTGTGACGTAAAGGGAAAATCCATAAAAAATGCGAAAAATCATCAAGAAAGATTAAATAATAACAAAAACCACCCAAACTTGCAACAGGAGATGTCCAAATATCAGAATGAATAATATCGAATAGATTTGTGCTAGAAGAAGAAGAACTAAAAAACGGGAGGCGTTTATGCTTTCCTAACTGGCAAGCATGACAAAGAGAACGAGCATACGCCTTATTACAAGAAATAAATTTACGACTAGAAAGGAAATCTAAAATAGCAGCACCGGGGTGACCGAGACGACGATGCCAAGTTGAGGGGGATGGAGCCGGAGACGAGAAGAGAGCCGTAGAGGACGGAAGGAAGGGATAGAGATCGCCATCGCTGTTTTGCCGAAGAATAATCGAGCCAGAGTTAAGATCTTTGACAGAGAAACCAAACGGGTCAAATTCGATGGAGCAATTATTATCACGAGTAAAAGTACGTACCGAAATAAGACTTTTAATTAACGAATGAGAAATAAGAATATTATGGAGAGAAAGAGAACGAGAAGGAGTGCAAAGAGACGAATGACCAATAGACGTAACAGGAAGTGCAGCACCATTACCAACAATAATTGAATTAAAATTCGTACTTGGTGCAATATTATAAAAAGTACCTTGAGGAGAGAACATGTGAGAGCTCGCTCCAGTATCCAAATACCAATGTATATCAGGTTGATTTAAAGTCATTGTTTGATACAAGGTGGAGAGGTCGGTGGCGGCGTGAGTGGGCTGCGGGGACTGAGCTGGGTCGTGTGTGTAATGTGCGTGAGCAGGAGTAGTGGCGGACTGAGCTGGGCCAGGATTGCTGGAGTGCGGTGGAGGGCCCAACAGGCCGGCAGAGCTGGTGAAGGAATGGGAGAGCAGTGGGCCTGTGTGAGAAGAAGGCCCATAGGATGGCTGCTGGAACCAAGGCGTCATAGTGGGCTGCTGGAAGTTGGCCCAATAGGCGGAGTTGCTTGTGGGACGGACTGGGGCGCTGGATCCGTTGAAGGTGACATGTAGTGGGCCGAGAAGTTGGGGCCCATTTGGAGTGTGTTGAACCAATTGATACGAGTAGCCGTGAGTTGGGCCAGCTGGGTTGAGGGAATTCGGACGAGGAACAGAATTGTAGTATCCCGAACGACCACCACGGTTATTTTGACGACCACCTCGACCGCGATTATTTCCAAAATTTCGATTATTATTTCGATAGGGGTTGGTATTGGGGATTTGAGAGAAGAGAGCAGTGGCGGAGTCGGGGGATGGGTATGGGAAGTAAATCGAGTTTCTCGTGTTTCGTGGATAAGGAGTAAATTGCGACATTCAGAGAAGAAGGGGAGAGGGGGTTTAATAGTGATGACAGTAACGAGAGGAAGGTACGACTCAGGAAGACCTTGTAAAATTTGTAGAATTAAGGCATCATCCATAATGGGAGAGTCAAGATCGGCGAGATTGTCAGCCAAAAATTTCATTTCTTGACAATATTGAGAAATTGAGAGGTTGCCTTTGCAAAGATTATGAAAGCGCTCATTAAGTTGCATGGAGCGTGAAGGTTTATTATTTCGAAAATTAGACTCAATTGAAAACCAAATATCATGAGATGTAGCATATTCAAGATCAAGATGTTTTAGTAATTTGATATCGACAGAGGAGTAAAACCAACGTTTAATCGTGGAATCAAGGGAAAACCAAGTTTCATCAGTATCAGAAAGCGGTTTTGATTTGCCAGTTAAGTGATCAAAAACGGAGTAGCTACGATAGAGATCCATAAACATGTTGCGCCATAATTTATAATTTGAATCGTTTTCTTGTAATTTAAAACCGAAAGAAGAATGAACATTACCGGCGGCTAGAGCCGGGTGTATAGAAGGTGGTTTAGGGGGGGGATTTTGGCCATGAATTTGGGTTTCGGTGGCAGCGGATTCATCAGTTTGAGACATAGGGAAGGAGAAAATCAAAATAATTTAATCAAAATTAAGAGAAGTAAATCACGGAAGAGAGTAGAGACGAAAAAATACCGTGATAAATCACCGAAATAACACAAAATGAAGAACGCCGGCAATGGAGGATATATGAAGTGAACGATGTCGCGTTGAGGGGAGCAACGACTTATAGGGGAAGGAAGAATATAGAGAGAGAGACGATGAATAGTACTGTAACGCGGAATAGTACTGCAGCGGCGACTGTAGCAGCGAATAGTACTGTAGCGGCGGAATATTACTGTAGTAGAGACTGTAGTAGCGGAATAGTACTGTAGCGAGTAGAGAAAAAAAAAAGGCCTAGGATTTTAGAGTTAGGCTGATACCATATTAATGTAAATTCCCCTTGAGGATTGCATTAATAAACCAAGGTATATATAGAGTTTACAATAGAGTTGGAATAGAAAAGGAAACTAATACATAAACCAATAAAGGTAAACCTAATCTAATAAGGAAACAAATAAAGAACAATAAGAATAATACTAATTCTAACAATTTCGAGGCAAGACGTGTACTATAGACGCGAAAGGATTCATATTGAACCGAACGAGATATTTAAGAATCAACAATCATCACGAACCAATCATCAAGATATTGATAAGACAGTTTTATAACGAAACCAAGCAATCACAATTAGGTAAAGCAATTAAAGGGCTTTCAAGGAAACGAGAAACCCTCACAGTTACTACTCGGCGTTGTAGTCTCGTCTCTCGTTCAAAACCGGATATATCAAATGATAATTTGCTCTGGTCCATCTCTAAATCATCTCCGTAAGTGCAAGACTCTTTAAGAGACATGATATTCTAGGTGCTGAGTACCTGTGGTTACTGAGTGCATAAACCACAAGCGAGTACATATATCAGTTAACCATTATGTTCTAAGCAACACATATTTGTAGTATTCTCGTCTTTCAATGGTTCAGTGAAGATTAACTGATCCATCATATGCACTATAACCTAATTCCGATTGTTACGGTCACCTAATTAACTCATCTAATAGGGTGGGTTATGCATTTGATTTATCCATATATCAATAAAATCATCTACAATTGGACAATGAAATAAAGTCGTAAGAATTTCTAAAGTTTACCCTTGGTCATAGGCAAGTAAATACTAATAGTATTCATTTCATTGTTGTTGTTTTCTTTCTTAGAGGACAATCCTGGATAGTTGGAAGTGGTTAATTAGCCAATCCCTTGCATTTATACTATTTGCACTAATTAATCAATAATCCTTCATTCAATAACTACATAAGCAGATTCACAATTAAACACTTGTGAGTACTCAATTAAAAGATAACAATAACTTTCACTAATAAATTGAATTAAGACAATTTATGTGTTTAAATGAATCTTCGTATCATAGAGGTACCAATTAGTCACCATTAAGTTCAATTATATTAACACCTCATCCGATTGATCACTAGTAAATAGATCATAAGCTAAGCAAATAATTAATTATTCCAATATGAGCCAATTAATTTGGAAAGATTTTGTTGGCTAATCCATTTTTAACATAAATAGAAATATATATTAAATAGTGACTACAAAAGATTAAAGCAATTGCTATAAGAGCGGAATCGCTTGGTAATTAAGTAGTTAACCATCAATATATTACTTAACGTCACTAAGAAATAAATAGTGATTAAACATTTATTTAGTTAAAACCGTAAACTGATCACTAATAAAACCAAACAAAGAAAGTAAGAGAGAGGAGAGACGTACCTTCACGACCCAGGAGAAGAATAGAATTTTGCGACTTTAATGATATATATGATGATATATGTATGTATATGTAGAGAAAGTAGGTGAGGTGGAGCCTTTTAAGAGTGAGAGGTGGTAGGGGTGGAACGTGTAACCCCATGCAAACCTGATCCTCAAATTGGCCCCCTGAACTTACAGATTGGTCCCTGGACTTATTAGCTATTGTAATTGACCCAAAACTCTATAATTATTCAGTCTACTACCTAATACTTAACAAAAAAAATTTATTTCAATCTTAAAACATATAATCCATTTAAAACACGTACAAATAAGTTTCATTAGATCATTTGACCCGAATTTCAAGGAAATTCCTACCATATAATAACAATGAAAAATATCCAAAGGATCGATTAGAACACACATATATATTAGACAATTCACTATGATATAAGAAAATAATTTAACCATATAAAATTATCAATAAAGTAAACTAGGGTGTTACAATCCCCCCTCCTTAGGAGAATTTGGTCCCCCAAATTAAAAAATGGAACTTAACTCGATTCGCGGGATGCATAATTGTAATGAATCAAATGTTGGCTGGCCATCGCAACAGTGATCTACCACAATTTAAATTATGACTGACTAATACTATTGTTCATGCTGAAACATGTCCAATAGACTCAATCGCCGACGTTATGTCGGACCGAGGAACCTATCTCAGTATAGCCTAAGATAACTAGAGTTTTCTCTAGTAAATATCCAAAAGAGGTAATTCAGGAGATGAGATTTTCCGAGCGCGCAACTTGGTAATTCTAAGGAAGGACCATGTACTAATGATAACTTACTGTCATCCTCAATATTAACTTTGATGAGACTTAAATCGTACATCCACCTTATTTCACCATTCTATTTATATATCTAGTCTTCAAAAACTCACCTCCTAAGCTCAACTAATCACAACCCCACATTACAGTCCAAAGATCTTATCTTAGTATGGCTCGGGTACTAACCCAAGCTCTGATACCACCAACTGTAGCGCCGACCGACCACTTGTGGCCAGCCACACCGGGACGCTAGCTCGATCCAGGAGACCGTCCTTTCTCGAACCAGCGCTAAGCGTCAAAACTATACCAAATCTTTATCTGCTGAAATTAAACTTTTACATTCCAAATAAATCAACAATAAATTCTCATCAATCTTACATATCCAATTATACATCCCAAAATAGAACTCCCTCTAACAACAACGAACCAATGCTTCCTTTACTCCTCATTCCTCCCTTCATATCTGACATACTAAGCTTATTTGAAAAGGAAGAAAGAAGGAGGGGTGAGTGCGACTTGACTCAGTGAGGTAGGCTAACGACTTACTTTACCTTTTATCTTTCAAATGGAATCTGCAGCGGAAGGTTATAACAAAACAAGTATATATAGAGGCAAGTAAATGAATCAATCAAGATATCAGAAGGGCAAACAATCGAGTATGAAAACAAAATAAGAACGAAGAAAACGACTCGTGTAATTTTGAACTCATGTCAAACGATTGTGTTCTGAATTCTGTCTCCCCATTGTCCCATACCAGCAGGAGACTTCACATCTTTCAATACATACCATATGGTTTCAAGTGTCGAGACTTTAGAGGTGGCTCCCGCCGTCGCGTAGCACTTTGCCCCGTATAGCACTTAGCTCTCTTCACTGAACTATAGGTGTCGGGACTCTAGAGGTGGCTCCCACCATGTAGCACTTTGCGCCAAAGCCTCAAGAGGTGGCTCCCACGGTGTAGCACTTAGCTCCCTTCACTCTGTCTTTACGAGTCAAAGCTTGACATTAAGAAAATGACACATCGCGGATGGATGCCGGACATCAGGACTCTAGAGGTGGCTCCCGCCGTGTAGCACTTTGCGCCGAAGCCTCAAGAGGTGTCTCCCATGGCGTAGCACTTAGCTCCCTTAGCCGACGGAGTAGAGCCAAGAAGTACAATGGTCTCAACGAGATGATGAAATATACGAATTAGGTATTGGTACGACAAGACATAAAGTAATTGACACCGATCAGACCGAAGACCATTTTGAGGCAAGACGTGTACTATAGAGGCGAAAGGATTCATATTGAACCGAACGAGATATTTAAGAATCAACAATCATCACAAACCAATCATCAAGATATTGATCAGACAGTTGTATAACGAAACCAAGCAATCACAAGTAGGTAAAGCAATTAAAGAGCTTTCAAGGAAAAGAGAAACTCTCATAGTTACTACTCGGCGTTGTAGTCTCGTCTCTCGTTCGAAACCGGATATTTCAAATGATAATTTGATTTGGTCCATCTCTAAATCATCTTCGTAAGTGCAAGGCTCTTTAAGAGACATGATATTCTAGGTGCTGAGTACCTATGGTTACTGAGTGCATAAACCACAAGCAAGTACATATATCAGTTTTCCATTATGTTTTGAGCAACACATATTTGTAGTATTCTCATCTTTCAATGGTTCAGTGAAGATTAACTGATTCATCATATGGACTAGAACCTAATTCCGATTGTTACGGTCACCTAATTAACTCATCTAATAGGGTGGGTTATGCATTTGATTTATCCATGTATCAATAAAATTTCTACAATTGGACAATGAAATAAAGTCGTAAGAATTCCTAAAGTTTACCCTTGGTCATAGGCAAGTAAATACTAATAGTATTCATTTCGTTGTTGCTGTTTTCTTTCTTTGAGGACAATCCAGGATATGTGGAAGTGGTTAATTAGCCAATCCCTTGCATTTATACTATTTGCACTAATTAATCAATAATCCTTCATTCAATAACTACATAAGCAGATTCACAATTAAACACTTGTGAGTACTCAATTAAAAGATAACAATAACTTTCACTAATAAATTGAATTAAGACAATTTATGTGTTTAAATGAATCTTCGTATCATAGAGGTACCAATTAGTCACCATTAAGTTCAATTATATTAACACCTCATCCGATTGATCACTAGTAAATAGATCATAAGCTAAGCAAATAATTAATTATTCCAATATGAGCCAATTAATTTTGAAAGATCTTGATGCCTAATCCATTTTTAACATAAATAGAATTATATATTAAATAGTGATTACAAAAGATTAAAGCAATTGCTATAAGAGCGGAATCGCTTGGTAATTAAGTAGTTAACCATCAAATATTACTTAACGGCACTAAGAAATATTAAATAGTGGTTAAACATTTATTTAATTAAAACCGTAAACTGATCACTAATAAAACCAAACAAAGAAAGTAAGAGAGGAGAGATGTACCTTCACGACGTGAAATTCTATGATGGACCGAGACCAGTGGTCTCGGTCCACAGATTACCATTGGATCGAAAGGTAATTTAGTAATTGCCCCCCACACCCCCCCACCCCAGTGAGGGATCCAATGATGATTTGTAGACCCGGACCAATAGTCTCGATCCACCATAGTATTGACCCGACACGACCCATGAAAAGAATATAATTTTGCCACTCTAATGATATATATGATGATATATGTATGTATAAGTAGAGAAAGTAGGTGAGGTAGAGCCTTTTAAGAGTGAGAGGTGGCAGGAGTGGAACGTGTAACCTCATGCAAACCTGATCCTCAAATTGGCCCCCTGAACTTATTAGCTATTGTAATTGACCCAAAACTCTATAATTCTTTCAATTCAGTCTACTACCTTATACTTAACAAAAAATCTTCATTTCAATCTTAAAACATATAATCCATTTAAAACACGTACAAATAAGTTTCATTAGATCATTTCACCTGAATTTCAAGGAAATTCCTACCATATAATAACAATGAAGAATATCCAAAGAATCGATTAGTACACACATATATATTAGACAATTCACTATGATATAAGAAAACAATTTAACCATATAAAATTATCAATAAAGTAAACTAGGGTGTTGCAAAATTGCTTTTATTTCCCACTTTTTCTGACTTTGTTTTTCAGTTGATGTGAGAAGCTATGTTTGACGCAAATTCCAAATGGTGTAAGTTTTCTATCTTTTTTACTTTTGAGTTGAATTAAGGATAAGTGTTTTTTGCTTTGCAATGATTGTTTATGAAACTATTTTTGTAGGAGACTAAGTCCACTTATGGAGTTACTGAATCCAAAACGAATGGGCTTTATCCGGTACGCATGAAATTCATTTTTCTTAAGTTTCAGGCTTCAGCAATTTCCATATACTTGCTCTTTGAACTTTTTGGTTATGCCCAAAAGAATAGGAATTTTTTTTGGCTATTTTCATGATATTTTTGAAGACTTAATCTCATTTGCATGTCCTCTCCCTCTTTTGTTTCTCTATAAGTTTTGTTAATTGGGTTATATGCATGTCGTTTATGTGCATGTTTACATTGATGGAAAATGTTTTGATTGCATTGCGGAAGGAGTTAAAACAAGAGATATCCAATGATTTACTTCACTAATTCCTGTAATTTACCTAAATTCACAATGATAATTCGCAAGACAAAATCTTGAGCCTATTTTATTTCACAACTAATCCTAAATCTGTATCATTTATTTGTTAGTGAGTGTAATCTTAAATCAAGTAGAGGCTTCCAATTGTTAATCCAATTTCTGTGGTTTGCAGTCTCTCGACTTATCCTCTCTGGACGTTTTTTATATGATACAAGTTTTCTTAATTTCTCTTTGAGATAATATATGGTTCATATACATTCATTAGCTAACATGAATAATTTTTTCTTATGTATGTATATCATAGTAGATGTTCTAAGTTTGTGTAAAGTTTTGTCTTGAGTAAAGATAGAAAATCGGGTTATAACCAATGTTGCTGCCAATTATATAAGCTTAGCATACTGATCAATAACATTTTCTTGCAGGAAAGTTTTAGTCTCGATAAATCAGAATACGAATGTGGGTGAACACATAGAAATGAATTTGTTTATCGTATCTATGTGAAGTAAGCTATGTTCATTGAAGCAGCAAGGTTATGTATGTCAACATAAATTGCAGTTAGAAATTTTCTATTGTAATAGAGAAGTCTTATATTGAATTTGACTGCTTAGCCCCTATTTTGATAGTCAGAAGATACCGTCAGCCAGAAAACCATGTGAAGGATGTTGTTAATGTTACTAAGAGGATTTTTCGGCTAAGCTCATTTACAACAATTTATAAGTTCTTAAATCTTATAGGATATTTTGATGAGCTTATAATCTTATCCCAACACCGTTTGAATCAAAAATCTTACTCCAAAACTGAAGCCCATATGAGGGGAGTCTTAAGTAGTGCAGCGCTACAGCAATTAGTCAAAAGCGATCAAGCCTGTTGACTTGACTGTTTCAAGATTATATTTTTAGTAATTTTCATGCAATGCTCTTCCAAGTAATGATTGAGAGAGTGTTTGACTAATTTTATAAGCTCTTTAAAACTTCTTATAAAATGTTTTAGAGTTTGCAAGCTCTTACAAAGTGTTTGGTAATTTTTTTGGTGAAATAACTTATAAACTCCTAAAATAAGATATGAAAAGCTTATAAGCTCTTAAAAAATAAGTAAGGTAACCACAACTTATTGTTTAAGATAATTTATATGCTCCAAAAACATTTTATAAGTACTAAGACTTTGTTTGTTTGTGTTTTCAAAACACTTTTTCAATTTTTATTTTTATTTGAGAATGAAAATACACATTTTACACTGTTCTTAACTGAAAATATTCTCATTTTCATTTTTGTTTTTACGTTCCCGAAAAATTTCAATCATTTATTTAAAATTACATTTCACATCACTTATCTCACATTTTCTTTCTCATCCACCCATCACCATCCTCTCTCTCTCCTCTTTTATCCACCCATCACCATCCTCTCTCTCTCCTCTCTCATCCACCCATCACCATCCTCTCTCATCAATATTCAACATCAAATTCAATACTATTTATCTAATCATTACTTTTCAATCATTTCACACATCACACTCACAAATTTCAACCATTTTAAAAAACACAACCAAACACACATACTTTTTTCACTTTTCTCATACGAAAATAAAAAAACACGTTCTTCCATACATTTTAGAAAATGACAATTAAAAATGAAATAAAAACACATTCAAACAGAGTCTAAGAGCTTATAAGTTCTTTAAAATAAACCTTGCCAAACACCCTCTAAATATATAATAAAAAAATGAAGAACTGATTGTTTAAAAAAAATTAAAAAGATAAAGTAATGATGATGGTGGAAAGGATGCTTTACAATAGTCATACGAGGTTGGGAAAGAAACTTTTAATTGCACTTGGTACAATATTACAAGTTTAACTCATTTTTATTTAACATTGTAATAGAATCAAGGCATTTTTTTTTTTTACAAGTAATCGAGTTTCTCTAACATTTATTCTGCACGCAAGCACTGCGACGTGTTCGAAATTGTAGGCATCATTGGAATTGTCTATTGGAATGGCAAAGTACCTTCAAAATATATATTAAATTATTCTATAAATATTATATATTGCATCTCATTATTAAGATGTACTTTCCTAAGATATATGTTGAATTGGAGAAATGAATTTACTTCTTGATATGTAAACTGAAAGTATGAATTATAATTATAAGTTGTATATTGAAGCTATATATACATCAATACAAATCTAGAAAGATTTAAAAATACCTGTTAACTAACTTTTAACTACACTCTAACTACATAAGTACCCTTTACACTTTTTACATACATGCCCCAAACAACTAACTTAACTCCAGCTGGGAGTCTTCAATTCAGCTTCTTTGCCAATCTCCATTATTTGATTTTCTGTTCACACTTCAACTATACATATACATAGAATATAAATATACATATATGAAAATAAAATATAAAAATTATATATAATGAAAAACTAAACAAATTGCTTCTTGGAAGCATAAAAAAAAGGGTATATAAGTACAAAATCACACACTAACCCAAACATTACTAATCTCCCTTTACTTCACCGACCCACCCAATAGCTTGAGAAAAGCTGGGGTCCACCACCGTATGATCCAGTAGGTATAAAAGAGTTTTCAGATCAAATTTGTTTATTCTCTCTTGGCGTAAAAGAAAAGCGGAAAAGCGGAGAAAAAGCAGAAAAGCAGAGCGAAAGAGGATCAGCCAAGCAACTAAGTTTTTAATTGGATAAATTTCTTGATAGGCAATTAAATAATTAGATCTACTTAATCATCTGCATGAAATGTAAGCCAGATTTAGGATGTGAATAAATTTATGTATTTAATTCAAGAAATGCAGCGAATCTGATTTAGGAATTTAAATTTCTTCAGATTAATAATCTGTTAAACCTAGAGGATAAATTATTACACAACTAGATCTACTTAATATCTGCATGAAATGTGAATCACATTTTAGGATGTGAATCAGATTCATGTAGAATTTAATTTTCTTCAGATTAATAATCTGTTAAACCTAGAGGATAAATTTCTTAATAGGTAATTAAATAATTTGATCTACTTAATCATCTGCATGAAATGTGATTTAGGTCAGATCCGGGGACCCTTCCTATCTCAGTCTGGGTCGAGTCGCACGACTATACGAAGTGAATACTAGATTATAGACTGCACTTAGATGATACTAAGCCGTCTACGTACCCAATTGGGGATCAAGTCTAACGTAGTTCAAGTATGAGATACGCTTCTAGTTGGAGAGTCATACTAGCGAGCTGAGAACCCAAATTTATATTTAGGGAACTTCCTTACAAGTCTATAGTAGAAAATCAGATTGTGAACCTTTGTTACTTGTTTTGAGGTGATATTTATAGATATTGTATCGTACGGATACGATGTTGATAGTTGGGGCCCTAAGATCACGCCACGTGTAGTTAATAGATGGTTCTGATCCCGGGTCACACTTAAGGTTACGGCTCGACCCTATTTGATCCACTTAGAAACACGCAAATTTTTCGAACCTAATACCAGAGCATAATTTGTAATTGATGAAGGTTGGACTCGTATTCACTTTCACCACTCACTAGCCTCGTATTAATGACCGACCTGGGAGTTTTGGCGAGGAAAATCGACGTCACCAACGGGTTCGTGTGCGAGAACGACCTAGGACCTAAGTTTGGTATATCATTGAAATCCCCCACTTCTTCAGTATTTAAGAAGACGTATTTATGCGTATGAATTTTTATACTGATGAAGTAAATAGTTAGGTGACAGGTTAAGTGGCCTTAGTGTAGACTCGTGTGTTGGTACGAGTCAAAGCCTTGACCAATATTCTAACACAAGTTGGTGCCTTAGGTGTGGTAAGTCAAGTTAGATAGGTTCGTGTACAAGAACGACCCAGGACCCAAGTTTGGTATATACTTTAAGTCCCCCACTTCTTCAGTATTTAAGAAGACGTATTTATGCGTATGAATTTTTATACTGATAAGGTGGTTGTCATTCCTCTTCGTATTATCATACGACTTAAGTGATTAAGGCCTTTCATCGTATGAAAATACGAGTCTGTGAGCTTGACTCGTATGACAATACAAGGCTGTGTGTTGATGATGTAAGTGAAAACACGGGAAAGAAAATTGACCGTGTCGAAATGATACGAAATTCGCACGGTCATAGTGAAACGGCGTTCTGAACAAGACGCATTGCTTTGCAATGCGGTCTCGTGATTTTAACCTTCTAGGAGTGTTTAAGCCTTCAAATTTGCGTTTTATTAATTTTTAGGAAAGAAATTCACTGTATCGGAATGACATGAAATTCGCACGGTCATAGAGAAATGGCGTTCTGAACAAGACGCATGCTTTGCAATGCGGTCTCGTGATTTTAGCCTTCTGAGCTTGTTTAAGCCTTCAAATTTGCCTTTTATTAATTGTTAGGGGTATTTTCATACTTTTAGTATTATTTTAGGGTTTCAAATTGGTCTTGACTTGTATGAAAAGACGAGTCTGTGAGTTATGCTTCCAAATTGGCATTGACTCGTATGAAAATACGAGTTGGTGAGTTATGCTTCCAAATTGGCCTTTACTCGTATGAAAATACGAGTTGGTGAGTTAAGTCTCCAAATTAAGTCTCCCATTTCTTGAGTATTTAAGAAGACGCTTCTAAATATTGTTTTTTCGTACTTTATACAAGTCTCAAACATGTCTTTGGCTTTGACTTTGACTCTTATTATAAGACGAACTTGGGGATTCGTATTTATAATTGAATCGACCTATTATTTCACATCTATAGATTCACATTAGTGAAGTGAACTTGCAAGAAGCTTGAGTTGTAGCAATTAATTTTTAGACAAGTGTACTCATAGATTTTTTCAAAAGTTTTTTCTTCTTGGGATCCGAATACCCCATGGATCCTACACCGTCAGATGCATTTTTTCACTATCCATCTTGGTCGTCCCTTTCCTCTTTTCCTTGAGCTATAAATAGAAATTTGTCATTTTCAATTTTTTACTTTTAGCCACCTTTACTTTTAGAGAGAGAGAAATTGTAAGAGAAAGGTATTCCTCCTCCTCGTCTCCAGATTCGAAGCTAAGAGTCATCCGGTTCAGCGATCGACGACCTCCTCTCGTACACTCATCTAGGTATAGCTATAGTTTTCTTTATATATTTTATTTATTTTGTTTATACTTTGGCTCGTACTAGGTCGTCTAGATCTGTAAATAATAATGAAATAAGTGATTCAGATGAAAGCAATAACATTCCTTCTAGGCTTGCAAATAGGGAACAAGTCGTAGATATGGTCGACCCGGAGGAGGTCGAATCATCTCATCACAGTGTCCCATCCTCTGAAAATGCTGAGACTCCTGGATACGGAGATCTTGAGGGTGATCAGGATATTAATTCACATATCACTTGGTTAAATACCCCTTCGATTTTAACTCAGGCTAAAATTAATGAAATTAGAGTTAGGTATTTTATCTCTCTAGATTATGATGTACTTGTGCCCTTTCCAAATGACCAAATGCATAGCCCACCTGTTGGGTATCGTATTTTTCATGTAGCTCATTTGATGTCTGGAGTAAGGTTCCCGTTACACCCAACTATTGAAAATATTTTAAATGTTTATCGATTGTCTCCTACTTAGTTATTACCCAACTCTTATAGGCATATCGTCATGTTTATCGTATTAATGACTGCCCTCGATAAAGGGACCGATTTTGTAAACTTCCATAGGATGTTCTTTCTCTGTCGTAGTTCTAAGCCTGATCAAAGAGGATTTTTTTATTTATCTCCTAAAAAAGACGCTAGGCTTCAAGAGACTACTTGTGATTCGTTCGGTAACTGGAAAGACAAGTATTTCTTTATTTCTCCTCCTAAGGGTACAAATTGGGGCGTGTCTAGGCAGTGGTCCTTAAGATCACCTTCTCTTTCCGATATTGGTAATCCGAACTGGGGCCGGGGATTCCTAAATGAATCAGTTGAGTGGCCATACGATGCTACGAAATTGATGGAAGAATTCGTATTGGTATCTTGTGGATTAAGTGCAGCTCTCATTCTAGGAGTAAAGTCAATTGGTAAGATTTTTCGTGTTTATCCCTGCGTAAATTTTAAGTATGAGTTTTCTGATATTTTATTCTTTCTTGCTTTTTGCTAGAGATGACTGCTCGTCGTGCTCGAATTGATAACAAACATGGAACCGAAACTGGAGGAAGTGATCAGCAGGATACTCCGTCTAAAGGTAAACAAGATGCCCCCGGTGGTAGTAAGCAACCATCTAATGTTTCCGGTCGCTCTGGACCTCGAATCAAAATAATTCAGCCAGGTGATAAGACAATTAAAAAATCTTCTATTTCCGTATTTGAGAGAGTTCCTTCTACCCGGTCTATTCCCGATCCTACAACTGTCAATCCCGTTGATATAGTGGGCGATGCCGAGGCTGAGCGAGGGCCAGTGATGGGAACTCGATTCCCATCCCCACGCTTCAATGTATCTCGTCCACCACTCCCTGAGAGCAGTCGTCGTTTGAAACGCCGAGTTGAGGAGTCTCCTGTTGAGTACGACCCGGTTCTTTTTGGAAGTGATTCTTTGTCATACGAGGTTATCAGTAAGATGGAAGCTCTTTTGTTGAATGATTATGGTGAGTATGGGGTCGCCGACAGAAACGAGTCGGAGGGTGATTCCCTCCCTGTGATGCCTGATTGGAGGATTTATACTCAGAGCTCGGTGTTTAGTGGTCCCCAAAGTGCCTAGGTGGCTGCTGAACTTTATCAGAAAGTGTTGCTCCCTGAGGATAAGGCTCTCGTTGCCCGACATTCACATCCCTTCGTCGAGAAGTGTGGTGCTAGTCATTTGTTCAAGGTTTTAATTTCACTTGTTCGTATTTTTATTATAGATTCATTAAGTTGTACTGTGCAACTAATCAGTATTATTGTTTCCTCGTGCTAGGCTATGGTTTGTTTGCACCAGTTGGCTCTTTCTTCATTTTCTTTTAGGAAGGAACGGGTTGCACTTGAAAGCGAGTTTAATAAATATCGCCAGAGCGTTGTTGAGGAACTAGTAGCTTATGCGAGCATCAAAGACGAGTTGATTGTTGCTCGTAGGTTACTAACGGAGGAAAGAGAGAGTAATAATTGTGATAGCAAATTTGAAAAAGGAAAAAGGTCAATTGGAAGCGGATGCGGGAAAATATGTTGATCGTATTCAACTATTGCAGAGAGAGAGAGAGAGAGAGAGAGAGAGAGAGCTTATGGAGATGGTCGTATAGCCGGACGACGTGAGTACCCCCTTTTTGATGACTATCAAGAGACTCTAGCCAAAAGTCGCTTTGAGGGTGCTCGTGACTTCATGAATTCTACAATCTTCGATGACATTTTGATTTCTGAGCCCATCAACGATGAGAAAGATGGTTTTTTCAAAGCTATTGGTTATCTGAAAAAATTGGAAGGTGCTAAATCTGAGTTTGATATGAAAACTCTTGAGTCGTATGCTAGTGCACCATTATTGCGGGAGTCATTTTCTCCTGGGTCGTTCTCGCACACGAACCCGTTGGTGACGTCGATTTTCCTCGCCAAAATTCCCAGATCGGTCATTAATACGAGGCTAGTGAGTGGTGAAAGTGAATACGAGTCCAACCTTCATCAATTACAAATTATGCTCTGGTATTAGGTTCGAAGAATCCGCATGTTTCTAAGTGGATCAAATAGGGTCGACCCGTAACCTTAAGTGTGACCCAGGATCAGAACCATCTATTAACTGCACGTGGCGTGATCTTAGGACCCCAACTATCACCATCGTATCCGTACGATACAACATCTATAAATATCACCTCAAAACAAGTAACAAAGGTTCACAATCTGATTTTCTACTATAGACTTGTAAGTAAGTTCCCTAAATAAAAATTTGGGTTCTCAGCTCGCTAGTACGACTCTCAAACTGGAAGCGTATCTCATACTTGAACTACGTTAGACTTGATCCCCAAGTGGGTACGTAGGCAGCTTAGTATCATCTAAGTGTAGTCTATAATCTAGTATTCACCCCGTATAGTCGTGCGACTCGACCCATACTGAGATAGGAAGGGTCCCCTCGGATCTGACCTAAATCAAAATGTGAATTAGATTTTGGATGTGAATCCGTTTTTATGTATTTAATTCAAGAAATGAAAATTACTATCAACTAACAACTATTACAATCATAATGATTAATTGTAGTTTTTTTTCTCTCCACGTGAGAGCTTTTCTCTCTCTACATGAGGGGTTTTCACTTCGCCAACTTGGGTTCTCTTCCTTTTTCGGCCACTAAGGGTACGATACTGAAGATCTAATCGCACATAGGGGGCTGGGGTAGCGTTCATACATGAGTGTCAACCTCTTTTGACGGTGAGATGTGCTTCTCAAGGGTTTTTCTCGAGATCTGTTTCGGGTTTTGCTTGTGAAAGTTGGTGCTGCAGCCATCTTCAGGTTTTGGGTTGAAGCAAATGATTCTATAGCTGGGCCTTGCTGTTTTTCAACTTTAATCAGGGCTCTCCTTCTTTTTCCATCTTTTCTTTTTGTTTTTGTCTAGTTTTCTTTTTTGGCTTGTGGTCTTTGGTGCTTTCGTTTTTCTGTCTTGCCGTTTTTCCTTGTTGGTGTAATGAGCTAATTTTTGTCCACAAGGTTTGATTAGCTAGGGGTTCATATCATCTTTGACCGGACGCACTCCTCAAGATCTGGGTCTCTCTCACGTTGGGGATATGGAATTCGAGATATCCCGAATGGAAAATCTATTATCCCTCAACAAATATGGCAACAGGGATCCAAAATCAAGGGTCATATGCTGGTTGGGCGCATAGCTACTAAACGGAGCGTGAATTATAAAGCTATGGTGGGCACATTGACAGCAGCTTTCAATTCGGTTAAGCGAATGGAGTTTCGTAAGCTAGACGATGACCGTTTTATGGTGGTGTTTGATCATGTTAGAGATAGGGATAAGGTGCTGGAAAATGGGCCTTGGAACTTCGATAATCAGTTAATGGTGGTGAGTAGACATCATGAGCGAGATAATCCGATGGAGGTTATATTGGATTGGGTCGATTTCAATGTCCAGATTCTTGATCTTCCAATAAATCTGATCCACCGAGATATGGCTGAATTTCTGGGGAATAGGTTAGGAGTGTTCATAGAGGCAGATTTACCAAGTCGGGAGATGAGTTGGGGATCTATGTTACGGATAAAGGTGTGTATTGATATTACAAAGCCTCTGCAGCGGTTTATTAAGCTTAAAAATCCTTCATGAGACTCGTTTCTAGTTCGAGTTATGCATGAACGTCTTCCAATGGTTTGTTTTCTATGCGGGGTTATTGGCCATTCGGAAGGGTTTTGTGAGTTAAGGTATAAGGAGGATTTCGTGAAGCCGGAGTGTTAGGAATTTCATGTTAGATGTTTTGATGATGACAATTAGGACTTTGTGTTAGACCCCAAAATATGTAAGTTTGATTTTAGTAGAAAATTTGTATAAGTTTGAAGCGTTAGTTTTGTAATAGGCCTATTAGGCCTTATTTTATTTTACTTTAGATTGTTAGGCTAAGTAGTCTTAGGCTGAGCGTCTGATAATTTCTGAGTGAGTTTATCAGTAGTAAAGTTAGAAGACTCAAGCGCCTGATTTCTGAAAGAAGATAAAAGTCTCCAAGCGTCCAACTGACCAGCTACTTCAAGTGTTTCCTTATGGGACAGAAGTAATTTCACCTGAATTTATTTCTAAGTCCAGAAGGAGTTTAATGCAAATATTCTCAAAGCATTAAGTACCAACGGGTATTTAATTCAAATGCATTAAATGCTGATAAGAGCATTAAATGTGATAAGCACTTTCAGACGTACGGAGAAGCCACCCTATTGGACTGTCAACTATCTTAGACTGCAGCACCAACTTTTGTGCAGCAGATTTTCAGGAAAAAGGACAAAAGTTGTTCACTCGCGGAAGTGTTGTGCATGTGTCAAACGGACACTTTCTCCAAGAATGCCTATAAATAGGACTTCAACAACAAGCCAAAAAGTGAGAACAATTAATCTTCAAGTCGAATTGCTGTTGCATTGAAGTCTCATTCCTTAAACTCTCAGAAAAACCAGAATATTCAAGAAAACATTTCCTCTGCTTTTCTTCAATCCTGAGACAGTCAACAAATATCTCAAACATTCTTTTCGAAGAAACCACTTTCCTACTGAGATATTTCCAAGTTGTTTAAACTTCATCAAAATCAAACAAACCGTTTTAGAAAAACTCATCCAAGCCTTGCGATCTGTGTGAAGTCGAAGTTGGATACTTGCATCATTTCTGGGTGAAAGAAGCAAGGAGATTGAAGTGATTTGGAGCAGAAATCTGTATGATCAAGGAGCTCAAGTCATCGACATCTATCTCTCCCTATTGTGTAGAAGATTCTGTGTGATTCTTTGAGAATCACTTTAGTGGATTGCCTCCAAGTGTTCAAGGAGAAGAAGGCCGTAGTTGGGATTACATCACCCAACGAACCTTACAAATATTGTGTTATTTACTTTTCAGTCAATTTTTTCATATCATATCATTGCATAAATTGATTAAGTAAAATACAATCAAACGCCAAGTAACTAAGAAACTTCTGGTGACGCTAAAGCTTTCAAAAGAAGACTAGAAAAATCATTCCGCTGTGCTAACACTGATTAAAGAACTGAACGCTTAAACCCACTCGGTTAAAGTATTCAAATCTTGAAGTCTAAGTTAACTCTCTAAAAACAGTCTTCATCAGACGCTTAACCTAAGCGTCTATTGACACGCTAAAAGCTAACGTGCTATTGTAGCAAGTGCACTAGTCGTGTGTAGTAATAAGTGTGGACAAAAAGTCCGGGTTGTCGAACCACGGAGACTTGAATTCTAGTTTAAGATTTGTAATGAAGTGAATAAACAAAGTAAGAATAAATTCAAATAAAATTTGTAAAGAACAAGAACAAAGATGAGCAAGTGATTTAAAACCAATTATAAAGGGAGACTAAGGCACATGCTAGGTTCAAATTGATCAAATATACTTATAAAGGTTCTTGTTGAAGGATTACACTTATATTGTTATGGTGAGAACTCCGAGGGTAGAGAATAACCGATGTCTCGCGTATAAACTCCTATGCTTAGATCGTGATTTCCCAAATATTCCTATCCAGAAATCTAACCACTAAACATGCATTAACGTACTAGAGTTCACTCGAACAACTTCACCCGGGAATCTTTACCTATGTCTAGGGCAATTCCTCATTAGTTACGGGTCATGATGTGAATTTCTTGCACCCTAAGTCAATTTTCTCCCGAAATATTAACCTAGGCATAAGATTCTAACATATAGTGATCAAGTATATGCAAGATAGGCAAAAACACAAATTCACATCACATAACAATATAAGAACAACCTCAACAATCATCTATTATAAGCATATACACAATTTGGCCTTACATGGCCCTAGTCTTATAAATTTAGTTCATAATGGATAATATGAAAAAAATAAATGAATTAATACACATGTTCATAGACATAATTGAAATGAAAAGCTATAAAAACTCCCTCAAAAGTGAATAATGATGGATCTTGAAGTTGAGCCTTCAATCCCCAAGCTCTTTTCCTTCCTCTAGTTTCCCCTCCAAGAGTGATGAAGAATGGTGATGAATGGTGGTGAAATCAGATTAGGGGCTGCCCCCCTCTCCTCTAAGAATCTGAAATTGATAGTGAATGATGAAGAGTATGGGTTCCCCCTCCTTTTATAGCCAAAAATTCCACTAAAGTATGCATTAAGAATTCCCATTAAAGTTCCCCAATGAGAATTCCACCTAAGGTGATGCTTAAAGTTTGGCTTTTAAGATTCCAACCAGCTAAAAAATGTTGAACTTTCGGCCATTAAGAATTCCACCAAGCCTAACCATGTGAAAACTTCAACAAAACACATGCATGCTGCCATTTTCTTGCTTTCCAGCGCAGTCTTAGTATTTTCCTCATAAACTTCTCCACAGATCTCCAAATTGGATGATTCAAGTCCCCATGTTCCGATAAAACGTAGATCTACAACTTTGCAGAAGGACATTTTGTCCAATTCTGTCTCTAAGTATACCTAAATTACGTTTCAACATGGAGGTTATTTCTGATTTGGCGTCCATAAAGTGAATCTACCAAGAAACACACTTATGACAACCCCTCAACACATGTGATGAATTATTTCCAAAAGTGATTCTTACTCATCATATAATGCTGGAATTTAGGCTGAAAAAGGAGTAACATTCGGACTATCCATGCCTAGGCATGACTAGGAGGGCGTTGGGGCGTATCCTGGCACATGTACTTCTCTGTTCGGCGCAGCAATCGTATTTCCTTCACAATTATCTCTATAGACCTCCGATTTGGATGTTTCAAGTTCCCATTTGAAGCTAATACATTCATCTAAAACTTTGTAGAAGGAAACTTTGTCTAAGTCGGTCTCGAAATGTACGGAATTATCGCTCGAATGTGGTAGGAGATGCATAAACCGCCTAGGTGTTGAAAAACATGCTTGAACTTGTTTTGTACATCGTTTTTCTTCCCTTTTCTTCATGTATTCTCATTTATTACCTGTATTCACTTAACACACCTATTAAATGCAAATGTGACATGATTTAAGCAATAAGTGAATCCAAATCATAAGAATTACGGTCTTAAAAACACGTAAAAACACCTCTTATCATCTATATTTCTAAGTAAACGCTCAGTCAAGCGTTCACATTTCAAGCGTCCAAAACCTTTTTAATACGAAACCTTTTTGGAGTCGAAAAAGACTTCAGGGTCTATTCAACCCCCCCCTTCTAGACCCTTTTGTATGCCACTTGGGACCAACAAGTGGTATCAGAGCGGTTAAAATTGAAATTTTAAAATTTCCAAGCATAACTGCTTGTTTAGATCCTTTTCTTTCAAAAATCTAGTTGTTTTTTTTTGAAATGGCATTTGCTAAAGTTCCCAAGTTGAACGAATCAAATTATGACACATGGAAAGTCAAAGCATTTAGATATCTCTGTTCATGTGATGATGACATGTGCGATATCATTTCAGATGGGCCAATCAAAATATATAAAGTTATCACAAGAGCACCTGGAGCCACAGAAAAAACTCCCGATGGTTACGTTGAAAAACCAAAATAAGAATGGACTCCAGATGAGCGTCGAAGAGCTAACTTGGACAATGTTGGACGTAACGCTCTATATACGGCTATTGGTGATAATGACAACTTATTTAACAAAATCAAATCTTGCAAAACCACTAAAGAAATATGGGATAAGTTGGCTACGATTTGTGGTGGCTCAGCCCAAATCAAAGAAAACAAACTTTCCATTGCCAAGGAAAAGTTTAATGGATTTAAGATTCTACCCAATGAAACGTTAGAGCAATTGGATATAAGATTTACAGCTCTAGTTACAGAACTTACATCGTTGGGAATGGATTTACAGAACCGAGAAATGGTGGTCAAAATCTTTAGAAGCTTACCAAGTAAATTCTTGATGAAGACAACCACTATGAGAGAATCAAATATGCTGGATCTTCTAACTCCAGAAGACGCCTTTTCAGAACTAAAAGCACTTGAGTTCGAGTTGAATTCTGCCAGTGATATTGTGAGTAGTCCAGTGATTGAATCTGGAGCGCTTATTGCATCAATCAAGGGCAAATCGGGTAATAAAGGAAAGAATTCAGATATCAATGAGGAAGAAGAGTTGGCTTTGCTGAATAGATTCAGGAAGTCCTTGAGATATGAAAAGAAAGGAAAAGGTTTCAATAATCAAGGACAAAGTTCATATCAAGCGCCCACTCCAGTACAACAACAGTACCAAGCGCCTCAGTATTCTGCTTCTTCACACCAAGCGCCTGTTCAATATCAAGCGTCTACTCAAAATCTCTCAGCACCCGTGGTCTCAAAGTCACACACTGCAAGGTTATCAAATGAACAAAAGATGAAAACTAATCTTTGTTATAATCACAGGAAACCAGGGCACTACCAGGTAAATTGCCCTTATCTAAACGTATCCAAGCCCTCAAGGCAGGATTACTTGGATAGAAACCAATTCAGGAGCAACCTTCGGCAACAAGGTTTGCTAGCGGAATCAGAACCAGCATCCGCACCTGAAGATTTATAATCATCAGACAAAAGTAGTGATGATGATGTTAGAGATTAGATGACTCAGCGCTCATATGTCTCATGGCCAGAGATGATGAAGCGTCTCCTGAGGTAATCAATGAATTACTTGACAAATTCAGAGAATACTATAATGAATGTCAAGAAGCTGTCAAAATATATCAAAATGATCTCACTATTATTTCATCACTCACTAAAGATAAAGTAACGCTCAGAGCAGAGTTGCGAATTCAGCAACAGTGCATTGAGAAAAACAAATCGCTTGAGAGTGAAGTTATTCAATTAAAAGGTGATCTTGATATAATAGTCAAGAGAGAAGCTGATTTGATCGCTAGACTTGCCAAATCAGAGCAGCTCATTTCATCATTATCAAAAGCCTCTAGACAGCTGGATAATGTGACTGAAGTAACCAGATTATTTGGTGAGAAGACCGGTTTAGGATGCGATAAACTCGGTAAACAATCCAATCAATCTAATGTTACAACAAACAACAAAGGAAAGGGTGTTATCTTTGTTGAAAAAGGTTCATAAGGTCAAACTCAAAATGAACCAAGTGACAATGGTAAGAGGCCAAATGAGAAAGTCAAAACTAACTCAGGCAAGGGTAAAACTAAGGCAAATGATTCACAAAGATGGGTTTATCCAAACGCTCAAAAAGCTAAAGATAAGACTGACAACTGTGAATCAAGCGCTAAGCGTCCAACACCAAAAGTGCAACCCAAGCCAGTGCCAAGGAAATACCAGCGTCAATATCCAAGACAGTCAAGATCATATTATCGATACTATGATGATTATGATTATGACTATTATTATAATCGTGGATATTATTATACATCCAAAAAACACACACATCACAATGTGAAACCCAAAAAGGCCAATATTCCTACAATGAAGACTAGGCAAATATGGGTTCCTAAAGTTCTAATTTAAACTGACAATGTTACTAATGTTAAAGGACCCAAACAACAATGGGTACCTAAACAAAAATAGAACTTCCCTTCTTGAGTGCAGGTACCTAGAGCTAGAGTCGATACATCTGTTTGGTACTTCGATAGTGGATCGTCAAGGCACATGACTGGTTCCAAGGATCTTCTGATCAACTATCGAGCTGCCAATTGTCCTCAGGTTGTATTTGGTGACAACTCCAAAGGTAAAACCAAAGGTATAGGTACTGTGCATAGGGGGAACATCATGATGAGTGATGTTTATTTTGTTGAGGGTCTGAAGCACAATTTATTAAGCATAAGTCAATTCTGTGATAAAGGCTTTGAAGTCATATTCTCAAGAGACTACTGCTATATAAACGACGCTAAGACTAAGTCTACTAAATTGAAAGGAAAAAGAACTAATAACGTTTATTTGGTAGATTGGTGTTCAACACTTGATAACAACCCAACATGCTTTGTTGCTAAAAATGAATTTAAAAAGGGTTGGTTATGGCATAGAAAAATGAACCACCTCAACTTTAAAACAATCTCTCAGCTTATAAGTTAAAATCTTGTAGAGGGATTACCAAACGGACCATTTCACAAGGATCGCCTTTGTGACGCTTGTCAAATGGGTAAACAAGTTAAGTCATCGTTCAAGAGAAAACCTCATCTATCTACCTCTAGAATACTTGAACTACTTCACATGGATCTGTTTGGACCTGTTCAAACAACCAGTGTAAGCGGTTAAAAGTATACTTTGGTGATAGTAGATGATTTCTCTCGATTTACTTGGGTGGAATTTCTGTCATCCAAAGATGAAACATGTGACAAGTTAACAACGCTTATTCGACAACTTCAAACATTGAAAGATCTTAAAGTTGCAAGAATAAGAAGTGATCACAGTACTGAGTTTTCTAACAAGATTGTTGAGAAGTTTTGTGCAGAAAATGGAATACATTATGAGTATTCAGCTCCCAGAACTCCCCAACAAAATGGTGTTGCTGAGCGCCGGAACCGAACGCTTAAGGAAGCCGCTAGGACAATGATTGTTGACAAGCTTGCTCCTAGGTTTTGGGCCGAAGCGATCAACACTGCGTGTTATACTCAAAATCGCTACATGATCAACAAACAGCATGGAAAAACTCCATATGAACTATGGAAGGGACGTAAGCCAGATGTCTCATATTTTCACGTCTTTGGTTCTAAGTGCTTTATTCATAATAATGGATCCCAAAGCCTAAAGACATTTGATCCTAAAGCGGATGAGGGAATCTTTCTAGGTTACGCCAAGAATGGGAAGAATTTTCGCATCCTAAACAAGGGCAAATCGAAGGTTGAGGAATCTATTCATGTTGTTTTTGATGATGCTAACCAAGAACCGAGTAAGGTTCATATAAATGACGTAGGAGTTGAAGATCTTTGTTATCAAGCGTCTAAAATTACTATTGATGAAGATACTGACGATGATGATGAGATCCCAGTGCCACCTCCTAAGATTACTCGTGAGATTACTCTGGATTATCATATAAGAAATGCTGATGATCATGAAGAGAGTGATCATCAAGAGCAAACAAGGAATTGTGAATTTGAAGCGCCTACGCAAGAAAGTAGTCAAGCGTCTGATCCCCAAGCGCCTGTTCAATCTCTTAACCCCCTCCAACCAGATAGACTATGGCTACGAGATCATCCACCAGAGCAAATTATTGGAGATATTGGAGCGCCTGTTAGAACGAGAGCCGCTACATTCAATTAGGCTATGTTCGCAAGCTTTTTATCTCAGATGGAACCTAAGAAAGTGGATGAAGCGCTAAGTGATCCAAGTTGGATTGAAGCCATGCAAGAAGAACTTAATCAATTTGAGCGTAGTAAGGTTTGGACACTAGTACCAAGACCAACTCACCAAGGAGTCATTGGAACTAGATGGGTTTATAGAAACAAGATGGATGAGAATGACATTGTAATAAGAAACAAGGCCAGACTCGTAGCTTAAGGATATTGCCAAGAAGAGGGCATTGACTTTGATGAGACATACGCTCCTGTCGCTCGCCTTGAAGCAATCCGCATGTTTCTAGCGTATGCAGCGTTTAACAAGTTTACAGTATATCAAATGGTCGTGAAGAGTGCCTTCCTGAATGGTAAACTCCAAGAAGAAGTATATGTGGAGCAACCACCGGGATTCTTCAACTACCATGTTAAGGGTATGGTGTACAAGCTAGACAAAGCACTTTATGGGTTTAAGCAAGCACCCCGAGCATGGTATGACACTTTCTTTATCTTTCTTATTGGTAAAGGCTTTTCAAAAGGCAGCGTTGATACAACGTTATTTAAAATTACCAATAACGAAGATATTCTCTTAGTCCAAATTTATGTTGATGATATCATATTTGACTCTACTAACAAGCGTCTGTGTGAGAAATTTTCGAAAATGATGCAAGAACAATTTGAAATGAGCATGATGGGTGAGTTAACTTTCTTCTTAGGATTACAAGTTAAACAACTCCATAATGGAATATTTATTAACCAAGCTAAATATACGAGAGACATGATTAAGAAATTTGGTATGGAAAATACATCATATTCAAAAATTCCAATGAGCCAAACGCTTAAGTTAGATAAAGATGAAAATGGAAAGAAAGTTGATATCACTAATTATAGAGGTATCATTGGATCACTTCTTTATCTTACTGCAAGTAGACCTGATATCATGTTTTCGGTATGCATGTGTGCACTATTTCAAGCTGATCCTAAAGAGTCATACTTAATTGCTGCCAAGAAAATCCTTAAATACCTAAAAGGCACACAAAATGTGGGCTTATGGTATCCTAGGGATTCTCCTTTTGAACTAATCGGTTACTCAGATGCAGATTTTGTAGGTTGCAAAATAGATCGTAAAAGTACTAGTGGTACTTGTCAATTTCTAGGTGATAGGTTAGTTTCATGGCATAGCAAGAAACAACAACCCATAGCTAATTCCATAGCCGAAGCTGAGTATGTAGCTGCAGGAAGTTGTTGTGCACAAATTTTATGGATGAGGCAACAACTTAGAGATTATGGAACAATCCTAGGTCCAACCCCCATTCTTTGTGATAACCAAAGCGCTCTTGCCATGACTCTAAACCTTGTTCTTCATTCAAGAACCAAACACATTGACATTAGATACCATTTCCTTCGTGACCATGTTCAAAAGAAAGATATCTCCATGCATTTTATTAGAACTGACAAACAATTGGCAGATATCTTCACCAAAGCGCTCAACGAACAACGCTTTCTCACTTTGAGAAGTGAACTAGGTATGATTGATTTAAACGCATAATCATCAAACATCATACTTTATTAGACATACAATTTAGGGGGAATCCACTTGGTTTATGTCTAAAAATTTTCTTTGCAATACAAATGGTACAAGTTATCAAATTTAGGGGGAACCTTAAAACTATACTTGAACATAACTAAGCGTCAATGATAAAAAACTTTCAGATGCATGATCATCAATGCTCAGTATTCTTTTGTGTAATATGTTGGACGCTAAACCATAAAAGGAATTTAGCTTTAAGCGTCCATATTGTCTCCAATAAGTGGTATTAAGCGTTGAAACTATTCCATTCAACACTTAATATAAAAATGATTTTAAAAAAAATTCATGCATAAAACTTTTTACACGCTCCTTGAAGTAGTGGATAGACTCAACAGTCTATTGTGTACTCTATCCACACACTTCTATCACATCAAACTGGCGGGTAATTAAAAACCTTTTCAAAATGACGGTTCAGAGATAACACGTCTTTGTGTACGTGTCAGTGTACAAACGGGCGCGTGCGTTACACTTTGAAAATGCCAAACGTTTTTAAAACTTTAACTCGGACGTCAAATCTTTATATGAGAATTACCAAATGTAACTTCTCTCTATTACATAAAAATCGCGTCCGCGGTTAATGAATTCATGGCTGAGATTAAAACTCTTTACACGTGTGTCAATCCTACAAAGATAAGAGAACACAAGTTTCAAAAATTAACCTCTGTCATTTAAAACACAATTTGCAGAAAATTCATTTACTCATAGTAAAAAATCTCTGCAAATTTACTTTCTCTCTCTCAAAAGCAAAAGCAAATCTCAGTTCATCTCTTTCACTAAAAAATGGCACCAAAGAAATCCTCGTCTACTTCTGCCGAAGCTACCATCAAGGTTACTGAAGGCCTTGTTGTCGACTGAAAATTTTTGTATGAGCAACCTCAGATCAATCTAACAGATATGATGAATATGGTCGTCAAAGCTGGGCTTAAGTCATTCTTAACTCAATACTCGTATCTGTTTCCAACTGAAGTGGATACCTTCTGGAGGACCGCCAAACTTTCAGAGGACAAGATGTCTATCTCTTGTCTAATTCCTCTATCCTCGAAGGAGTCTCCCAAGGAATTCACTCTGACTGCTGCCTCCATTGCCGAGAACTTCAAACTCCCAAATGAGGGTGAGGCACTGGATTCTATTACCTTAAAATAGATCAAGGAAGCATGGACAACCATGAGTGCATACGACGATGTACCCTACACTCAATATTTCGAAAAGAAAGACCTGGTGTCCAAATATCGGCTATTGGCTGATTTCTGCAGCAAGATCATAGAATGCAGAGTGGGAACCTTTGATAAGGTGAACCCAGTACAATTCCAGATGATGACTGCCATACTCTTGAACATCAAAATCAACTGGAGTGAGTACGTTTTTGGAAGATTTCGGGACTGTTTAAGCGGCTCGAATAAACCGTATGGGCTTGTCCTGAGTGACCTTTTATACAAATCACAGTGTGTATATTCTTCTGGTCTTCCGTTGAATAAGACCAAGTTGCTGGGAAAAAGGATTTTGAACAATCTCTTCAATCCTCCCAAAATTGGTGGTGCTGCCAAACCACTATCTGAGCGTCTGGAAGTACGTCAAGTGTCCGATAAAGAAGCGGAACGTCCAGTGCCAAAAGAAGCTGTGAAGCGTCCGGCTGCAACCAAGAAGAAGGCTCCCAGAAAACATAAAGTTAAATTTGCCGCCTCCTCTCAAAAGGTTGATGAGAAAACCGATGAGGATGCAGAGGACAAGTTACCTCTCAAAAGACGGAAGCTGGAAGGGATCATTAAACAAATAGACATTGAAGAACCAGCTACTGATCCTCCCGCTCCACCGCCTAAACTCGTTGAAGGAGTCAACGTGAAGAAAATCTTCAAGCGTTCCAGGACTAGCAAGCGTTGAGCTGCTCCCGTTCCTGCAGAGCCTGAGACTGATGAGCCAAGCACTCAAGTTACTGTTGAGCCAAGCGCTCAAAGTAATGCTGTTGAGACAAGTTCTCAGGGTAAGTTTATTTCTTCCCACAACATCTCTTTTCCTACATTTGTAGAAGATCCTGCTCTTATAGAGGATAGTTCCTCTCTTTCAGCTATAGTTCCAGCTGCTGCTGAAGCGTCAACTGATATCATCCTGGATGTTGACTTGACCGAAGTTGTTACCATCGCTAAAGATGTCGCCGCAGAAGTTGCTGCAATTGAAGCTGAGGAACCTGCTGCTACAGAGGTTCAGACTTCATCTCTTGTTCAGGCTATAACAGAGGCACGCTCAGAAGGTCAGAGCGATGCTGAAGACGTTCCAGCGCCTAGACACTTCTTCCAACTCCGCCTAGACACTTCTTCTAACTCGACCCGCTGACGACGATTGATCATTCAATCAATTATATGCCCCCAGCGCTCAAAGAAGATTTCATTCCTGCAGGATACAACGAAGAAAGATATATTGCTGCAGAGAATGATGTTGCTCGACTGATTGATTTTGACAGTCAAATCAAAGTCATCATATAAGGCAGACAAGGAGGCCGAACTCCTAGATGTGACATGGACTTAGCATACTATCTGGATTATGGGCACAGCAAGCCAACCGGGTTCGCCCTAAGGGATTACAGCATTCGTATGTATGAGCCTCTGCGTCCTAGCTTTCTCAATCCTTCAGAGTCAGTCTTGAACAGAGAAGGCTACACACATTTTCCTTAGACTGCTCATAGCCCTGAAAATCTTGCATTAGTCCGTCCACTTCGTCTGTGGAAGAATAAGGCTGCTCATGCCGGTGAGCGTCTCGAATCGTTGACAGACTTGCTTCAGACTGAAGCTGATGCCTATTTTGACAGCGTCTGGAATGGTAACTATCAGCCTGATAGATATCATTTTGAAGCTATCAGAGATATTCATCTTGAAGGCATTCGCGCTATGGTGACTGCTGGCACAGACTTCTGCATAAATGAAGTTAACTGGGTTGAAGCGTATGTGGGACACAAATATACCTTCTCAGAGCTAGTCCAAGCTCCCCATCTTTTCGGCATAGGCATGCATGACAAGAAGCGTCAGTTCGCCAAGTATTGCCTCAAGCAGCGTCAACAGAGAGTCGGACCTGTTCTCAAGCTCCCAATTGTTAGACATCAAATCGAACAGTGTCTGCGTCAAGAGCTTCATAGATTTTCCACCACTCCTCTTCTGTTCAACGCTCAATCCTCTTCCAGTGGTACATCTGGTGTATTGTGCTTGAATTTTGCCCCAAGCCACTGTGAAGAAAACTTCAATCTGATGGTGAAGATTTTGACTCCTGTCTCTCTATTCGATAAGATCTTCACTGCCAATCTTAGATCTTGGAACGGCTCAGTAATCAGTCCATTCAAAGGATATCCACTGCTCCCTTCAATCCGCAGCAAGGTACTTGATCACTATGAGTTCGTCCTCTCCATGCTTGAAAGGAATCAAGAGCTGGCTCAAGCACTTTATCCATATCTTGTAGAGTACTATGCTGATTGTGTATCGGCACATCGGCGTCCTACGTCTCTTCCCTCTGACTGCTTGATTGGATTTTCCAGACAATACTGTCCAGATTCACTCTTCTCCATCGCTCAAGCGCCGTCCAAAGTCTTCCCAAATCATGTGCTTGATATCATTGGTCCAATGCACATCAGGGCTATTGACAGTCCCCTTCGCACATACATCTCCGGTACTTGTATTTCCCGAACCAGACTCACTGAACTCTTGGACTCTGCATCCACTTCTTATGCCGATCTAGCACATTGGAACTTTCAATTCGATGACTTTCGTCAACCAGAGTCAACGCTTGAGGAAGCGCCTGATAAATCAGCTGAAGCGTTCAAGTCTGCAGTTACAAGTATTCCAGCGTCTGCTGAAGAACTCGTTCAAGCGTCTCTACCAGAGGATATTCCTGACGCTTCTGAATCTGTTAATGTTGATGGTGATGAGGATCTGTCTCTTGACATTCGAGGTACTGTTTTTGATCCAGCCCATCAAGTTTCTTTTGACTCTCTCAAACACTCATCAAGGTTCAAGCGACCGGCTCCTCAAGCAGTTCCTTCAGATGAGAGTCAATCTTTTGGTCCTTTGCTCAAATCCGTCTTGGAGAATATTAGCGCCCACGCTACTCAGAACGAAGAATCTCTCCATTGGATTAAAGACGATCTGGCAAAGATTGAAACTCACGTAATGAGCTCCCAAATTGCTCATATGCGTAATTCAGCTCAAGCGGCTGTTGGTGAGTGCAAGCAAGATTTCCAAGAAATGCATGACGCCACTCAAGCAACCCAACTTGCCATGAAAGAAGAGCTTGAGAAGCGCCTTGAAACCCTTGAGACCTCTCTAAATGATGCTACCAGCGCCAAGCTTCTCGCTCTGCAGGAACGCTTCGACAAGCGTCTGGATGACATCACAGATTCTATGTCTCAGATTGCTCATCAGGTCAGTTTACTCACAGATCATTTCTTAAAGTCTGATGATGGCAATAAGGGGGAAAAGAAGAAAAAAGGAGAAAAGAGGAAAGCGTCTAGTTCAAGAGCTGAAGAGCCTCCGTCTCCTAAGCGTCAAGTGCTTACTTCTACTTCTGCGCTTCGTCTTCCGTCTTGGATAACTGCTCAAAGTACATCTGGAGCGCCCAGTAGTACGCTAAAGGATCCTTCTAGAGCGTTATATCCAAATCTACCAATACCTACAAGAGCACTTCTTGAACAGTTTGACATCCCTCTTCAAAGAACGTCCATTCCAGAGCCTACAGATCCTAGAATCTTAGCTGAAGAAAGGAAGATGACTGACTTTATCCAAGCTTTTCGAATCTGCCTAAGGTATATCGGTATTGACCCAACTGACTGGGACAATCATTTTACTGCCTTCAAGAAGAGACAACAAAAAGAAAACAAGCTCATAATCAACAAAGATCATGAAGCAATGATGACCTTGGAAGACAATCTGACTGAAGCTATCCGAGCTGAAATGCCCAAGCGATACAGAGTCAGACCAAGACATTAAAGCTTTCTGATTTTACATTATCTATATTCTTGTCTCTTATTTCTTCACTTGTTCAGTTGTAAAAATGCCTGTAATTCTCGATATATATAAAATGCATTTTTTTCAGCTGAAACATCTCGTTGAAGCGTAACTAACTTTAACTAACGTTATCTAATCAAGCTAACTTTTACTTTTGGCTGTCTAACTCTTGAACTATAAAAGGGTAAGTATTGCCATCATCAAAAAGGGGGAAATTGTTAGGAATTTCATGTTAGATGTTTTGATGATGACAATTAGGACTTTGTGTTAGACCCCAAAATATGTAAGTTTGATTTTAGTAGAAAATTTGTATAAGTTTGAAGCGTTAGTTTTGTAATAGGCCTATTAGGCTTTATTTTATTTTACTTTAGATTGTTAGGCTAAGTAGTCTTAGGTTGAGCGTCTGATAATTTCTGAGTGAGTTTATCAGTAGTAAAGTTCGAAGACTCAAGCGCCTGATTTCAGAAAGAAGATAAAAGTCTCCAAGCGTCCAACTGACCAACTACTTCAAGCGTTTCCTTATGGGACAGAAGTAATTTCACCTGAATTTATTTCTAAGTCCAAAAGGAGTTTAATGAAAATATTCTCAAAGCATTAAGTACCAACGGGTATTTAATTCAAATGCATTAAATACTGATAAGCACTTTCAGACGTACGGAGAAGCCACCCTATTGGACTGTCAACTATCTTAGACTGCAACACCAACTTTTGTGCAGCAGATTTTTAAGAAAAAGGACAAAAGTTGTTCACTCGCGGAAGTGAGAGACACGCGCCTGTGCATGTGTCAAACGGACACTTTCTCCAAGAATGCCTATAAATAGGACTTCAACAACAAGCGAAAAAGTGAGAACATTTAATCTTCAAGTCGAATTGCTGTTGCATTGAAGTCTCATTCCTTAAACTCTCAGAAAAGCCAGAATATTCAAGAAAACATTTCCTCTGCTTTTCTTCAATCCTGAGACAGTCAACAAATATCTCAAACATTCTTTTCGAAGAAACCACTTTCCTCCTGAGATATTTCCAAGTTGTTTGAACTTCATCAAAATCAAACAAACCGTTTTAGAAAAACCCATCCAAACCTCGCGATCTGTGTGAAGTCGAAGTTGGAAACTTGCATCATTTCTAGGTGGAAGAAGCAAGGAGATTGAAGTGATTTGGAGCAGAAATCTGTGTGATCAAGGAGCTCAAGTCATCGACATCTATCTCTCCCTATTGTGTAGAAGATTCTGTGTGATTCTTTGAGAATCACTTTAGTGGATTGCCTCTAAGTGTTCAAGGAGAAGAAGGACGTAGTTGAGATTACATCACCCAACGAACCTTACAAATATTGTGTTATTTACTTTTCAGTCAATTCTTTCATATCATATCATTGCATAAATTGATTAAGTAAAATACAATCAAACGCCAAGCAACTAAGAAATTTCTGGTGACGCTAAAGCTTTCAAAAGAAGACTAGAAAAATCATTCCGCTGTGCTAACACTGATTAAAGAACTGAACGCTTAAACCCACTCGGTTAAAGTATTCAAATCTTGAAGTCTAAGTTACCTCTCTAAAAACAGTCTTCATTAGACGCTTAACCTAAGCGTCTATATTTCTAAGTAAACGCTCAGTCAAGCGTTCACATTTCAAGCGTCCAAAACCTTTTTAATACGAAACCTTTTTGGAGTCGAAAAAGACTTCAGGGTCTATTCAACCCCCCCCCCCTTCTAGACCCTTTCGTATGCCACTTGGGACCAACACGGAGACTCTACCATTCGGTACTTCCCTACGAGCTCCGATGATTCGGAGAGCATTTGTGCCGAGTGGGGTTGTTTTAAGTCATCAAAAAGGAGACTCACCGGCAGGATATGGGCAAAGGGAGCTGATTAGGGAGGGAAGGGAGACGGTTCCTTCGTCTAGACATTTGAGTTGTGTGCCAACCCCTAGTGTTCCCCCGGGCTTTGAGAGCGTAATCCGTTTTGCAAATTGTGCACATCGTGAGCAATCCCATTCTAGCGAACAGTTTTCTAATTTTGAAAATCAAATTGCAATTTCGAAAAACAAAGTAGTGTGTGCATGATTGTGAAAATGTCTCTAGTGGTTCTAAGTTGTCTGATTTTGAAAATGTTGTGCATGGTAAAAATTCTCTGTCCGTGACCAAGGGGGAGGGGAACTCGAGTGATAACGTGTTTGCTTTTGGAGTCAGGCAGCCATCAAAACAGATTTCCATCCAAAACTCCATCTTAATTTGATTGCTCAATTATCTCCAACACATGATCTAACAACCATTTCCCCAATGCCAAGTTTTCATATTTCAAACTTTCAAACTCCAATTCCATCCTCACACTACCCACTCCACAGCTAGCCCTATACTTATTAATATCCCTGTTCAAATTTCCTTCCCTTTGAATTCATCTTATCCAGGTAACCATCTATCAAAACATGGGTCCCGTGTTTTACGAAAGAGGGTTGAAACAGCGTCCAAAAGCAAACGAGGGGACCTTTTGGATTCTGTTAGTGATAATGAGGCCCAAGTGGCAAAAAAACTTTCATCTTCTTCGGCGAGGGTTGCTCCGGTCTCAATGAGTTGCCTTGTGTGGAACTGCTACGGGTTGGGAAACCCGTGGGCAGTTCGACAAAAAGCGGAGACAAAAAGCAAAAAATCTAAATTTGAGCGTCTTAAAGTGTTAACAAACATGTTTGGTATTTGTGTCGAGTCATTAGGAATATGGGGCGGCCTTGGTCTCTTATGGGATAAAAATGTTGATGTTTTACTTTACTCTTTTTCAAAAAACCATATTGATGCACAAGTTTTTTTAGGCCCGGACTCTAAGGGTTGGCATTTTACCTGTTTTTACGGGGAACCAGAAGTGGCAAAAAGGAAAATCACGTGGGAGCTTCTTAAGCGTCTTAGTAGGCATGGAGAGGGAGCGTGGATTGTTGCGGGTGACGATAATGAGATTTTGAGCAACTCGGAAAAAGAAGAGGGCCCTTCTAAGGCGAATTGGCAAATTCGGAATTTTCGGGATACATTACTTCATTGTGATCTTCATGATTTGGGCTTCTCAGGATACAAATACACTTGGAGCAATCATCATGAATTTCCTCACATAGTTAAGGAGAGAATTGATAGAGCATGCGGGAATTCGGCGTGGAGTTTAGCTTTCACGAATACTAAAGTATCTCACCTCTCGTCGGCTTATTCCGATCACTCCCCAATCTTAATAGAGTTAGCGCCTGTCCAGCACTACTTTCCAAGAAGGAAACGCCGACCAGTCCGATTTGAATCGTGGTAGTTACAATCTGACAATTGTGAACAATTTGTGAGGGACTCTTGGCTAAAGGTACGGATGAAGGGACGGTGGAGCAGGTGTGGGTGAATATCAAGAACTGTAGGGTGGGCCTTTTAAATTGGAACAATGAAATTTCAGGTCAAAGAAAATGAAAAATCGAGGAGCTTGAAAATATCATTACTAGGGCCGAGTTAGAGGTGATAAGTGCAGACTCGAAAGAGAGGGTGGAGAGAGCTCGGGCCGAGTTAGAGGAGATTAGGAGTCGAGAAAAGGCTGCGTGGCACCAAAGGAGCCATGTTCTATGGATGAGGCACGGGGACAGAAACACTAAGGCTATGTTTGGTTATGTTTTGGGAAGGTATTTTGGTAAGAAATTTATGGGGACACGTGCGTGTTTGATGAGATTGTGTTTGGTTTTATTTTGGGAGTTGGTTTTTGGGTGTATTTTTTTGGTGAGATAATGTTTGGTTTTGTTTTCAGAGTGAACAAAAGTAACTGTAGCAGTCAAATCATGAATCTTTTGTTTGTTAGAGAGGAGAGAGAACACATAGACAGGAGTGTAGGGACAAAGTAGGTGTAGAAAGTGTTGGGAAATATACATATAGCCCGACTAAGCACAGCGAAAAATTAAAATTTTAGTTTCTAGGATTTAAACATGTGAGTTTATTAATCCTACGGGCTTATCATGTATCATAGGCTTGCGCATCTCTACACTTGTTATTTAAAACTTAAATAAAGAAGATCTTACCTTATTCGATTTTTCGTAAAAATCGAAGAGTTTCTTCTTCCTTAACGTAAGCTCCCTAGCTTACTTCTCGTTCCTTGAATCAACTCCTTCGTTTTTCCCTTTTATGTAGATTTCGAATTCCTCCACCAAAAACGTCTTTGATCGGATTCTTGATTCACTTCAGAGACCCAAGTGTTTCTCCTCTATAGTTGATCCACACCCTGGATACCCACTCGTTTATAATCTTTAGCTAGGTTGATCTATAAACGTTTATTCTAACTCTAAGGAATAGTGTATGGGATTAAGATGAAAGCAAAATTTACTTCTCTAAGTATTTTTTGAAGAATTCTTGAATTCAAGATCTTGATGAATTATCAAGAACTCAAGAACACTATATGAGAGAGAGAAAAAGAGGAACGATTTTTGTATGCAAGAGGAACGAAAAATTTGGCTTCAAAAGTCATCATCCTATTTTCGTTCCATACTAGTCGTATATATAAGACTAAGTTCTTGCAATTCTTACCCATGTAGAACTCTTCTACATTAAACCTTTTCCATGTAGGAAGAGAAGACTAATTAATTCTCAAATAGGACTCTTCTATTTTAATTAGTTTTCTTTCTCTCTAAGAAATCTTATTTCCTTTTAGAAGAAAATTAATTAAACTCTTTAATTATTTTCCTCCACCAAATTTTCGACCAAGACTTAATAAAATAGTCTTTTAATAATTAATCCACCATACTAGATTAATTAAAAGTCACTTCTAATTAAATTAAATGCTTTCTAGACTTGAGCTTAATTAAATTGATCTTATCAATTTAATTAATTTATTTATCCAACACTTGAATAAATAAAAGTCTTAATTAATTAATCTAATTAATTAATATATTAACTCAACTACTTTGAATTAAATTTCCTTAATTAAGAAATGGATTTGTTCGAGTATTGTGTGTGACCCTTTAGGTTCACCAACATACTAGTAATGGGTTCATAACCTTTATGATTTAATTTGGACAATTAAATTGTCTCGATTAATTAAACACTTTTAATTAACCATTTTATTATTTAATCTCCATTAAATATAAGATACCCATAAATCAAAGAAAAGTTTCTAGCTACTTATCTTGAAAACCTAGATATAGGCGATTCAAATTGAACCTTTCCAATCGCGCATTCCATGCAAGTGAGATTCTTCCATCAACTAATTTTCCAATTGAATTAAGGATCGAGGAATTTTTTTGGTCGAGATCCTTGTAAATTCAATCTTAATAATTCAAGCGTGTTTGACTAGTGATTAATTAATTCAAGAAACTCATTTCTTAATTAATTACTTACTTGCCTTGGCCAAGGACTAACTCAGTCAAATCACTTAGAATATTATAGGAAATTCACTTGTTCATCTAGACAAGTGATGGATCCTTTGTTGTCAACACCAACCTCCATATACGAGTCACTACACCCAATCACCAGTCCATATGTGTCCTTGTAAAAGAACTGGCACAGGAGTCAAAGTGCAGTGAGTCAATATACAAGATTACTATGATGACTCAATTCAAAGAATTAATTTTGCACTATCGTGATTAAGAAACTCCTAATTCGACATATATAGAAATAATTCCAATTTAGGATGTTTCAGTTAGGGTAATCAGTGAACTTGCTCTCAACAAGCACCCGCGTATGTGCATTTATGTCAACTACACTAATGTCTATAAAACGAGACATTCTCTAATTAAGAGTGTGCATCATAGGCGCAAATCTATCCAAATCATCAATGTCCCATGTTGACAATTCTATGACTTGGACAATATTTAGAAATCACAGCCTTAAAGACTTGTTTTATGATATCCATCCAATAAGATATCAAGCCCCATAGCTATGTGTGAATTCTAGGGACTTCATCATACAGTTATAGTAATATAAACATAAGATGAAGAAATACCTTTTATTAATATAATGTAAAACAAAATTGTTTATTACAAGAATAGATAAAGAAAGCCTATCTAGGATTGGCTCGTAGGGCACTTTTTTAACAGAAAGATGGAAAATCATTAATATGTTTTTTTAGACCAAAAAAGTAGTATATTTTTGACCAAATATTTTGTGAACCAAACATGATTTGGTGAGAATTTTGGACCAAACATGGTTTGGAAACATAATCAAACATTGCCTAAGTTTTTCCATGCACAAGTTTCGGAAAGGAAACGGCATAATGAGATTACGGAGTTAAAGGACTCGAATGAAATGTTAAGGAATAGTGAGCAGGAGATTCAAGGGATAATTGTTGATTATTTTCGTGATATCTTCTCGTCCACACACCCAACGATTGAGGAGCTTGACTCGGTTTTGGAGAGTGTGCGCCCTCGGGTTACCGATGACATGAACCGGCAGCTTTGTCGCCCTTTTGTGGTGAATGAGGTATCATTTTCTCTTAGCCAAATGCACCCTTATAAATCCCCGGGCCCCGATGGTATGTCTCCCCTTTTGTTTTCAAAAAATTTGGCATATCATTGGCGGTGACGTTACCCGTTGTGTTCTTCATATGTTTAATAATCGGAGTCTATGTCCCAATTACGCCCGATCAGTCTTTGTAATGTCATAAATAAGTTTGTCACTAAGTGCATTTCTAATCGGCTTAAGCCCTTCCTCCAGTCCATCATTTCAGAAACTCAATCTGCTTTTATTCCCGGTTGTCTTATCTCAGATAATATCTTAGTGGCTTATGAGGTGAATCATTTTCTTAAAAACAAAACTTGGGGCAAAGATGGTCATGTAGCTCTCAAACTCGACATGAGCAAAGCCTACGACCTGGTTGAGTGGAATTTCCTTGAGAAAGTACTAGTTAGGTTGGGTTTCCACAGGGCTTTTATTGATTTGATTATGATGTGCATTTCTTCAGTTTCATTCTCTTTTATGCTTAACGGTTCTCAATTTGGTTATTTGCTCCTGCAACGGGGACTCAGTCAGGGGGACCCGTTGTCACCATACTTGTTTCTTTTTGTTGCAGAGGTTTTCAGTTGTTTATTACAGGAGGCGGAGGGATGGGGTGAGATTGAGGGAGTGGCGATCGCGAGAGAGGCATCTCAGGTGTCACAACTTCTTTTTGCAGACGACACGCTCATCTTTATGCAAGCCCATTCTCCGGCCTTTGAAAGTATAAAAAGAACTGTTGAGGACGTATGAGAGGGTGTCGGGGCCAAAAATCAACTTTGAGAAATCTTCCATGGTTTTTAGTAAGAATACTCCTTTGGATAGTAGGGATCCTTTGGCTAGCATTTTAGGAGTGCAAGTAGTGGAGAAACATGAAAAATACTTGGGCTTGCTGGTGGTAGTGGGAAGATCAAAAAAGGAGGTGTTCGATTCGATTAGGGAAAGGGTTTATCATCGTTTTCAAGGGTGGAATGCTCGGTTTCTCTCACAAGCGGGGAAAGAGGTTCTTCTCAAGGCGGTAATTCAATCTATCCCTACGTACGCTATGAGTTGCTTCCAAATTCTGGATTGTCTTTTGAGGGAAATCGAGTCAGGTATGGCGAACTTTTGGTGGAATAATAGAGAGACTCGTAAAATCCATTGGGTGGCGTGGGACAAGCTTTGTCGGGGTAAAGATCAAGGAGGGTTAGGTTTTCGGGAATTAAAATCTTTCAATCAAGCGATGCTAGCTAAGCAAGGGTGGCGACTTTTACAAAATCCGGAGTGTCTTTTGAGTTGCATTTATAAGGATCGTTACTTCCCTAATAGATCTTTTTGGGAGGTGGGTCTTGGGTCAAAGCCCTCACTTACATGGAAAAGTATCTTGGGCTCTCGGGAATTGCTAAAAAAGGGATGTAGGTGGCGTATTGGATCGGGTCGGGAGGTTCACATTTGGAGGGATCTGTGGCTTCCACAAAATCACGAGTTTGGTGTTAGCTCTCGGTCTGATTTGGTGGATGAAGATGCGACGGTGGACAGTCTACGAGTTGGGCAGAATGGTTGGTGGGATGCAGCCCTTATTCGTGAATTATTTAGCTCCTCAGAAGCTTCTCTTATCTTGTTTATTCCCCTGGGCAGTGCAACAAATAGGGACCGAATTGTTTGTCACTACTCGAAAGGGGTTTTTTTCTCGGTTAGGAGTGCATACCATTTGGCGAGAGAGGTAAGAGACATGAGCAGACCATCTTCTTCGACTTCGTCCAATGGATCTGTGCAGCCATCATCCAATTGGAGCTTCATTTGGAGAGCTCGTGTTCCGCCTAAGGTAAAGTTATTTGCATGGAAAGCTTGTAGTCGTGCATTACCCACAGGTTTTGAGCTTATAAAGAGGAAAGTAGTTATTGAAGGAAAATGTCCTTTATGTGAAGTTGAAGGTGAATCATTTTATCATTGCCTTTTTCTTTGTCCTTTCGCAAGAGTTACATGGTGTATTTCCAATTTGCCCTGGCATGTTATTTCGGCTGCTCATCCTAGAATGGAACTTTGGCTTCGAAGTTGGGCAGAAGGTCTTGAACATGAAGAGTTTGAACAGGCTCTTGTTATTTGTTGGTTCCTTTGGTTTAATTGAAACAAATCTTTGATGGAACATCAAACGTCTCAGCCGGATGTTCTCTTCCAACAAGCTTCTTCTTTTCTTAGAGTGTTTTGTGTAGCTTCGGAAGTTGATAAGCCTGCTCCTTCAGCCCCTCTTCGTGATCTTTGGTTAGCTCCGGAGATAGGTTTCATCAAAATTAACTTTGATGGAGCGGTGTTTCAATCGGCTGGAGCTTTGGGAGTGGGAGTTTTAGCTAGAAACAGTTCGGGAGATTGTGTGGGCTGGTGCAAGAGGAAGTTTGAGTTTCTTTCTTCACCGGAACATGCGGAAGTCCTTGCTGCGCGGGAGGCGATGGAGTTGGCAGTTCGTAGAGGGTGGCCTGATGTTATTATTGAAGGAGATTGTTTGTCGGTTGTTAGTGCGCTTCAATGTCCAGTATCCTCTTTAGGGCCTTTTGGTCCGATTATAAATGATACTAGATCCCTTGTTTATCGCTTTCATTCTTGTCTTTTTTCGTTTGTGAAAAGAAGTGGTAATTTTGCGGCACATTATTTGGCGTGTTCGGCTTCGGAGTTCCAAGATGGTGTTTTTGGACTCCCGTCTCTCATTTTGGAAACTCTTGTAACCGATTTGGTTGTTTAATATAATCTACCGTTTCCTCTCAAAAAAAAATTTAAGAAATGAAAATCAAATTTCGGAATATAATTTTTATATTTTCTTCAGATTAATATTCTGCTAAACCTAGAGGATAATAAACATATAATATATTTATATATGGGGAACCCCAAAAGGTGAGCTTTTTTATTGTATTAAGGATGATACTTGTATTGGGAAGGCTACCGTGTTATTTATTGAAATTTAGATTATTCTACGTGTTAATTACTTCCCCAGCCAACGCCTATTTTTCTCTAACCAAGTATTGATAATTTCAAGATTGTAACTAAAAAAAAATGGAAACCCAAAAAAAATGATAATTTCAAGATAGTGCTTGATTTTCTATTATCATACATACACAAACACACACACACACACACACACACACACATATATAATATACAACCCCTTTTCTCTCTCAACCCCTTTTTCTCTCCACCTTGAAAACAACCATCTACCCTATATATATATATATATATATATATATATATATATATATATTTATATACAACTCTTCTCCTCTCTAAACCCACCACCCCCTTTTCTCTTGAAATATATATATATATATATATATATATATATATAAATATATATAGCCCTTCTCCTCTCCAACCCCCCACCCCTCTTTTTTCTCCACTTTGAAAACAACCATCTACCCTCTCTCTTCAATTATTATTATTAATGAGAATTTCTATACTCCCCACTTCCCTTCTTCTCTCTCAACTTCTCATCTCCTTTCACCCCACTCTCTGTTTCTCTCCTTGTCTCTCTCTCCACCTTCAAAAGACATCATCCCCAACCCCTTTTCTTCAAAAAGATCTCTCTCCAGATTATAGAATTTGTGTTCTTTCTACCTTCATCCCTTTTCTTCCTTTAGAACTCTCTATTTTCACCACAAACACACTAGATCCATGTTTCGAACATTTAATTTTTGGATTTGTGGTCATCTCTTTTTCTATCTATCCGTCAAACACATAGTCAGCCCAGATCTCTCCATATCAAGACCAAGATGATGAATTTGTGGGTATGCATTCTTTATATATGAGTTTTGTATCCGTTTTTATGTTTCTCTGTAAAAATCTGATCTTTGAATAAAATAGTCTTGAAAAATGTTTTCTTTTTATAACTTTCTTTCAGATCTCTCCATATGAAGATCAAGATGATGAAATAAGCGGGTATGTATTCTTTAGATATGTGTTTTGAATCTGTTATTATGTTTCTCTGTAAAAATCCCATCTTTGAATAAAATAGATTGAAAATCTTTTCTTTTTATAAATCTGAAAAACTTTTTTTCGTCTGGAGAACTGAGAAACGAAACTTTTTTTAAAAAATCTAAATCTTTATGTGCACTCTAAAAGTATTATTCTATTTATAAATCTTTATGTGCACTCTAAAAGTATTATTCTATTTATAAATCTTTATGTGCACTCTAAAAGTACTATTCTTTTTATAAATCTGAGATCAAAATCAACAAAGGCATTGCTTAACCAACCAAATAGTTCGAAAGAAAGTAATTGAATGGCCTCCCCATTTCGTGTAATTAGTAGCTTACGTTTTCTATATTTACTGTGAATCAATTAATGCAAATGCATTGATCCATGGTAAAACAAAAATTCCAAACTTATTATACATCAAATATTTAATTTCTCTAGAGAACATTCCTTACTTTTAAAACAACCATCTAAAAAAAAGTATATAAATAGTACACAGAGTTCCATATGCTACTTTAGGAATCATGTGTCAATCAATTAGGAAGAAGCATCAGTACTACATGAAAACCACACAAAGATAGTAGAAAATAGAACAAGACCACACTTTATGGGTGAAATTAGCTATTTATTTAACATATAATCCAACAAAAAACAAGTACTGGTATCTAGTCTAAAAACAAAAAAAAACTAGTACTGGTAGCTAATGTTCAAGAAGGTATAGAATGTAAAGAAGCAAATTGTTGCTCAATTTGCAGAAGTCTAGGTAATGTTCAAGCATCAATGGTGACATGCATTGAAAATGATTGAGGTGGTCTACTACCTTAATCAACAAGTTTCCCCTCATCCTCATCTAGTCTGTTCTCATCTTCTTCGTTCAGAGCTGCTCCATCAGTCTCAGGAGGAGTTGCAAACTCAGATCCTGCGATTTGCATGCTTGACTCGTCTTGAGCTGCCTCCCTTTGAGGTAGTTGAGTATGGTTTGCCCTGGGAGCTGGTACTGGTGTCTCCCTGTAAGAAATAATTTGATTGTATTCAGTCGGTTGATGTTTGAGCAGTATTAGCATGTAACCTGGATAAATGTATTTCAATTAGAGAAATAAACTTATACCTGATAGTGGATGTTTCAGTCTTTTGCCTTTTTGATGTTCCTTCTTCAGCCTGATTGGTAGTCGAAGTTCCAGCGTCTTCAATCTGCTCATAGAATCTTCATTTTCATCCTCAGAATCTTCATTTTCTTCAACATTTTCTTCCTCAGCTTCAACATTTTCTTCAGGCTTTTGGGATAGCTTTGATAACATATCTATGAACTTCAGACATTTTAAAGCCTTTTGTTCTCTCTGTCGCTTCCCCGTGTTTCCTGCATATATACCATATTTAATAGATATTTTATTATAATTAGCAGTACTTACACATCACATTTAATCTAGGTTTAACAGATTTCTTATTATATTTTTGCAATACCAAAAGAAAGGACTAAAACAGATGAAAATGTAATCACAGATTTCTTATGATAACCAAGGTTTAGCACAAAATCTAGGTTTAACAGCTAACCTAGATTTTGTGCTAAACCTTGGTTATCATAAAAAATCTGTGATTACATTTTCATATGTTTTAGGCCTTTTTTTGGTACTGCAAAATATAATAAGAAATTTGTTTAACCTAGATTAAATGTGATGTGTAAGTACTGCTAATTATAATAAGATATATGTTAAATATGGTATATATGAAGGAAACATTGGGAAACGACAGAGAGAATAAAAAGCTATAAAATGTTTGAAGTTCATAGATATGTTATCAAAGCTATCCCAAAAACCTGAAGAAAATGTTGAAGCTGAGGAAGAAAATGTTGAAGAAAATGAAGATTCTGATGATGAAAATGAAGATTCTGAAGACGCTGGAACTTCAACTACCAACCAGGCTGAAGAAGGAACTTCAAAAAGGCAAAAGACTGAAACATCCACTATCAAGTATCAGTTTATTTCTCCATTTGAAATACATGTATCCAGGTTACATGCTAATACTGCTCAAACATCAACCGACTGAATACAATCAAATTATTTCTTACAGGGAGGCACCGGCACCACCTCCCAGGGCAAACCATACTCAACTACCTCAAAGGGAGGTAGCTCAAGACGAGCCAAGCATGCAAATTGCAGGATCTGATTTTGCAACTCCTCCTGAGACTGATGGAGCAACTCTGAACGAAGAAGATGAGAGCAAACTAGATGAGGACATGGTCTTAACTATCCTCCGAAACCACGAAATTTCGACCAAAATTTCGGATTTCTGGGGGTCTCGAAACGAAAGCTCACCTTCGATCCAATTTTGCAGAATATCTATCTAAATTTCCCGATATTTTCGATATTTCCTGATATTTACCGATATTTTCCGAAATCTTGAATTCTTAATAAAATTACTTTGTCAAATAACTACCAAAATATCCCGAAATTTCGACCATAATCATAATATTTCAAAATTTAAAATAATATTTAATTATTTATTTTTAAATAAGAATGAATCCAAATTATTGTGGTTCTCTATAAATGATGTATCGTATGCTGTAAATTATTCAATTTCTGATACAAAATATAGGCAAGATTGTCACTCCCTTTTTTTTCTTTTTATATTGAGTGATAGTGTACTCCCAAGTCCCATCTTCTTCCGTCTACAGTATTCAAATTGAAAAAGCTTTAGAATATATATTATTCTTGATATTTTATTGGTAGACAATAAATAATTTTAATTACTCCACCCAACAAAATTTTGTATTCTTGCCCCTACTGATTGTACTAGGAGATTTGGTTATTACTTTACTCTCAAATCATATTTATTTTATATTTTTCACCACAGATTTTAATCATACTACTTGACAAAATTCACTATACATACATTATATATACAAGATTATTTATGTAAATTTCCAAATATTTCTATAAATATACATGATTTTCTGAAAACCGAAATCGAAATTTTGAATATCCCTGAAATTTTCTTCGAAATTTTCGTAAATTTACTACCTCGATATCGATACCGATACCGATACCGAAATTTAATACCTTGGATGAGGATGAGGGGAAACTTGTTGATTAAGGTAGTAGACCACCTCAATCATTTTCAATGCATGCTACCATTGATGCTTGAACATTATCTAGACTTCTGCAAATTGAGCAACAATTTGCTTCCTTACATTCTATACCTTCTTGAACATTAGCTACCAGTACTAGTTTTTTTGTTTTTAGACCAGATGATAATAAGTAGCTGATTTCACCCATAAAGTGTGGTCTTGTTCTATTTTCTACTATCTTTGTGTGGTTTGCATGTAGTAAGTACTAGTTTTTTTTTTTATTTTTAGACCAGATACCAGTACTTGTGTTTTGTTGGATTATATGTTAAATAAGTAGCTGATTTCACCCATAAAGTGTGGTCTTGTTCTATTTTCTACTATCTTTGTGTGGTTTGCATGTAGTACTTGATGCTTCCTCCTAATTGATTGACACATGATTCCTAAACTAGCAAATGGAACTCAGTGTACTATTTATGCACTTTTTTTTTAGATGGCTGTTTTAAAAGCAAGGAATGTTCTCTAGAGAAATTAAATATTTGATGTATAATAGGTTTGGAATTTTTGTTTTACCATGGATCAAGGAATTTGCATTGATTGATTCACAGTAAATATAGAAAACGTAAGCTACTAATTACACGGAATGGGGAGGCCATTGAATTACTTTCTTTCGAACTATTTGGTTGGTTAAGCAATGACTTTGTTGATTTTGATCTCAGATTTATAAAAAGAATAATACTTTTAGAGTGCACATAAAGATTTAGATTTTTGAAAAAAAGTTTCGTTTCTCAGATCTTCAGAGAAAAAAAAGTTTTTCAGATTTATAAAAAGAAAAGATTTTCAATCTATTTTATTCAAAGATGGGATTTTTACAGAGAAACATAATAACAGATTCAAAACGCATATCTAAAGAATACATACCCGCATATTTCATCGTCTTTTTCTTCATATGGAGAGATCTGAATGAATCTGAAGAAAAGTTATAAAAAGAAAACATTTTTCAAGACTATTTTATTCAAAGATCAAATTTTTACAAAGAGACATAAAAACAAATACAAAACTCAAAGAATTCATACCCCCACAAATTCATCATCTTGGTCTTGATATGGAGAGATCTGGGCTGACTATGTGTTTGACGGGTAGATAGAAAAAGAGATGACCACAAATTCATAAATTAAATCTTCTAAACATGGATCTAGCGTGTTTGTGGTGAAAATAGAGAGATCTGAAGGAAGAAAAGGGGTGAAGGTAGAGAGAACACAAATTCCATAATCTGGAGAGAGATCTTTCTGAAGAAAAGGGGATGGGGTTGATGTGTTTTGAAGGTGGAGAGAGAGACAAGGAGAGAAACAGAGAGTGGGGGTGAAAGGAGATGAGAAGTTGAGAGAGAAGGGGCATGGGGAGTATAGAAATTCTCAATAATAATTGAAGAGGGAGGGTAGATGGTTGTTTTCAAGGTCGAGAGAAAAGGGGGGTGGGGAGTTGAGAGATGAGAAGGGCTGTATATATATATATATATATATATATATATATATATATATATATTTGAAGAGAAAAGGGGGTGGTGCGTTTAGAGAGGAGACGAGTTGTGTATATATATATAGGTTAGATGGGGAGAAAAAGGGCGGTGGGGAGTTGAGAGAGAGGGTAGATGGTTGTTTTCAAGGTGAAGAGAAAAGGAGGGTTGAGAGAGAAAAGGGGTTGTATATTATATAGGGAAAATTACACTGAGTACCCCTGAGGTATTGCCTAATTACGGTTTATACCCTTTAGTTTAAAAAATTACATCTAACATCCTGTAGTTTCATATATTGATGTTCGGTTGGACGGAAGTTGCAAATTGACCTAAATAATATTTAAAAAAAAAGAGAAAACATTAAAAAATGAAAAAGACTGAATTACCATTTTGCCCCTATCCATTTCTAAATTCACATTTAGTACCAATTTCAAAGTTATATATATATATATATATATATATATATATGTATACATATACTCATCCATGTATTTGCAGGAGAAATCTTCACCCAAAAATTTAAGGTGAGGGGGTGTTTGGCGAGAAGAGGCTGGACGAAGGGGGCAGCGGTGGAGGGGGCGGTGGCGCAGGGGGCTCATTTGTGCAAAATTGGTGGTGGGTGGCGGAGGTGGACGGAGTGGCTAGCAGCGGGGTGGTCGACGGCTGTGGTGGAGGTTGTGTACGTGTGTTAGACTTTGAAAAACTTGGGAAAAAGACAGCAATGTGTCACGGACTTAGTCTCTTCCTAACGCCTCGTGCGGCACTTAGCTAGTCGCCCCACCTCTTTCAAGGATTGCTAAGTCAGCCTCGCTCTAACTTGTGCTTGTGTGCTCGGGATTTAAGTAAACAACTAGAGAGTGTTTGGAAAACTCTTAAGTGCTTGTATTGCTCTCCAAAATTGTGGATGTTTACAAATGATGCCTAACCCCCTATTTATAGTAGTCCATTTGAGAATGGACGGTTGAGATCAATTTGATCTAACGGCTATTATCGATGATCTAGAGAATTCTACTAGATATTTACATGGTATATTCTAGAGAATTCTAGCTATACATGATTCTAAAGAATACATCTAAGTCTCTACATATCTAGAACAATTCTAGATAATTCTACTCACTACTATATATACAAGGAAGTGTAGAGATTTAACACTTTGGAACCTCATTTGTGGGAAGAGGTCTTGAGAATTGCCGGGACGTGACAAATGGCTATCTTTTTCCGTTTTTTTTTTTTAAAAAAAAATAAATAAAATTTTATTTTGTTTATTTCTGAAAATTATCATAAATAATTTTAAATAAAAGACTAAATAATATTTAAGATTTTTGGAAAATAAAAAATGCTAATTTGTTTATTTATGAAATTATCAAAAATAAAATAAAATCAAAAACTATTTTCAAATAAATTATAATGTAATTAAAAATAATTAAAATATTTTCAAATAATATTGAAAGTATAACTCAAATACTGAAACATTATATAACATCTACACCTTTACATAATATTACAAATAACACCAAAAGGGTATAATTGTCTAAAAAATTAGGGTTTCCAGGTTCAAAAAAATTTCCCGCCAAAATAAGGGGTATTTTTGGAAGTTCACAAAAAAATTAACAGCATGTACGGAAACCCTAACGGAAGGTGCCGATTGTTGGACGGAAGGAAAAATTAGGATGTTAGATGTAATTTTTTAAACTAGGGGGTGTAAACCGTAATTAGACAATACCTAAGAAATACTCAATGTAATTTTCCCATTATATATGTATATATATATGTGTGTGTGTGATAATAGAAAATCAAGCACTATCCTGAAATTATCATTTTTTCGGTTACAATTTTTTTGTTTTTTGGTTACAATCTTGAAATTATCAATACTTCGTTAGAGAAAAATAGGCGTTGACTGGGGAAGTAATTAACCCGTAGAATAATCTAGATTTCAATAAATAACACGGTAGCCTGCCCAATACAAGTATCATCCCTAATACAATAAAAAACTCACCTTTTGGGGTTCCCCATGTATAAATATATTATATATTTATATTTATATAAATATAACATGGTTATAGGAAAATTCTAAGATGGAGCTGGAGTATTGATTCAGGTCGCGACACGTGTAAAATACATTTTAGAAGTTTTATGTTCTAAAATTGAAAAGATAAAGATGAAAGGTGATCTTCAGATGCTCCAATCAGATTCAGAATTTCACAGATAAAGATAAAAAGTTTAATGTTCTAATATTATACCTGTTAATGAGCAGAAAATATCCAGAGGTGGTGAGATATGAATGAATTTTATCTTCTTCATCTTCTTCTTCTTTTTTCTTGTTAGGTCATTAAGTACGTTTATCTTGTACGCAAGACTAGGGGTGGGCGTTCGGTTCGAGTTGTCCGGACCCCGAACCGACTTGATCGAGTTTGGTATAATCGGGTCAGGTTTTTCGGGTTTGGATTTATACCGAATCCGAACTCCACAAATTGGTTCGGGTTCGGGTTTGAGTTTTTATTTTGTTCAGGTAATTCGGGCCCCAGCAACCCGAATTCCGAATTTTATTTTTAATTAATCAAGATAGTAAGTCAACACTCAACAACCCTAGTTAAAACCCTTCATTCGGACCCCAAACCCGATTAAACTGAGTAAATCGGTTCGATTTTGGGTAGCAATATTTACAACCTGAACACCCGAACCCGACCCCGAACCCGACAACCCGAACCGAACGGCCACCCCTACGTAAGACTATATGATGCTCTGCAAATTATAACATGTTTTTCTTTTTTTGTTTATTTTTTATTACAGAAGAAAAAGGAAAAAACTTGAAATTTAGGAGTGCCACGAGTAGAGCCCGAGCCAAGCTTAATCGAATTGCTCAGTTCAATCCAAGATTTCGAGTTCGACAACTCGTATAAAATAGCGCGAAGTTGATCGAGTTAAAGTCAAGTTGGTCCATGCTCAAACTCGAAAGAAATAAGTATACGCGTAAATATATATATATATATATATATATATATATATATATATGACACGCTAGAACCTCACGTGTTTGCAGTACAGCAAGTGGACTGGTCATGTGTAGTAATAAATTGGACAATTAAGTCCGGATGTCGAACCACAGGGACTTGCATTTTAGTTTTAGACTTGTAAATAAACGCTTAAAGTAAAGGATAAATTGGAATAAAAGTGTATAGAACAAAAGTAAGGAGGAGCAATAGATTGAAACTTCAAGTGTTAAAGACAACTAAGGCGCATGTTAGGGCTCAATTTGATACAATATCTTTATAATGTAAGTTGTCGAATCATTAGACCTATGTTGCGATGGTGGAAAGTTCCTTAAATAATTACTACCCGATGTCTCGACAATAATAATCCTATGATTAATTGACAGTCCCCAAAATATCTCTATCCGAGAATCTAACCAACAATCATGCATTCAAGCTCTAGAATTTCCCCGGATTAATCCGACTAACTGCATCCGGGAATCTCTACCGTTTGTCACTTAATGGGCAATTACTCATTGTTTGCGGATTATGTTGTGAATCTCATGCACCCTAGATACCGTTTCTCTCGAAACATTCATCTAGGCAATTTATCGAACACATGGTGATCAAGCACATGTACGTAGAACAAGAACAAACTCACAACACATAGCAATACAAGAATTTCTTCAACAACCAACTATTATATAGATACTTCACAAATAGGCCTTCACGTTCATAATCAATGGTACAAGAAAATCTAAAGCAAACATGTATATATTCATAGACAAATATATAATGAAAGCAATGGAAAACTCCCTAATACACTTGGTTGATGATGAAATCAAGTTGGAAGCTTCAATTTCTTGCCCTTCCTCCTTCTTGTCCTCCAAAATATGATCTATATGGCTAGTTTTAGTCCCAAAAGGGCCTAAAAACCGAACCCAAATGCTTTTTTCTCATTCCCCTTGAGTTTGTATTTATAAGGCTCAAAAACAGGGTCTCCGACGCCCAGGCATGCATCAATCCACGCACAGGTGTGGATCAAAACACGTACAAGCGTGGATGAAGTGGCGCTGGGGCGTCGCAGTCAGAACTCAACCGTTTTCTTGTATTTCAGCGCATCAATTTTGTTTCCTTTATAATGTTCTCTACGGATCTCCGATTTGGATGATTTAAGTTGCCAAGTGAAGCTAACACAGAGATCTACAACTTTGTTGAAGGAAACTTCCTCAAATTCAGCCTCTAAATATACAGAAATTCTGTGTTTTCGTACATTGTTCCTCGATTGCAGTGATTTTCCACCTTTACTCAATAAGCATACAATCTAAACACTTATGTGGTATAAATCATGCATAAACCAATATAAATCACATAAATATGAGGCTTTAAAACATATAAATTCGCGCCCTCTCAATATATATATATATATCATATGTATATATATATATATATATAATAAAACACACCTTTGAGCCCATCCAAATAAACGTATATGCGGATGACCTAATTGAACTCAATTTTGCCACATAAGCGAAATTGAATATATTTACATAAAATTTAATAACTATAATTATTATTTATCTAAAAATATTAACAACCTCGTATCTTTATTTAAACAAATAGATTTTCATTTTCTTAAAATGTGTTCTTTTTTCAAATTTCAATTTCAAATTTTATTACCCTAATCTATCTATCTATAGCATAGACTTTAATTGATTGTAGTTTGACTCAAGTTTTTAATTATTATGAAGAAAAAGAATTGATTGGTCGATTCCTAAAAACATTATTTGCATTTTAAATAATTACCGGATTCATATCCATAGATTAGTTAGTGATCAAATCCTTTTCAAATCTTAATTTATTTTATTTTTTTGTTAAGAATTTCAAATCTTAACTCAAATGACCTATCTGTCCTATCTTCATGGCTAAATGGAAGCCTTTTTTGTTTTTTTTAAAATTAAAAATTATCAATTTTAATATATTCACTTCTATAAAAGGATATATAAACCATCAAACCTTCACCAGTAATTTTTACAGGTATGGCGACCTCGAGAACGATTTTTATGCTTTCTATTCAGTTGTTACTATATAATGCATATTTTTTAATATTTTAAAAGTCGACTACGCTATCATATTATATCTATAACATGGAAACATCCAATTATTATTGTAACCACTCTTGTGGGGTTTGGATTAGTATGAATGCCCTCTGAACCGTACTAAAATGTTTTTTCGTAAAAAAAATGTATGAAATCTTGATTATGTGACTTTAATTTTTTAATGGTTGTTGCGCAATCACCCTCAACCTAAATGCTAACCTATCATTTTCCAGTTGTAGGATGTAAAGCTAATTTCACAGCAAATCCTTCAACATATACAAGTGCGATTGTTTGTCGATGGTGAGTCATGACATTAATCATGTTCAAATTTATTATTCTAAGTAATTAGTGTTAATATTCTCATTTCTATATTTATCTTTGTTAAGTTTACTTTCAGAATTTTCTTCATACTAAAATGTTTTTTCGTAAAAAACAAATAGGTATGAAATCATGATTATGTGACATTCAATTTTTAAATGATTGTTGCACAATCACCCTCGACCTGAATGCTAACCTATCATTTTCCAGCTGAAGGATGTAAATCAACATAGTGCGATTATTTGTCGATGGTGAGTCATGATATTAATCTTGGTTAAATTTATTATTCTAGGTAATTAGTGTTAATATTCTCATTTCTATATTTATCCTCATAAAGTTTACTTTCACCATTTTCTTCTCTATTTTGAGCTTGGAAATGGGAGGACTATCGTCTCTAATTTAGATTTACAAGAAAAAAGTGGAGCAATTGTTTCAATGATTCATCTATTCATCCTCTTTTTCTTTCGACTGACCCAAAATAAAAAAATGATATATTTTCTTTAATTTAGTCACCCTAATAATATTTAAACATGTGTTCTTATTCCAACTTTGAATTTCAAATTCCATTAAAACGGACTAAATAGATATTGTTTTATTTAAAAGATAAAGACAATTTGATAAACAAAAAAAAAAAAAAAACGCTCTGCAGCGGTTTCTTGCAGTTAGTGTCAGTTTCTCTCTAATGGGAGTCTCCATCTTCTGATCTAGAAGTATTTTAGGCCTTTTACTTTGGTTTTTGTCCCGTTGTTTCTGTGAGTTTTGGAGTCATGCTTGGAATGCTACGTCGATCTTCATACACTTTGCTCAATCTAAACTACTGGATTTCCTCCTTCATCCTAGTGATTGATTTCGGCGACATCCTATTTAATTAGTTTTTCTATTTCCCTTGTTTTTCTTTTTTCTTTTCGTAATGATCTGCTTCATGTCTTATGTTTAATTCTCACCATAATTTTATTTTATGTTTTCTTATTTATCTGTCCGGTTTTCTTGTCGTTCAGGCCGTTTTTTTCGTTGATTTCTGTCCGTGTCTGCGCTGCGTTCTATTCTCGTTAATCAACTTTGTGGTTGCTTGGTATCTTAAACTTCTTTCACAGCGGATTCTGACTGGATATAATGGACGAACAGCTTGACCGACTTCGCCGCTCTTTAACCATTTCTGAAGATGAAGAAGTGTTGATTCCGGATGGCCTCTGCGAAGGGACTTTCAGTAATAAAGATCTTATCTTAGTTGGTCGTGTTCTATCCTCTCGTCCGTACAACTTCCAGGCTTTTAAAAACACTATTGTTACCATTCTTCAACCGTTGGAAGGCTTAACAATCCGTAAAATTTGAGTTGACAGATTCATCCTTATCTTCAATCACCGAGTAGATAGACAACGGGCTATAGAGAATGGTCCCTGGAGTTTCGACAAGAATTTAATTGTCTTATCCACTCTCTCGGAATTGGATAACCCCTCGACTGTTGCTCTGAATTTGTCCGACTTTCGAATTTTGGTTCATGATCTTCCCCTAAAGATGATGACAGAGGATATGGCTAAATTCATTGGGGATCAGATTGGTACTTTCAAGGCAGTGCATATTGAGGAAAATGGAATTTCATGGACATCCACCGTAAGGATTACGGTCACTCTTGACATCACCCAACCTATGAAATGGGCTTTAAAACTAAAGTCCGCCTCGGGTGAATCACACATAGTGACTTTTTAGTATGTGCGTTTACCCAACTTCTGATATTTATGTGGGACAATTGGACAGATCTCCAAATTATGCAAACTTCGATACTTACCGACCTTTGTGGATCCGGGTACTCTATTGCCGTTTGGCCCTTGGCTTCGTGCTCCTCTTAGCCATTTTGGTGATCAGCAATTTGGATCAAATAAAATTCTCTTTACTGACAGAATCAACGTCTCTAGATTAATGTATATGGGTTCAGATGGAGCAACAATGGGTGAGTCTACGTTGGGTACTAAAGAGCCTTTATGTCTGAATAGTGAGTCTCAACTTCAACATGCTAATAATTCCAGAGTGCTATATCCTTCTCCTGATGCGGTTCGTCCAGTTATGATCCATACCGAAAATGCTAATCATAAGGAGATAGATGCTATCATAACATCCCAACATCGTATACCAAATAAGGAAGGGGTTTCTAATTTGCAAGACCCTTCTTTTTCTTCCTTAACTCGTATCGATGTTAGAGGAATTAGGGCGACTTCACCTATGAACATTGTATTCTCGGCAGGACATAAACCGATGAACTCATTTGGTTTTATTGCACTTGGGGATGGCTCAAATACTTCTAAACCTTTAATGGAGAATCGGCTTATGAAAAGGGGAAGGGGTCGTCCACCGAAAAAAATCCAAACATGTTCTACAATTGCTACACCGGTCATTGGATTAAAGCGAAACTCTCTGGATTATAGTGAACCAGCACGATCATCGTCTTCTAAAAAGTTCATTTCTAAGTTTCAGTTGGTTGATGACGATAACATTTTTTTGGCGGAGACTGCTCAATCATTATGAATACATTAGCTTGGAACTGTCAGGGGTTAAGGGGTCCTTGCAAGTTCCGTCATCTCGGGAATCTCATCCGAGAGTATTCTCCCTCCTTGGCTTTTCTTTCTGAAACCAAGTGTAATAGTTCGAAAGTGGATATGTTAAAATTCAATTTGGATTTCTTTGGATGTAGTGTGGATAGTAAGGGGTTAAGTGGTGGCCTTGCTCTTTTATGGCCAAAGAGTATGGATGTGTTACTTCTCAGCTTCTCGAATAATCATATTGATGTCATGATTGATTCTTTAACACCTGAGAGTACTTGGCGTTTCACTGGTTTTTATGGGTCTCCGAATACAATTAGGAAAAAACAGGTTTGGGATTCGTTGGTCAAACTCAGTCATTACTTAAACAAACCGTGGTTAGTTGCTGGAGATTACAATGAAGTTTTATTCCGACATGAGCAACTTGGTAAGAATGTGCGCCCTCTTTGGCAAATTTGGGATTTTCGTCGGACCCTTGAGCTAGCGGGCCTATCTGATTTAGGTTTCTTAGGGGATAAATATACCTGGTGCAATGGTCGTGATCATCCGGCAAAGGTTTGGGTCCGGTTGGATAGAGCTTGTGCATCCGCCTCTTGGATTAATCTTTTTCCTCATTATAAAGCAATCCACCTACCTCTTCTATATTCGGATCATGCTCCTTTTGTGGTTAAATACGTCGAGCCTTCACCGGCTTTTCCTATAGGATCACAAAAAAACATGAAACCGTTTCTATTTGAGGCAAAGTGGATCCGCTCTGATGAGTGTGGGAAAATTATCGAAGAAGCATGGCGTAACTCTACCGAATTGGATCCTCAAACGCGGGTTTGGAAGAATTTGGAGGAGTGCCGAATAGGACTCTTGAATTGGAGTAGAAGATATTTTGGAGGCATGCCAAAACGTATTAAACAATTAGAAGAGAATTCGGGGCTCTTACGTAGTTGTCAGGATCAATTGGGTTCTAAAAACGAAGAGAATCGTATTCGGGGGGAACTTGAAGAGCTTCTAGCAGGGGAGAAAATTAAATGGAAATAAAGAAGCAAATCAGATTGGTTGGTGAACGGTGATAAGAACATGACTTATTTTCATGCACGAGCTTTGACTAGGAAAAAGAGAAATACTATTGAAAAGCTTAGCAATGAATCGGGTGACTGGAAATCAACACGACCAGTCATCCAAGGGGTTATTGATAGGTATTTTAGTCAAATCTTTTCTTCGGAGTGTCCATCAGATTCTGCAATTAATGAGGTTTTAGATACAGTGCAACCATGAGTAACGGACGAGATGAATGCAAATCTGACAAGGAAGTTTTCAAAGGAAGAAGTGACCCGTGCTATATCAGCAATGTCATCGTTAACTTCTCCAGGTCCCGATGGTATGTCTCCTATTTTTTATCATAAATTCTGGAATATCATCGGACCTGATATCATATCTGCTGTGCTTAAATTGCTAAATTATCAATGTGTTTTTCCTGATCTTAATTTCTCTCATATAGTGTTAATCCCCAAAACGGACTCACCAGAACTCATCACTCAGTTTCGTCCTATTAGTCTCTGTAATGTTCTGTATAAAATTGCTTCTAAAACCATCGCTAATCGTCTAAAACCGTTGTTAAATATCCTGATTTCGCCTAGTCAGTCAGCTTATCCCTGGCCGCCTTATTACCGATAATGTTCTCGTCGCTTATGAAATCAATCACTTTTTGAACACGAAGACATCTGGTAAGAAAGCCTTTGCAGCTTTAAAATTAGATATGAGTAAGGCATATGATCGGATTGAATGGCGGTTTCTAGAGCGTATTTTCTTGAAACTAGGCTTTAATGAGAGTTTTGTGTCCCTTATTATGTTGTGTGTATCCTCCGTTACTTATTCATATCTTTTTAATGGTGAGGAATTTGGTTATCTTCGGCTTTCTAGGGGAATCAATCAAGGAGATCCCCTGTCACCTTACCTTTTCCTATTATGTGCAGAAGCTCTTAGTTGTTTATTACAGGATGTTGAGGCGAGGGGAATTTTAAATGGAGTGGCAGTTTGTAGAAGCGCCCCTCCAGTATCTCATCTTCTCTTTGCTGACGATACCATGATATTCTGTTAGGCATCTTCTCGTTGTCTACAATCGGTGTTGGGAAAGTATGCTTCTGCCTCGGGTCAAGTAATCAATATACAAAAGTCAACGGTGGTTTTTAGCAAAAATTGTGCTTTAGCTCTTCGAGTGGATTTAGCAGCGATGTTAGGCATTGAGGTGGAGGACAGGCATGAAATGTATCTTGGTTTACCAGTTGTCCTAGGGCAAAATAAAAAGGAGGTTTTTAACTACCTCAGTGATAGAGTATGGCAACGGGAGATGGGGTGGAAGGAAAATTTTTTATCACAGGCCGGGCGAGAAGTTCTTATAAAATCAGTGATACAAGCTATCCCCACGTATGCTATGCAATGTTTTCGACTTCCCGAGAGATTGATCAAAGATGTTGAATCCCTAACAACAGCATTTTGGTGGAGTTCTAGAGATTCTCGTAAGATACATTGGGTACCGTGGAAGGGTTTATGTGATAAAAAAGAAAACGGTGGAATGGGGTTTCAAGATATTAGAGCTTTTACTAAGGCGCTTCTTGCTAAACAAGCTTGGCGTCTTATTAAATTTCCCAATTCTCTTTTGAGTCATATCTTGAAAGCTCGATACTATCCATCTTGTTCTTTTTGGGAGGCAAGTAAAGGCACCAAACCATCATTCACTTGGTCTAGTATCCGTGGTGTTCGAAACATAATAGAAGCTGGAATGCGGTGGAATGTTGGTTCTGGTAATGCGATTAGAATTTGGACAGATCGATGGGTTCCACGTCCAAGAACTTTTAGGGTCATCACGAGAGCAAACACGATCCCGGGGGATGCCACTGTATCCACCTTGATAAATAGTTAGACCCGCTTATGGAATGAGGAATTAGTTCGATCTATCTTTTGGCCTACCGATGCAGCACTCATCTTGTCTATACCACTGGCTCGTTATCTTATGCCGGATTCTTTGATTTGGCATTACTCTAAGAACGGTTTCTTTTTGGTTAAAAGTGCTTATCATGTTGCATGTGATTTGAAGAATGTGGATGTCCCTAGTCGATCTCAAGGGCCTGGTGATGATTGGAACTTTATTTGGAGATCTAAATTGCCTCACAAAGTAAGAGTTTTTGCATGGCGAGCTTGTCGGGGTATTCTCCCTACCTTGTCGAATCTGATTCGTCGTCGGTGTAATGTGGAAAACATATGTCCCTGTTGCTTCAATCATGAAGAATCATATATTCACATTCTACTGGAATGTGATCTAGCACGTCAAGTTTGGTCCCTCTCCAATCTTCCTTGGTCTGTTATAGCAGGATGGCACGATTCGGCGGAAATTTGGATTCGTAGTGTCTTACACAAACTCAATGAGGAAGACGGTCAGTTTTTTTTTATCCTTTGTTGGTCCATTTGGTCTGCTCGAAATTGAATTGTTTGGGAGAAAGTATATCCAGATCCTCTTAGCATTGTAATTGGGGCAAAGTCTTATTTGATGGCGTTTCAGAAAGTTCACATATCCTCTTGTATAAATTTTCATTGGAAATTGATTCCACCTAGTTAGTCACGACCTGATAGTAATATCATTAAGCTTCATTTTGATGGTGCTATACTTACACAAGCAGGTGGTGCTGGTCTGGGAATGGTGGCAAGGGATTCAAATGGGTTGTGTGTGGCATGGTTGATGCGGTTCGTACCTCATATTTCTGATCTGGAAACCGCGGAAGCCATGGCTGCTCGGGAGGCTATGGAGTTAGCAAGAAGATACAATTGGGATCATATTATCGTGGAGGGTGATTGTTCTTCAATTTTTTCTAAAATTCGTAATCCTGATACGGATTACTCTTTTGTTGCTTGTATTATTTCCGATATCAAGTTTGTATGTTCTTCGTTTTCTAGTTTTTCGGTTGGTCAAGTTAGACGAACGGGCAATTGTGTCGCTCATTCTCTAGCTAAATCTGCTTCTTTTAGTCAGGAGGGGTCTGTTGATCCTCCATCGTTTCTTTTACCTGTTCTTATGTCGGACATCTCGTTTGATGCTTGATTTATAATATAAGTGTTGCTTTTCTTAAAAAAAAAAAAGAATTTCAAATTCCATTACCCAAATTATTAACGTAATATACAGCTGCCATTCGACAAAGTTATATATGCATCTAACTTATTTCTTTTGTTATCAATAGCCGCAATTTATATATATATAAAAAAATTAGCCGCAATTTCAATTTTGAAAAAATGATGTCCTTATTCGTAAACAAATAAATTATTTAATTATAAATATTTATTTTAATATTTTTTACAAATTCGGTATCCCTTGTCTTGGCACGGGGTTACATCTAGTATATATATATATATATATATATATTGGTATACTACAAAAAATTGTGTTTTTATGTTCACGGCGAGCATGTATGATTGAGCTTGACTGTCTCTCAGAACTCAAAATAGAAAAGATATCTAATCGTGTTGGCTCAATTACCTCTACTTGTAATCCACTTTTAATTTGGAGGAGTTGCAAAAACTTGAACCCTTGTACAATGGATTTTAATCAATAATTGAACAGTTGGCGAATTAAAGAATATTCTAGTGGTGTTGTTTCGTGATTTTAAATAAACTAGACTAGGGAAGGATTTCAAGTGGTCGATCCAAGCCCCTTGCAAATGTTTTCGTTATGCAATGCTCACAATCAATTAAGAGATAAACTAAAACTCAAGTAATTAATCAACACTTAAAAACTCAAGTAAAAATATGCCTCCATGAATTCTCGGATGAATTCTTCTTAATACAGGAATAGAGTGCTCGATTACGATGCTGCTAACAAACTACTTTATGCTACTGAATAGTTAATCTATTAAACTAAGCCTAATTACGCCTATGGTTGCTAAACCTACTGAAAGAAAGAAAGAAAGAAAATTTTGTAGAGTATGTCTGATTGTTGTTGTTTTCTTTCTTCCTCTTTTTTGGTCGCCTATATCTTGGCTTTGGGATCCCACGTTCTTCTTTTTCGAGAACTGCCTTCAACCGTTCCTTTCAAAATTCTCAATTTGGCGCGTCTTCCTTGAATGCAACTTACTGGCCTTTGGGCTCTCTTTATTTTTCCGATTCGATTGTTGGGTTTTTATTAAATCAACCCATATCTTGTCATCCCTTGAATTTAATGGGAACTTTTCCTGCTTATCATTAATGGGCTTAGTTCTGTTCATTTATGGGCCCACTTTCTTCTTTTCAAATTTCCCCCATTTGGGCCTTTTGGGCTTTTATAATTCGAAGGCCCATATTATTTTATAGTGTAAACAAATGCCTTCCTAATACATGTGAATGTTTCAAATTCATATGTATTAAAAGACACGTCCTTCCGTAAGAGACTTTTCATATTTTTGGCGGGTATGGGAATACGCACCTCTTAATGAAAAACGTCCGTGGCCTTTCATATTCTCTCATAAATTAACAAGGACATCTTTTCATGCATCTTAATGAAGAACTGGGGCTTTTCATCTTCTTTCACGAATTAACGGGTATGCCTTTTCATAATCCGGTGTTTAAAACCCTATAAATATCCGATGATTTTTCTCTGTTTTCATAAAAAATCTTTATCTATAACTTCGTCTCTCTCTCTTCATCTTCTTCAGGTGAGTTTGTTTTCTTACTCCTTCGTTTTTGAGCGATAGCTAACTTTGTCTTCCTCTCTCTTCATCTTCTTTGAGCAATTTGTCCGCTTGCTCCGTCATCTTCGAGCAGTGGTGGATAGATTTTTCCTTACTTTCTTTTTTAATCATTACTTTTCGAGTATCCTCCCATTGTTCTGAGTCAATGGTTGTTTCCCATCATACCGCCGCTCACAACCTAGGTTTCTTGGTACCTCGAGCGACCATTCTCGAAAGCGAGGCCGCTGAAGATCTATATGACATCATTATGGCATCTCGAGGCCACTATAGTGATATCAAGGTTGCATCTCTCGAAGAAACCTATGTGGTTCCTCGATGGGCCTCCGACCATAGGGGTCAATTGCTCAATCATCTAACTTTGGGCCCACAATTAGAGTCATCGGTATTCGAACACGACGCTCCTAATGTCCCTAATCTTCTCGAGACTTGGCCTGATTTGGAAAGTGATGACAATGCTCCATTATGTATGTGAGGGGTAGTCTCGAAACTGGCTTGGACCAACATGAGCAAGCCCATTAATGACTGGATAGGTAATACTAACGCTTTTTCATGGTTCAATCATCTTCAACAATTTCATTCGAAGTGGATAGCTAATCGAGTCATGGGGTTCATTCGAATAGCCTGCTACCAAGTACTCCCTTTCGAGCAAGTGATAATAGATGCCTTAGCATTTTCGTGACATCCTTCGTACAACTGCTTTATCTTACCTCGAAGATTCCAGACAATAACTCTCGAGGACATGGCTTTAATCACCGGGTTATCTCCTCATGGCACCACACTACCTACCGGTGAAGCAATTAGTGGAGCTTGAGCACTTTTGACATCTTCTTCAGAATGGCTTAAGAGTCATGGAAAGAGTGGAGGTGCCAACATTGCTTATTCCACCCTAGTCAAACACTTTGCTGAGTGTGAAGACCCAGTTCCAGCCTTCGAGGAGGTATTGTTCTTGAATTTTTTCTTCACTCGTTTATTCATGAACTCTGGTTGTGTTGTGAACAAAACCTTCCTCCCTTTATCTGCCAATATTGCGGCCACTTTGGGGCCTGTCGAATTAGCTCCTCTTGTATTGTCCTAATTTTACCGAATGATGTTCCACCTCCACCGGGACCCTTCGAATGCTAAAAGACTATCTGGTCCATTATGGCTGTTGTCTTGTTGGGCCTTTCTTTACTATCCCGAACTGTTAAATATCAGGACTCCTGCGTCCTTTGAAGAAGCATCTCAAACTTCTTTTATTTTTAAACCTGCCTCGAGTTGGGTTTGTTATGGATAGGCTGCCATTAACTTATTAATCCCCCTCGAGAAGGCCTCGTACCTTTTGGCCTTGAGTACCACGTACAACCCTCTCTATGTCTTGACTTGGTGCCCTTTTTCAGAGATAAGGCATGACCAGGAGCCCACTCATTGGTCCCACATTACACTTCCAGTCTGGTCACGAGCAATTGACTCATTGCGGCGTTCTGATGAAGATCGTCCTTATTGGCGCTCCATTTTATCTTCTCAAGACTTATTATATGCAGACAACACTCCAGGCGTTGAGGTTTATAACCCCTAGGTAACCTTATGACCTTTTCTTTTATATGTATAATGCTTCTCGAATACACATTTTCCTCTTCTAGACCAGTTATCTATGTCTCTTGTAGGTATGCTCTAGACAATTTGGCATTAATCAGAGCTTCGCATTACCCTTTTTGGGAACGATGAACCGCCCGTGGTCGAAAAGACAATATTCTATCCCAAAGACCAAAAGGGATCGGGCAGAGGCAATTATTCAAGGGATGCCTGCTTGTCAATTTCTTCCTATCCCCATACCTCCTTTTTGTAGGATCCTTCAAATGGAGCAGTGTTTTGCTGATTTCTGGAATCGTGTCTTGCAACGATTTTTAGCACAGCGGAAATGATTTTTAGCATTCGATTGGTTAATTAATCGCTTTGCAATTAGCTTGTCTTTTTCAAAGAATATAATATAATGTAAATCAAGACAATAATTAAAGTAAATGACACAAGAAATTGTAAGGTTCACTGGGTGATGTAATCCCAGCTACGTCCTTCTTCTCCTTTTTCACTTGGAGGAATTCACTAGGATGATTATCGAAGAATCACACAGAATCTTCTACAAGATAGTAAAGGATGAAAAAGATCTCGGGCTCCTTGCTCACACAGATTTCAACACCAATGAAGATCGTCTTCTGCAAGCTTCTCTCACTCAAAAATATTGCCTGTAAGGGATTTCAACTTCTTTCTCACTCAGATGAAAGGTTGAAGGTTTGTCACAAGGATTTGTTTGTTTTTGGGAAGATCACACAACTTGGAATATCTCAGTAAGGATTTAGGTTTCTTCTTTGGAAGAGATTTGAGATATTTGTGACTGTCTGGAATGTAGATGAAAAGCTTGAAGGAATTTTAGCTATGGAGTTTCTAAGCTTTTTCTTGTGCAGGTACGTAAATTTCTCTTGTAATATTATGTACCGTGTACTTTTTTGGGGTTTGCTGAAGGTAAGGTATTTATAGGCAATTCTTGGGATCTGTCCGTTGGATACATGTGGGAGCGTGCCTTTCATGCGTCGCGTGATTCTACCTAAAACCTGACATTCCTAAAAAATCTGCTGGCACCGATTGGATGGAAGCAGCTATAAACTCTGGAGTTCTAACAATCTAGTAAAAAAGGTGGCTTGTCCACAAGTCACAGTGGCTTATCACATTTAATGCTCTTATCAGGCATTTAATGCATTTGAATTTATTTCCTGTTGGAAATAAATGTCCGTTGAATGATTGCATTTAAGTCCTTCATGACTTGTGGATTTAATTCAGGTGAATCTGAAACTGATCGCTAGAATGATTTGAGCGCTTGATCCATAAATCCTGAAATAGTCCTTTAGCGTTTGACGGGTGCTAAGAACAAAACTTCATCTTCAGTTGACTTCAGACGTTGATCTTCAACTTCTTCTCTAATAGACTCACCTAGAATTCTATTAGCGATTCGGTATCTAATACTTAGTCTAAAATCTATAAAGATAGAAATTACAAGCCTAATAAAAAATTACATACTCTCAAACGCTTATACAAAGATCTATCAAAACAGAAACTTACATTGTGTTTGGGGTCTAACATAAAATCCTATCTTGTCATCATCAAAACATCTAACATAAAATTTCCTAACAATTTCCCCCATTTTTGATGATGTCAAGACTTTTAACTCTTATAACTCTTTTATAATTTAAAAGTTACTTAAAAGAAAAGCCCAAAAGAATATAAGTTAGCGTTTAAAGAATTAGTAAAGTTAGCTAAAGTTAGATTAGCTTCAACAAGTTGTTTCAGCGATAAATCATTCATATATTGAAAGAATAAGCATACATGATTTATACTGAAAGTAATATAAAGAAAGCGACAACAGAAATAAAAAAATTCATTGTCCAACAGGAGAACTTCTAGTGCTAGGTCCAATAGGAGACAATCAATGTCGATCATTGTCGTATGTTGAACTTCATCGTAATCATGCCTATGAAGTCTAGCTCTTTCATTAAGTTCTAACAACCTTTTTGTCCATTCTCTTGGCGAAATTCCAAGTTCACGAATTAAATCGTGATAGATATCTTTTCTTAGATCTTTTGATGGTTTCCAATTGATAGGTCGTCTTAGCGGATCGGAAAAAGGTTGAAATCCCATACTTTCCAAGAAATCGACATACAATTCTGGAAGCGGATATTTTCCTAGATAATACCTTGGCTTTCTCTTTTTAGTTAACATTTTCTTGATGCTCACTAGTTCTTCAAACATTGATCGCCAATTTTTATTATCTGTCTTTGATATTGCTTTGGACACTTGATGCTTTTCTGTATTTTCCCCCTTCTTGGCAACATCAAGAGTGGTTTTCAACTCAGCGACTTGTCTTCGCAAGACTCGAACTTCGTCAACTAAGAGAGCGACTTGTTGAGCGATGCTCTGAGCAGCGGCATCAATCGAAGTATGTCTGTCAGCATCAGCCGAAGCGCTCTGAGCTAAGTGACGGTTGAATTCTGAAGAGAGTTCTACGACAAGGGGTGATATGTTGTTCATGATTGTAATAATGTTTTTATTGGAAGCGTTTGCAATATCGCGACTTCGCGTATCAGACATGATTCAGATTTGTCTATCAGCAGCCTTAAACATCTTGGAGCAGGAACCTTCAATGTTGGTGAGCGAGTTCCGTACTGCCTGTCTAAAATCTCTAGCATCTAAATCACTCTCAGAATCTAAATCGGAAGAGGATGCTTAGGAGACGGAATGAGTTCGTAAGAGCTAGAAACTGCAGCCTTGCCTTTGGATTTATCTCTAATAAATGGCTCTTCAGGCTTTTGAGCAATTGCAGCGTGCACTTCTTCAATCGCTTGATCCATTGAAGGATCTTCGATTGCTGACGGGGGCTCAACTACTGGGGCGCTAGAAGGGTCTGGCAAAGAAGCTTCTGGAATTTGAGCGTCATCCACAGTAGGAGAATCGGCTATTTCAACTATTTGGACGGAAGGAGAAGGATCTTCAATAGAAATGACCCAGAGTGGGCCGAGCGCTTCCATCACATGCCTTGGACTTATCAGGCTGCTTTGCGGAATAAAGAAAATAACGTCTTCTCACTCTTCAGTGCTTAGAGCGCCTTCCGGTAACTGAATTCCTGAAGTATAAGATTGGAAAAAGTCCAAAATAGGTGGTATCAGCGCTTGAGCTGCTTCTTGGTCCACTGGCCTGATCAGCGATATCATCTTGGCCACTTGAATGTTCTATTGACAAAAGAGCACAAGGTGAAGATTGTATCCTCGGAAGTCGTTCAGCCCTGAATAGTGGTTGAAAGTGATGTCCAACGCTTGTGCATTTTCTATCACTGCTCTTCTATCTCTGTGGAGTTCAGCAAACTCAGCGTGTTCAGTTGAAACATCGACAAAAATTTGACTTTGTCTGGGAAGAAGCGGCTATTTGCTGGAGGAGGCTTCTTTGTTCAAACCGGGAAAGATGCACTGAACAAACGCTTGACGAGGGTGAAACACATAGCGTCCGCCTTGACTGAATAAGGCTAGCTGATGATGAATGTAGGTCTCAATGGGTTGCCTGTAACCCCGGTAGAGCGCTAACATTTCCGGCAATATGCTTGACGCTATTGAAGCAAAAACGTAGCAATCGCTCGGCGTCTGTATTCGATTCCAAATTCAAACAAGAATGGATATCTCATGAGTTCTTCAAGAGTATAGAAGTGTAAAACAAACTCTTCAGCCCTTCTGACTGTATCCATCATCCATCGCTTTCCAAGCTTGTCAGCTTTCTTTGGTTCTTTTCTAGTGGCAAGGAATTTCTCAAAGCGCTCGATTTCTTCATCATAATCCTCTGCCCATAATCTGGCAAGATATTCTCGGGATTCATCTTCTATCTACGAATTCACTGTATTGGGACGCTCAGCCACATGCGATCCTTTGCCTTTCCGTAATTGAAGTGGAGTAGGAGAGGGAGCATTCTGAGGGGAGGTGATGATTTTGGGGAGAGCCGAATATCCTATTTTGTTTAGATCTTCCTCATCAGGATTTTTGTTCCAATCGCCCATGTGGGGATTCTTGAAAACAATCTTGCTGGCTCGAAGAGGATAGAAAGACTCGTCTGAGCGACCGGTGAAATTAAATCTCTTTTCGCCAAATTCAGTTCTGTTGAACACGGGTCTTCAGATATACTCTAAGAGAGATTGGAGTCGTTCCAGGTTGTAGAGTCCTAAATTGGCAAACTGCTCAAAGAATTCAAACTTTTGAGAGTTGGAAAGATCAGGCCGATGGAGAGTGTTTTGAAAGGGGATTTCGAGCTCTGCAAGCGTCTGGGTGTTTCGTTCTCTAGCGGCATAATAAAATTCAATATTAGGAGAATATTCACGAGGAAAGAAATCGATGACATGAGGAGGAGCACCAGTTGGAGTAGGAACAAAGGTAATTTCTTCTGTTGGAATCGGGGCCACTTCTATCGATCGCTCAGCGTGTTCAGTTGCTTCACTGACTGGTGAAGTTGCAGCGTCAGGAAGAACTTGAGCTACTTCTTTAGCGATATCCACAACAGTTGCCATATCAACATCTATTTTAATGGGAACCTCTAAAAATGGAGGTGCATCAGCGTCTCGTGCATCTTGAGCTGATACATGTAAGCGTTCGAGAAAAGCAAGCAAAATTTCTACGAAGTAGAATTTAATTTTAAAAAAAGCTAAAACGCTTACCCTGAGGATTATCATCGACTATCTCAGTCGCTTGATTGGTTTCTATGATTGGTACAATTTCCTCAAGCTCCGAAACAACTTCTTCTGGATCTAAATCGAGAAAAGAAGTTATTGGATCAGCACGAATGGGAATACGTAATTCTTCAAGAATGTTGAGAACATATTCAGAACTCGTTTCGCATTGCGCTGAAAGAGATTTTATCCTAGCGTTAGAGACTTAGAAACTAACGAGGAAAGGAAAGACTAATTTGCTTAGCAAATACTTACCCTTAGCACTAGAAAGCCCCTCAGATTGAGTAGCGGCTTGAGGATCTGAGCAGATTTTGGGAACAGCATCAGAGGGAGGAACGCTTGCTGACTCTCCAAGTGCTGGATTTGCTGAAACGCTTGTAGACGCGGCTGGAGTAGAGAGAGGAGTACGCCTTCGAGCAAGCGGTACTTCTTCTGCTACTTCTTCCTCTTCTTCAGGAACTGAGAAGATAAACGTTGGAGGAGGAGATGGAGATTTAGGAGAAGAAGAAGGAGATTTTTGTTTCATCTTGGGCTCTGGCTTCAGCTTCTTCTTTGCGGGCTCTGGCTTTTGCTTTTTGGCTGACTTGGCTGGTTCAGCGACTCTGAGAACGATTTTTCTTTTTGGTCGCTTAACCACCACTGCTTCTGAAGACGAGGATGATGATGAAGAGAAAGACGCTTGTTCTTCATCATCGCTGTGAACAACTCCTTCGGCTTGAAGTCGCTCACGCTCCTCTTTGGGAACCGTTGCACTATGTTTTCGAGGATTGAGCATTCCGCTAATAATTTTTTACCATAGAATTTTAACGCTGGGATCTTCTTTCCAGCGGAATTTGTAAAACCGCAAGCGCTGAGAATTCTACTTAACACAATCCCATAAGGCTTGGGTTTAATCGACTTAGCCATCGCTGCCTTAAAGCGATTAAAAACATAGAGAGACCAATTAATCTTTAATTTGGTCAAAATGGCTACCATCATTTTGTACTGAATATTTGTAACTTTATCGAATGTCCCTTTTCTGCATTCCATCATCTTGGCGCAAATGTCCGCGAGAATGATATATTCGCCCTTCATGTCGTTCTTCTTCAAGTTTGGCTCATAAGCAGCTTCGACTTCTTCTTTCTTGATCAGCTCCTAGACTTTAGTCACATCACCGAGAGTAACATGTTCTACTTCACCACCATCATTGGGTAAGGTCAATAGGGAAGATATCAGTGAAGGAGTGAGAACAAAAGTCTCACGAGCAAAAGGGAAGACGCAGGAAATGGAGTTTCCGTCATAGAAATTTTAGCATTGTTGAAAAAATAGAGAGATTCTTCTCCAAAGTAGTTAAAAACAGTGGTAATCATATCTCTCAAACCAGATTCGTGAACGAGTGGAAGAACCGTTCATAGAGAGAAGTTCTGGTTATCAAACAGGTAGTCCCAGTTAACATGAAATCCGACGTTAACCGTGACTGGTTTTTCAGCGCGGGAAGTTTTTCCAGTAGCAGACTTGGATGATTTGGAAGATTTTGAAGCTTTGGGTGCCATTGCTGAAAGTTTGAAGCTTTTCAAGGAATGAGCGCAATTTTTACCTTGAAAGAGATGAAGATTTTACAGCAGAGAGAGTGTTTGAAAGTGATAAAGTCTGACTGTAAAAGCCTTAAAGAATATATATAGAGGCAAAAATAACTCCTTAGTTGCTTAGATGACTGCCACGTGTGACATCATCGAATTTTGAAAAATGGAAAAGTTTGAATTTGAGCCGTTTATGCATAAGTACGGATGTCAAAAGGTGCGGTAAAATAGGTTAACTGTTACAAAATAGAGAGTTTTTGGGATCCATAGTTACCCATTTAAGTAAAAGACGTTTGAAATTTTTTGAAATTTTCAGAGTGAAATACACGCGCCTGATGGTACACTGACACGTACTCAAACTTATGCAGTCAATGAACCGCCTAGGTTTAGATAGGAATCATAACAGCCAGTTTGATTTGATAGGCACGTGTGGGTAGTTATTAAATCTAATCTTTTGGACTTATCCATAACTTTTAGCGATGAAAACTATGCATGATCTTTTGAAAGAGAATTACTTAGCGTTAAAGTGGGAATCTTTTCAATGCTGAAGTCCTCTTTTTATTTTTTATTTTTTTTTAAAAAAATTAATCTGTTAAGGATAAGATTGATATATGTTATTTTTACACTAGTTTCCCCTCGTTTATCAACTTAGTTTTGATTGTTCCCTTGATAATTTGATCACATATGATACTTTGACCCTTGTTTTCTCATATTTTATAGAATAACATAACATTTGGTGGAAAAGCACAAGGATTGAAGGTAAATCATGCATAAAGATACAAACTGTCTGCGTAGTGCTAGAGTTTATGGAATAGATTTCTCTACCCATGTCCAAATTACACAATTATTATACCAATGGAAAGATAAGATGCAAAGGTACATTTAGTATGTTGAAGACAAAGATCGGATATGTAAGGAAGGAGGTGAAAACGTCATCGGAAGAGACGTCTTACGATGGAGTTTTCTCATTCAGTGACTTGTGAGACACTTTTATCCTCTTTAACGTTTGATTTTGGATTTGGTGTCTTCTTGAAAGTTGTAGAGATTTGTTTTAGGATTCTACAGCATCTTGAATCAGTGTATTCCGACATTGGTAGAGAAAGTTATACGAAGTTTACCAAACCTGGCTGGAGTAGCAAGGGACGAACGCCGCGGAGTTCACATGCAATAGCCAACGCCGTGGCGTTCAAAAAGCGAACGCCGCGGCGTTCGAGGCAGCGGGTTGGTCTATAAATACCCATTTTAGCCATTTTTTACCCTAACTCACCTTGGATAGCAGCTGCCACACGAAAATAGAGAGAGAGGGAGCTTAGAAGAGAAGATTGAAGGTCAAAACATGGAGAATTCAACAAGGAATCCACATCTCTACAAGAATTAGGGAGTTTTTACATATTTGTTTCTTGAATTTGTTCAAATCTTCTATGACTTGTATGATTTATATTTGCACTTTTGACATGAATATGAGCTAAACTTGTTTGATTGAGGCCATTTATGTTATTTTGATTGTTGTTTTGTTGGTGTTTATTGGATTAATTTTGGTTTTAGTTATGTATTCAATATTTGATCTCAATGCTACATTTGCTTGATCACCAAGTGTTTGATAAAATGCCTAGGTTAGAGATCGAGAGATAATAACCTAGGGAAGATATAAACATTGAATACCCTATAGTTAAACCGACTAGAGATAGACCCAGTTTCTTTAGGTGGCTTTCCATTCACGTGGGGAATTCCTAGACCTTAAATGCATCCTCGTTAATCGGGTTTTCATATAGAGATATATAGGAAATCGTTACAAAGGGTAGGGTTGCTATGCCAAGAGATTGGGTGGTATGTACATTAGGGAATTTCCCCTTAGCTAAATCAATCTAATAATCCAATAGAACCTAAATCACAATCGAAATACATAATTGGTTGAACCATGTGGCTTGATCGCTTCTCTCTATTATTTCCTCCCTTTAATTATTTGGTGTGACGTTGCCTTAGTTTATTTTCTAGTATTTATTAATTAGTTAATCAACCTTTCTATCGACCGATTTAACTTAGAATTGAGTAATATAGTAGTCTTGGTACTTAGATTATAGTTGTCCCTGCGGATACGATAACCCCGGACTTAGAAATCCACTTTACTACTTACGCGACCTAGTTCTCTTGCTAGGATTTTGTCGTGTCAAGTTTTTGGTGCCGTTGCCGGGGATAACTATTTTTATCTAATATAGAGATTCCCTTATTCTTTCTGAGCTTAGATCATTTCTTTTATTTTTAATTTGTGTGTCTTTCTTTGTGCAAGGTTTTATCTCGGTTAGTGCATGACCCGTACTCGAGTGGAACTAGCGGAGTTTGACCTTGAAATTGAACGAACATTTACTCGAGGGTTAAGACTACAAAGAGAGACTCAACAACATCAAACCACAATGGATCCAAATCTGAATCCTCCTCCTATTCACATAGATCCTGCTATCTTAGAAGAAGCAGTTCGTCGGGAACTTGAAAATCTTCGAGTCCATCGAAAACAACCAGAGGCGCCTCCATAACGCCCGTTGAGGGATTATATGATGCCAAACATTCAAGGAGCTGCCGGGCCAATTGTTCTACCACAGGTAGAGGCTAACACTTTTCAAATCCTGCCGGGGTATATCCAAATGATAGGAAACCAGGTTCAATTCTCCGGTTTACTCCATGATGATCCACACACTCATATAGAAACATTCATGGAGATTATCCACACTTTCAAGAACAACGGGGTCACCGACGATGCCATACGTTTACGGTTATTCCCATTTTCTCTCAAAGATAAAGCTAAACAATGGTTCAACTCTTTGCCAACCGCCTCTATCCGTACTTGGGAACAAATGGTGGATAAATTTTTGGCTAAGTATTTTCCACCGGGTAAGACGGCCGCAATGAAAAATGAAATCACCAGCTTTCGTCAATATGAGGGGGAATCACTTTATGAGGCATGGGAGCGTTTTAAGGAACTTTTGAGGAAATGCCCACACCATGGGTTAGCCGTGCCCACACTTGTTCAAACTTTCTATTTGGGTTTGGGATCGAATCTCCGTACGAATCTAGATGCCGCCGCAGGAAGTACTATCATGAACAAATCACCTGAGGAAGCTTGGGCATTAATTGAGCTCATGGCCGAGAACAACTATCAATGGCCAACCGAACGAATCACGTTGCCCAAGAAGCCCGCCGGATTGTATGAAATTGGGAATAGCTCCACAGTTGCCGTTCAATTAGAGGCCCTAAACAAAAGGTTAGATGCTTTAGGACTCATGCAAGGTGCGGTGAATCATGTCCGAGCCGGTTGTGAGAATTGTGGAGGTGACCACACGAACTTTGAATGCCTACAAAGAAATTTATGTGTGGCACCGAACTCGGTTGAAAGTGTTAACTTCATGGAAAATTCAAGTCATCAACAAAACAATCCCTACTCGAACTTTTTCAATCCGGGATGGAGGAATCATCCAAAATTCTCGTGGAACCAAAATATGAATATGGCAAAACCACCGCCACCCGTTTTTCAGCAACCTCCATTTCAAAGGCAAGAGGGGTTCCAACAACCATAAAAAACTGAGAAAAAGAATAATATGGAAGATGTGTGGCAAAAGTTCATGACGGAGGCGACACAAAAGTTTCAATTTCAAGAAATGATGTCCAAGAGACAAGAAGCGAGCTTAAAAAATTAAGAAGTCGCACTAAAGAACTTAGAAACTCAAATTAGGCAAATTGCCAACATGCTTTCAGGACGAACTCAAGGCACGTTACCAAGTGATACCAAGAAAAATCCAAGGGAACAAGTTCATGCGATAACTCTTCAAAGTGGAAAGAACTTCATCGATTCAGACTTGGGAGGTAAAAAGGAGGATACACCACACCGTTCGGATGAAAACGAGGCAGAATCTAACTCCGGAACAAATGCCTCAGCGTTTCCCAAGGAACACCGTGCCATTGCACCTACTAGAGTGAAACACCGCGGCGTTCAACCCTCCAACACCGTGGCGTTCTCCCCTATTTCGGGAAATTCTTCACCCGAACCCTCCGTACCCAAACCAAGGCCCCCTTTTCCACTTGCATTACAAAAAGGGAAGTTAGATAAGCAATTTGCTAAGTTCCTTGATATTTTTAAACAATTGCGTATTGATATTCCTCTTGTAAATGTTTTATCACAAATGCCCAACTATGCTAAATTTCTTAAAGAGATCATCTCCAAGAAAAGAAAGGTGGAAGAGCATGATACGATGCCTACTACGGTGGAATGTGCAACAATTCTACAAAACATGCTTCCGCCAAAACTAAGAGATCCAGGGAGTTTCTCTATACCTTGCACTATTGGTCATTTGAATTTTTCAAAATCTTTATGTGATTTAGGTGCTAGTGTTTCACTCATGCCCTTATCTGTGTGTAGGGAGCTCGGATTCACGAACTTAAAACCCACTACAATCTCCTTGCAATTGGTGGATCGCTCGGTCAAGCACCCTGTAGGCATCTTAGAGAACATTTTGGTCAAGGTGAAAAATCTTATCATTCCAGTTGATTTCATATTACTGGACATAGCCAACGATGCTGAGGTCCCCATTATTTTGGGACGACCTTTCTTAGCCACAGCTGGAGCAATTATTGATGTTAAGCATGGTAAATTAACTTTCAAAGTTGGAGAAGAAGAGGTGAAATTTGACTTGTCTAATGAAACGAAACACTCTTCTACCATTCATCATGTTTACCAAGTCGTACCTGTAGGCGAGTCCTTGAGAGAAATGGCTACAAAAGATAAGAAGACTGTGAAGTTTAAACAAGGCCTCGATCAAATGTTTACTAAGTGTACCACTGGTATTGGGTGATGAAGAAAAATAAAAAAGGAGTCAAGCTAATGACTTTAAACAAGCGCTTTTTGGGAGGCAACCCAAGCTTCTTTATTTTTATTTTATTTTATTTTATTCTTTTCTTTTCCTTTTTGTCTTTAGCTTGCTTTCTCTTCTGTCTTATTGTTGATGTGATTTCCTAGAGAATTATTTCTTTCAGGTTTTGATCACGGTTTGATCCTGGGATATGAGCCCACCACCGTGCTCCCTCCATTTCTCTCCATTTCAGGGTTGTATCGCTTATCCCTCTCACCTTGCATTTATTTCATGAACATTGAGGACAATGTTTAATTTAAGTTTGGGGGTACAACCTTGTTGATATAGAATTCATGAATTGGTGCACCCTTGCATGAGAGCATAATGCGTTTGAATATCTCTACTCTCTCGAAGTCAAAGTCCCTTATCTGTGGTCAACATGTCATATGTTGTGACTTGAAAGCCCTTTTTAGTCATGCTTATGCAATTTTTTTTGATTATTTAAAACGTTGGACTTTCAATTTTGTTGACTATGAAGTGTGTATTATTGTTGTAAAGTCATAAAATGATTTTGGCCATCTTTCATTGTTGTTAGCCTTACATTTTGGCCTTCTCTATATTGCATAATCTCTAGACCTTGATTTGAGTCGTATTGATAAGAATGGAGTGTGCTAAGCACACTAGAAACCATCATTCGTCTTTATTTCATAAGCCAAGACAACCACCTTCTAGCCTAAAAGAAAAACAATGTCTTGCACCCAATCAAGAGAGTCTAGAACTTCATATCATTTGACTTGAATATGGGTACTCACCTTGTTTTAATTTGAATGTATATGAGTTAGATAGTGATGTTTTGGGTATGTTGGGATATTTGAGGTTTGAAGTATTATGTAAAAAAGGGGATAAAATGAAAACTTGAGCAATGGGCTAAATAGTCGAGAGAGAGATATATATGGAAAAAAAATTGTGCTCTCGACTAGGCTTGAATCTTGGCACTCAATTGGATCATTTGGCTTGGAATTCTGTGTACAACCCGATATGAAAAGAAACAAGTTTGGGGGTTGTAAGTTGAAAGGCCAAAGAGAGTGAAAAAAGGATAAGTGATAAGTTGTGAAAGTTTTTGTAGTCTATTTGCGATTTTAGATTGATGATTTTGAGTTGTAGGCTCTCTTGACTTAGTCACTTTATCCATATCTTCCGGTCCTAGCCATCACCTAGCCTTACGTTACAAGCCGGAAAGACCTTTTGATTGTGACTTTTGCACTTTATACACACCGATGGGTTAACGAATGTTGAATTGTTTCAATGTCTTTACTTTCCAATTGATTTGCATAATCTTGTCTAAAGTGTGCTCTTGACATGAACATGGGCGTGGGAGTTCATGATTTAGGGATGGAAACTAAGATTTTGTGAGGTTTTCAAATTGTTGAATGTTCAAAGCATTGTGTAGCTTTTCATAATCATTTTTGAAGGTATAATGCTTGCTCTTATGTGTATGAATTGGCAAATGGAAATTTCAATCTTCATGTGTGTGCTTGATTGTATTTGATCGAGGACGATCAAAGCTAAGTTTGGGGGTAGTTGATATATGTTATTTTTACACTAGTTTCCCCCCGTTTATCGACATAGTTTTGATTGTTTCCTTGATAATTTGATCACATATGATACTTTGACCCTTGTTTTCTCATATTTTATAGAATAACATAACATTTGGAGGAAAAGAACAAGGATTGAAGGTAAATCATGTATAAAGATACAAACTGTCTGCGCAGTGCTAGAGTTTATGGAATAGATTTCTCTACCCATGTCCAAATTACACACTTATTATACCAATGGAAATATAAGATGCAAAGGTACATTTCTTATGTTGAAGACAAAGATCGGATATGTAAGGAAGGAGGTGAAAACGTCATCGGAAGAGACGTCTTACGATGGAGTTTTCTCATTCAGTGACTTGTGAGACAATTTTATCCTCTTTAACGTTTGATTTTGGATTTGGTGTCTTCTTGAAAGTTGTAGAGCTTTGTTTTAGGATTCTACAGCATCTTGAATCAGTGTATTCCGACATCGGTAGAAAACGTTATGCGAAGTTTACCAAAACTGGCTGGAGTAGCAGGGGACGAAAGCCGCGGCGTTCATCCACGAACGCCGCGGAGTTCACATGCAGTAGCCAACGCCGTGGCGTTCAACAAGCGAACGCCGCGGCGTTCGAGGCTGCGGGTTGGACTATAAATACCCCTTTTAGCCATTTTTTACCCTAACTCACCTTGGATAGCAGCTGCCACACGAAAATAGAGAGAGAGGGAGCTTAGAAGAGAAGATTGAAGGTCAAAACATGGAGAATTCAACAAGGAATCCACATCTCTACAAGAATTAGGGAGCTTTTACATATTTGTTTCTTGAATTTGTTCAAATCTTCTATGACTTGTATGATTTATATTTGCACTTTTGACATGAATATGAGCTAAACTTGTTTGATTGAGGCCATGGATAGGCCATTATGTTATTTTGATTGTTGTTTTGTTGGTGTTTATTGGATTAATTTTGGTTTTAGCTATGTATTCAATATTTGATCTCAATGCTACATTTGCTTGATCACCAAGTGTTTGATAAAATGCCTAGGTTAGAGATCGAGAGATAATAACCTGGGGAAGATATAAACATTGAATACCCTATAGTTAAACCGACTAGAGATAGACCCAGTTTCTTTAGGTGGCTTTCCATTCACGTGGGGAATTCCTAGACCTTAAATGCATCCTCGTTAATCGGGTTTTCATATAGAGATATATAGGAAATCGTTACCAAGGGTAGGGTTGCTATGCCAAGAGATTGGGTGGTACGTACGTTAGGGAATTTCCCCTTAGCTAAATCAATCTATAATCCAATAGAACCTAAATCACAATCGAAATGCATAATTGGTTGAACCATGTGGCTTGATCGCTTCTCTCTATTGTTTCCTCCCTTTATTTGGTGTGACGTTGCCTTAGTTTATTTTCTAGTATTTATTAATTAGTTAATCAACCTTTCTATCGACCGATTTAACTTAGAATTGAGTAATATAGTAATCTTGGTACTTAGATTATAGTTGTCCCTGCGGATACGATAACCCCGGACTTAGAAATCCACTTTACTACTTACGCGACCTAGTTCTCTTGCTAGGATTTTGTCGTGTCAAAGCTCAATCGCTTGGATTTATAAAAGACAGTTTTACTTATTGATTTTGTCATGCATAAAGATAAGCGCTAGTGATCAATGCTTAAAATTTAAAAAATCATTTTTGGTCACAGTCGCTTTATATTTTGAGACAAGTACAATTTTAAAGTTCCCCCTAGAATTGATGACTTATTTAAGATTTTGATAAATGCTTTAGACATAAACATAAGGTGGATTCCCCTTAAATTTTATGCCTATAAAGATATGATGCTTTTATGATTTAAGTGTTTAAATCAATCATACCTAATTCACTTCTCAGAGTGAGAAAGCGTTGTTCGTTGAGAGCTTTGGTGAAGATATCTGCCAATTGTTTGTCAGTTCCAATGAAGTGCATGGAGATATCTTTCTTTTGAACATGGTCACGCAAGAAATGGTATCTAATGTCAATGTGTTTGGTTCTAGAATGAAGGACAGGATTTTGGGTCATAACTAAAGCGCTTTGGTTATCACAATGGATTGGGGTAGGACCTAGGATTGTTCCATAATCTCTAAGTTGTTGCCTCATCAAAAAGATTTGTGCACAACAGCTCCCAGCGGCTACATATTCTGCCTCAGCGGTAGAAGTCGCTACGGATTGTTATTTCTTACTATGCCACGAAACTAGTCTATCACCTAGAAATTGACATGTACCACTAGTACGTTTTCTATCTATTTTGCATCCTGCAAAATTTGCGTCTGAATAACCAATTAGTTCAAAAGGAGAGTCCTTTGGATACCATAAGCCCACATTTTGTGTGCCTTTTAGGTATTTAAGGATTCTCTTTGTAGCATTTATGTGTGATTATCTAGGATCAGATTGAAATCGTGCACACATGCATACCGAAAACATAATATCAAGTCTACTAGCAGTAAGGTAAAGAAGTGATCCAATGATACCTCTATAGTTAGTGATATCAATTTTCTTCCCACTTTCATCTTTATCTAACTTAAGCTTTTGGCTCATTGGACTTTTCGAAGATGATGCATTTTCCATACCAAAATTCTTAATCATATCTCTTATATACTTGGCTTGGTTTATAAATATTCCATTAGGGAGTTGTTTAACTTGTAATCCTAAGAAAAAAGTTAATTCACCCATCATGCTCATTTCTAATTGATCTTGCATCATTTTTGAAAATTTCTCACACAATCGCTTATTAGTAGAACCAAATATAATATCATCAACATAAATTTGGACTAAGAGAATATCTTCATTATGGGTAATTTTAAATAATGTTGTATCAACGCTGCCTTTTGAAAAGCCTTTACCTATATGGAAGATAGAGAGAGTGTCATACCATGCTCTTGGTGCTTGTTTAAGGCCATAGAGTGCCTTATCCAATTTGTAGACCATACTTTTGCCATGGTTGTCGATGAATCCTAGAGGTTGCTCCACATAGACTTCTTCTTGGAGTTTACCATTCAGGAAAGCACTCTTTACGTCCATTTGGTATACTGTGAATTTATTGAATGCGGCAAACACTAGGAATATGACTCTCATTTGTCTCTTGTGCAGTCGCTGCATCATTCACAGTTCCAATTTGCTCTTGATGATCATTCTCTTCATGATCATCAGCGATTCATACATTATCACCATTGTTAACCTCACGAGTATCCTTAGGAATAGGTACACGAATCTCATCATCTTTGTCATCACTATCATCACTAAGATTGATTTGTGACGCTTGTTGGGTGAGATCTTCAATTCCTACATCATCAGAATTAACCTTACTCGGTTCTTGGTTAGCATCATCAAACACAACATGAATGGATTCTTCAACCTTCGATTTAATCTTATTTCGGATGTGAAAACTCTTTCCATCCTTGGCATAGCCTAGAAAGATTCCCTTATCCGCTTTACGATCAAAATTCTTTAGGCTGTGGGATCCATTGTTATGAATGAAACATTTTGAACCAAATACATGAAAATAGAAACGTTAGGCTTACGTCCCTTCCACAACTCATATGGAGTCTTCTCATGTTGATTGTTGATCATACACTGGTTCTGAGTGTAGCAAGCGGTATTGATGGCTTCGGCTCAAAAACTTTAAGGCAGCTTGAACTCTGCTATCATCGTCCTAGCGGCTTCTTTTATTCCGTCGCTCGGCAACTCCATTCTGTTGAGGTGTTCTAGGAGCAGAATACTCATGAAGTATTCCAAAGTCTATACAAAACTTCTCAACGAATTGGTTAGTAAATTCAGTTCCTCTATCGCTTCTAATTCTTGTCACCTTTAAATCTTTATAAGTTTGTAATTGACGAATTAGCGATGTGAGCTTGACACTAGTTTCATCTTTGGTCACTAGGAATTCTACCCAAGTATAGCGGGAGAAATCATCAACTATTACTAGCGAGTATTTTTTACCACTAACACTCATGATTTGAATGGGACCAAACAAATCTAGATGCAATAGTTCAAGAATTCTAGAAGTAGATAGGCATGGTTTCTTCTTAAAAGATGATTTAACTTGTTTACCCATTTGGCATGCATCACATAAGCGATTTTTCTGAAAGGAACCCTTAGGTAATCCCTCCACTAGATTTTGCGATATTAATTGAGAGATTGCCTTAAAATTGAGGTGATTCATTTTTCTATGCCATAACCAACCCAATTCATTTTGATTTTTAGCAACAAAGCATGTGGGGTTGTTATCAATTGTAGAATCTCAATCTACTAAATACACATTGTTTGTTCTTTTTCCTCTTAATGTAGTAGACTTAGTCTTACCGTCGTTAACATAGCAGAAGTCGCTTGAGAATTTTACTTCAAAGCCTTTATCTCAAAATTGACTAATGCTTAACAAATTATGCTTAAGACCCTCAACATAATATACATCACTAATCATGATGTTCCCCCTATGAATGATACCTATACCTTTGGTTTTACCTTTGGAGTTATCACCGAATATAACTTGAGGACCGTTGGTAGCTTGATAGTTGACTACACTACTACAGAAATGACCTATGACAGCGGTTTTTTTGGGCCTATGACAACGGTTTTTTTGGGCTTATGACAGCGATTTTAACCGCTGTCATAGGTACTGCTGTTATATGGGTGGACCTATTACAGCGATTTTCAAGAAATCGCTGTCGAAAAACCAAAAAAAAAATAAATTTGAACCTATGACAGCGGTTTTGGCCAAAACCGCTGTCACAGGTACCCACTGTGACAGCGGTTCCGGAAGAACCGCTGTCATGGTACACATTTTTTTTTCTTTTTTTTTTATTATTTATTGCCATATTATGATAATATTCCTGTACAGTAATATACAATAAACCAACCAACAAATTTCAACTAACAACAAAACATATTCAACATAAACAAACACCACCCCAAACTTCAATATACCATCTCTTTCCTCCAACAATAAAATGCTATAATCTCCAAAAAAATGTACAATCAACTAATTAAATTACTAATGACCTTCCGAAATACAATAAATCAAATCTCAATTTACAACAAGTCACAATGTACAAAAACTACATTTCCTAATTTCTAAGGAGCTGCTAATAAAATGTAACGTGCAACTTCGCAGCGTACTTCATCAATTTGCTCTTGAGTATAGAAGGATTGAGAATCATGAAAGTACTGCAAGATATATATAGAGAGATTAATTGCAAACTGAAATGACGTTTCAATTACCTACCAAAGGTTTAATAATTTCAAAAGGAATAGAATTAAGTATATATTTGGATTATGTATACCGCTGTTGGGATTATAGATTGTCCGTGGCTAATAATCTCTTTCATGAATCTCATAACGAAATAGCCACAATCTAACTCGTTGGTCTGCCGGGGGCACTAAAAAAGCAATCAAAGTTATGTTGTATTAGAACACTAACTTCTATATGAATATATAATCTAATGAAACTAGAAAACGCTAACCTTTATGGTAAAGCATTGACAGACCGAGTTCTTGGATTTCCTGGATTGGTTGTTGCAATTTGCACAAAATATGTGCACAGCTCTATAAAAAAATATAAAAAACAAGGAAATATGTTAAAAATAAGCAATGTTATGAAATAAATACAGTTTTAAAAAATATTAAATATAATGGATACATTGATTAAATGAAAAACTTACTGATTGATTTTTAGCATCATATCATCTCGATATTGCGGCTCACCATGCACAGAATCCAGATAGTAAACAATCTCTTGAAATGGATCAATTGCAAGTAACAACCAATGACCCCTACAAAGCATTCAATAGATAAGTTAAAAATTTGTTTTGCGTAGCTAGTTTTACAAATTAAAGTCGAGTCTTTAGTAGCTCACCTGGTATTGTAAGGTGCAAGAAATAACTTATTCGGTTGTGCACTCTGTATCATAGCACCTGCTATGTACTACACTTGTTGAATTTGCGGGCTTGTTTAAGCAGATATGGAATGTGGGCTAAGGAACCCGAAACTTGCAATTTTCCCTTCGGGGATCACATAGTTAAACCACAAACACCTAAATTGAGCATAAAAAATGAATTTCGAGTAACGAAAATAATCGTAGTTCAGATGTAATAAAATAATTAAAAACCTTACTTTATGTACACTGTAATGATAGAGGCTCCTATCTCTTTTCTACGCAGAAGGTGACAGATCTCCTCCTTTCCAATGAACTCTGGGAATGACAAATTCATAATGGATTCGTCTAAGTATATATTGATCTGGGCACCAATCTTCATCATCTTCGTGTACTTTCCCAGAAATACAAGGTCATTAGGGAGTCCATCTAGTTGAAGGTCTGCACATATGTCTATTTCATCTGTAGGCTCGGCCTCTGGAGATTTTCCTTTGACAGCTGACCGCTTCGACGTCCCTGACTTACGGTTTCTAGATGATTTGGATGGTCCAAGAGACTGTTTACGCAAGAAAATAAAAAATGAATCTTACACACCAAAGTATATTTAGTAACCTCAAACAAATTGTTATAATTTATTAATGACTAGCTATTAATTATATACCGGTGCATCAGTGACAATGACAAGACTCGCTGGCCAAGCAACAAAGGTACCCAGACCATTAGAAATGGTGAACATTTCATCATTGAGAGGGACGGGTAGGAGTGTATTCGCCTCAACTGCAGCGTCAATGCGCACTTTCACATTGTTGGTGGCTAATGGACAGTTGTGAAGTGTTCTATCAGTCACCGGTCGATTGTATAGCTGTCCTTTAGCCACCACACGATATGATGGTGATGAAAGTGCTAATTGACATGAAGTGATACCCTACACACACACACACATATATATATATATACAACATTATATTAGAAAGTTTTGTATGATTTACAGAAATAGAGAGTCAATTAATAAACAAGTTCAAATTTTTACCTCAGGAAGCATCTTATAACCTGGTTCTGGGCTGCTATCTTTCAAAGAAATCATGTCATCATCATGTGGCTGACACGAGTTAGGGGCTTCCAAAACATCAATTCATTGTTGCATGGCAATAGTTTCAGAGAGGTTTTTCACCATGTTTCTCAAGTTTTCCATCTCCATTTCTGTATCAGGCTTTGGATCCTTAAAATAGTCTCTTTGTGAGACCCCAAAGCCAACACCCCTAACGCGACCCGGATGCTCTTTCTTTTTAAGAGCTTTAGCCAATAGGTCATCTCGACTCGTCTCATTTCCCTATGGCTAGTACTCTCTTGTGAAATGCTCTCCTGTAATAATATATTTTAAAAAATAAAAAAAAATAGTGAACCTTGTGCTTTCAATAGTATTTCAAAACAAACATACAACACTTTATAGAGCTAAAATTGCCAATAACTCACCATTTCATTCACCACTCTTCTGACATTGTTGTTATCAATTTGATTTGTTTTATCGGAACGCGCAATCCTCCACACGAGTGCTCGTGTCACCTCCGTGCAATTAGATCCCGCATCCCTTCTTCTATTTATCTATATTTTCATTAAAAAATATATATATGCATTAACATAGAATTTTTATTAAAAAAATTGTAAGGATTCACTACTAAATGAACTACATACCTCCATTTGCTCCACAAGAGCATGTCCAAGACTCGCTTTCCGGTAAGGATATTCAGGGTCCTTTGCTCTTTCCTGATTGTCCCTACTTATTTTCTGTTTATTACATTATCAAATTATTAGCTAAATATAAACGCAATAACTAACAAATGAAACCGTAAATTAAATTGACTAGCTACCTGCCAAGGTTCACCTAAGCGAACATCTAAAAATTCCGTCCAATCGGCTTGGGAAATCTCATATTGTGGGGGTGGGTTGACATTAATGTTTCTATCATCATCTCGCACATACTTTCTGCATATGTAGCTCCTGAAGTTACGTGCTAGCCTCCCAGCTTCTGCTAGTACGTACTTTCATCGACTATTGTCAATATCAAATGCCAACTACGAAAAACAAACAACAAAGTATATATAAAGTTATAATTTAGAGAATATGATAATACATTAGCACTTACAAATATGATAATATCCAAATTACCTTTATCTCATCCCAAACGTTTTTTTTATTGGTGACGGGACTTTTCGCCAATCACTCATGGTAATCGACACCTTCTGCCGAGCCTGCACACCTATATAACCAACAAATATAGATTTGTTTGGGTTAACTGGCTGACCTCTGTCATTCCAGCCGACAGGTAGCTTTATGCCTTTACTTCTGGCATTGATAATTTTTTTCATAGCCGTGACACCTCTCCGTATCTCCGCCTCATGAATGCTATCTGATCCATATACATCATCCTCGGGAAAACTACCATCAGGATTTGAAGCTATTGACCTACAAAAGACCAAAAATACAGACGTTAGATTCATATAAATTTGGCAGATTCATTTGGAAATAATAATTTTCAAATATAAGTAATAAATACAGAAGTTAGATTCATATAAATTTGGCAGATTCAGTTGGCAATAATAATTTTAAAATAGAAGTAATAAATACAGAAGTTAGGTTCATATCCATTAATCTAGAACGTAATTATCCTAAACCACAAAATAAACAAAATTTAATCCCCAATTAAACACAATTAACCCCCAGCTAAACCAAATTAACCTCAATCAACCCCCTATTTCCCTTTAATTTTCCACAAAAATAGGCAAATCTCAAGAATATAAATTTTCTAGCAACTAAGTATAAATATTGATAAAAAAATAAGTCTATCATACAATTATGACATCTGTAACCAATACCTTTCATCGTTTTCTTTTTGTCATTGGCTTAGCAGTCTTTTGCTTCCCATCGGTACGACCATTTTTTTTAGTACGGCGACGAATTGACGGATTAATCCATATCCCCTCTTGGTGATCTTGTCGCATATACAATTCATCATCACTTATATCCAAGTCATCATCACTATCAATTGATTGTGAATCACCTAATGAGATAGGATTTTCTCCATCATCTTCATTTTCTCCATAATCATTATCAATACAAGTATTTTTGTTTGCCGATAAAAAAATGGACCACCTCTTATCAATAGGATCAGTAACAAAAAACACTTGCGTAGCTTGTAACGCTAAAATGAAAGGTTCATCTTTGTATCCCACCCTTTCAAGGTCTACTCGAGTGAAACCTATTTCACTATTATCGACACCATGTTTATTGTCAACCCACTTACACCCAAATACAGGCACCCGAAACCAACTATAATCAAGCTCCCATATACGTTCAATCACCCCGTAATATGATAAATCGGCATAGATAGGATTATTATCTTTCGCACTTGAGATATGCATTGCTTGAGCTACAAGACTCACACCACTATTCTGCATTGCACTTCGCTCATCTTGGTCTTTTGTATAGAATGTGCGACCATTTATACGATAACCTGAATAACAAAATACTAGTCTGTCCGGACCCATCGACAGTCGTGTCAATTTATCTGAAACTAAAAGTTGTGGATTCTCTTTCTGTTTCTCTTCAAAATGCTTTCGGAACCAATCGATGAAACTCTTATTATGCTCTCTTGAAATCCAGCTCTCATTTTTAATTGGATTGAATCTCCTAAGTTGGTTCTTATGCTCTTCAACATATGGGTCAACCTCATCGGTGTTGTGGAGCACATATAGGTGTGCCTGATCCCTTTGTGTAATGTGAACACTAACTAATTGCTTTCCCATTAATCTGACTCCTTCTGTTCCCCCTCCCACAATATGAGACTTTGGAAGCTCTGCAACATTAGAATCTGCTAAATACTCTGTGCAAAATGTAATGGCTTCATCAACTATATACCGTTCAACAATGCAACCTTCCGGTCGACTACGATTTTTCACGTAGCCTTTCAATACCTTCATATAACGCTCAACCGGATACATAGATCTCATAAAAGCCGGTCCACATAGTTGAGTCTCTCTAACCAAGTGAACGGGTAGATGAGTCACTATATCAAAAAAAGCAGGTGGAAAATACATTTCAAGCTCACACAAATTGATGACAATTTGTTTCTGAAGTGCAGAAAATTGCTCAGGATCAAACACCATGCTCCACATTGCTTTGAAGAAGAAACACAATCTAGTTATTGTGTCTCTCACCTTTTTTGGCAAAATGGCCCGTATAGCAATTGGTAAAAAATGATCCATGATTACATGACAATCGTGAGTCTTCAAGTGCTTTAGCTTCAAATCCTTCATTGTTACAAGACTGCTAATGTTTGAAGAATACCCTTCTGGAACTTTCACTCCATTAAGAAACTCACATAATGAAATTTTTTCATTCCTGGCTAGAGTGTGAGCTGCTGGAGGCAAATAAGTACTTTTCCCCTTATTTGTTGGTGCCAATTTTCCTCTTATCTTCATTTCAACCAAGTCTAAAAGTGCCTTTATACCATCTTTTGTCTTTTCGGGCACATTTAGAAGTGTACCAATGACACTATCAAATACATTTTTCTCAATATGCATTATATCGAGAAAATGTCTAACATGTAAAGACGTCCAATACCACAACTCAAAGAAAATTGACCTTTTTTTCCACCCAGTTTTTGCAAGGCCACCTGCAAAAGTCTTTCCAAATTTAACCTCCAAGTCTTTTACATTCTCAAACACTTCTTCACCAGTTAAGCACTTAGGAGCTCGGCCTTCTTCTATATTCCCATTGAAAGCTTTCTTCCACCGACGATATCGATGGTTCCGATTTAGCCATCTCCGATACCCTTGGAATGCATATTTCTGAGAGTGTGTCAATCTATATTGATCTGTACTCTTGACACATATGGGGTATCCACATTGGCCATGTACACCATATCCCTCGAGGTTTGCTCTTGCCGGAAAATCATTGATTGTTCCAAATAACATGACTTTGAGATTAAAATTTTCTTCTCTGAACCCGTTATATACTTGAACACCGGTGTCCTACAACACCTTCAAATCCTCAATTAAAGGAGCCAAGTAGACATCCATATCATTTCCAGGTTGTTTCGGCCCAGAAATGAGTATAGGCATCATTATATGCTCTCGCTTCATGCATCGCGATGGGGGAAGGTTGTAAATCATCAAAATCACCGGCCATGTACTATGTGAGCTACTTTTCAAACCATGAGGGTTCATGCCATCTGTGGCCCATACAAGGCGCAAGTTTCTTGATTCTTCACCAAATTCAGGGAAATCATCATCAATCTTTTTCCATTGAGGAGACTCTGAGGGATGTCAAATCTTGTCATCTTCAATCCTTTCTTCAAGCCTTCTATCAGCATGCCATGTCAAGTCCTTGGCTAACTCTTTACTACTGTATATGCACTTAAATTGTGGTATTATAGGCAAATACCACATGGTTTTGACAGGCGCAGATCCATTCTTCTTGTATCGTGAGGCGCCACATTTTGGACAGGCCTTCAATGATGCATAGTCAATTCTAAATAATACGCAATCATTGAGACAGGCATGTATTCTCTCATATCCCATGCCAATGGAGGTTCATCCGTTTAGCCTTATAAGTACGATTAGGTAACGCATTATCCTCAGGTAGCATGCTTTTTAATAAACCAAGCAAGTCTGTGAAACTCTTATCACTCCACCCATTGTTGGCTTTTAACTGTTATAGGTTAAGAACTGCTTTCAATCTTGTGAATTTACTATCACTATACAGTGGTGTCTTTGAATCACTTGTCAAATTGTCAAACATTTTAGGACAATTTCGCAAATCCTCCTCGATCACATTTGTCATGTCCTCCAAACGATCAGGCTCATAATCATTCATGTTGAAATCCTGTGATGGATATGATGTACCACCTAAATCATCCAACGCGACACTGCTTTCATAGTGTCTTGTCCAACGTTTGTAGCTTTTATCAATTCCATTACACACCAAATGATCTTCCAACTCACGTGGACTAATTCTCTTTCCAGAACAACAACGTAAACACGGGCAAGTGATCCTAGTTCGATCTGGTGCATGGTCAAACGCAAACTTTATGAACTCTTTCACCCCTTTCTCATACTGTTCCGACATACGATCTGCTAAAATCCAACTTCGATCCATTTTGAATCTGAATTAATTAAATTAAACAATTTTATTATCAGTTGATAGTTAAATTAATTAAATAATTTTCATTTTAATTTATTTTCCATTATTCTAGAAAAAATTCGGCAGAGTAACAATGCAAATGTTTTTACCAAGTTCTCGACTTAATCTTCACCCGGGTAGATTGCAACCAACAAAATTCGGATATACACAAATATTTTTCAATAAATAGGCAAATCTCAAGAATATATGCAAATATACATACACCCACACATACACAAATATATATACATACACTCATATACACACAAATATACACACACCCACACATACACAAATATATATACATACACCCACATATACACAAATATATATACACTCACACATACACCCACATATACACAAATATATATACACCCACACATACACAAATATATATACATACACCCACATATACACAAATATACATACACCCACACATACACAAATATATATACATACCCTCATATATACACAAATATACATACACTCACACATACACAAATATATATACATACACCCACATATACACAAATATATATACACACACCCACATATACACAAATATACTTGCTCAAATATTTAAATCTATATATACTCAATGTGTGTGTATACATATATATATATATATTTATCTAAAAGAAAGTACCTAAGCTAACTGGACCACGGCAGCGGCGGCGGCGGCGGAGGTGGGCGGCGACAGCAGCAACAGTGGCGACGGCGGCAGTTACTATGTATATATATATATAAAGAGTTAAATATATATATATATATACATATATATATACATATGTGCATATAGATGTATATATTCTATATCTAGAAAGAGAAAGAGAGATACTAGAGCGACGGCGGAATGAGCGGCGGACGGCGGCGCGAGAGAGAGAGACAAGTAGATCGAGAGAGAGAGAGATAAGTAGATCGAGAGTGAAAGAGAGAGAAACCGAGAGAGCTAGAGAGAGAGAGAGGTGTACGGTGGAGGTGGAGGTGGAGGTGGTGGTGGTGGTGAGAGAGTTGAAAGAGAAAGAAAGAGAGAGAGAGAGAGAGAGTCAGTGAGAGAGAGAGAGGGGGGCCGGGTTTTAGAAAACTCGGCCCCTATGGCAGCGGTTTGGCCGAACCGCTGTCACATGTGTATTTGTGAGAGCGGTTCAGCCAGAACCGCTCTCACATATGTATTTGTGACAACGGTTTTGCCGAACCGCTGTCACATGTATATTTTGTGACAGCGGTTCTGGCCGAACCGCTGTCGCATTCATTTTTTTTTGTTCTGACATCATATGACAGCGGTTCGACTTGAACCGCTGTCATAGGTTCGAACCGAGTACCCCTATTACAGCAGTTTTTCAAAACCGCAGTCATAGGTACGTTGTAATAGGGCTTTTTTGTGGTAGTGCTAGAAGATCTTTGGAACCCGTCATGTGTCTTGACGATCCGCTATCAATGTACCAAACTGAAGTATCGGTGTTGGTTCTAGGTACCTGCATTTAAAGGATAATTCTAATTCTTCGTAGGTACCCATGTTGCCTTGGGTCCTTCTTTGTTAGTAACTTTGGTTCGAATTAGAACTTTAGGAACCCATATTTGCCTAGTCTTCATTGTAGAAATACTGGCCATCTTGGGTTTCACATCGTGTTGTGTGTGCTTTTGGGGTGTATAATAATATCCTCGATTATAATAGTAGTCATAATCATAGTTATAATCATAATCATCATAGTATCGATAATATGATCTTGGCTATCTTGGATATTGATGCTGATATTTCCTTGGCGCTGGCTTGGGTTGCACTTTTGGTGCTGGACGCTTAGCGCTTGATTCACAGTGGTTAGGTTTATCCTTAGCCATTTGAGCGTTTGGATGAACCTTTCATTGTGAATTATTTGCTTTAGCCTTACCCTTGCTTGAGTCAGCTTTGGCTTTCTCATTTAACCTCGTATCATTGTCTCTAGGTTCATTTAGCGTTTGGCTTTGTGAACTTTTCTCAACAAAGGTAACACCCTTTCCTTTGTTGTTTCCCGTAACATTAGATTTATTATATTGTTTACCGAATTTATTGTATCCTAAACTGGACTTTTCACCATATAATCTAGTTACCTTAGTCACATTATCCAACTTTCTAGAAGCTTTTGATAATGATGAGACGAGCTGCTCTGATTTGGCAAGTCTAGCGATCAGATCAGCTTCTCTCTTGACTATTATATCAAGATCGCTTTTTAATTGAATAATCTCACTCTCAAGTGATTGGTTCTTCTCAATGCATTGTTGCTGAACTTTCAACTCTGCTTTGAGCGTTATTTTATCTCTTGTGAGTGATGAGATAATAGCGAGATCATTTTGACATATTTTGGCGGCCTCTTGACAATCTTTATAATATTCATTAACTTTGTCAAGTAATTCATCATAAGAAAGAGGATGAGATAATTCATTGGTTACCTCTTGTAGCGATTCGTCAGACGCTTCATCATCTCTTGCTATGAGACAAATCAATGCTGAGTCGCTTGTAGGCTCATCATCACTGCTTTCATCCGATGATTCCAAATCCTCTTCACGTGCGGAGAATGGTTTAGATCCGCTAGCAAACCTTGTTGGCGAAGGTTGCTCCTGAATTGGTTTCTATCCGCATAGTCTTGCCTTGTGGGCTTAGACACATTTGCATAAGGGCAATTTACCTGGTAGTGCCCTAGTTTCCTGCAATTATAACACAAATTAGTTTTCATTTTCTGTTCAGTGGATAATCGCTTTGACACTACTGGTGCTGAGAGATTTTGAGTAGGGGACGGAGGCGCTTGGTATGGAACTAGCGCTACTGGTTGAGGTACAGAGTACACTGGCGCTTGATACTGAGGCGCTGGAGCAGGGGAGGAGTCTAAAATGAAGTTTGTCCAATAGGATTTCTCTTTTCATATCTTAGAAATTTCTTGAATTTCTTGACCAATAAGGCCATTTCCTTTTCTTCATTTGATTCCGTTGATTTCACTTTGCTAACCACTTTACCCTTACTTTTGGTGGTAGCAATTAAAGCTCTTGATTCAGTCGCTGAAGTCGATGTGTCGCTGACTTCACTCAATTCGAATTCAAATGCCTTTAACTCTGAAAACACATGTTCTGGATTAAGAGTCTCCAAGGTCTGTGATTCTCTCATAGCAATAGTCTTAATCAAGTATTTACTTGGAAGACTTCTGAAAATATTATTGACCATTTTCTTGTTGGTTAATTCCTTATCTAGTGACGCTAACTCGGTAATGAGCAAAGTAAATCTTGCGCCCAATTGTTCTAGTGTCTCATTGGGCTGCATCTTGAAATGCTCAAATCTTTGCATGGCTATGGAAAGTTTATTCTCCTTCATTTGTGCCGATCCTTCACACACTATAGCTAACTTATCCCATATTTCTTTGGAAGTCTTACATTGTTTGATCTTGTTGAACAATGCATCATTGTCTCCTAACGCTGAGTAAAGTGCACTTCGTCCAACATTATCTAGATTTGCTCTTTTTCGATCATCAGGCGTCCATTCTAACTTAGGTTTCTCGACATAACCATCTGGAGTGGCCTCAGTTGCTTCAGGGGCTCGAGTTACAACTTTCATAATCTGAATGGGGCCATCTGTAATCACATCACATATTTCATTATCGCAAGAGCATAAATAAGCGAATGTACTAAGTTTCCAAGAATCATAGTTTGATTCTACCAGCTTAGGCATTTTGTTAAAAGCCATAATGAGATGTTTTAAAGAGAAAATTTAAAGCGATTAAGTTTTTTAAAAAGATGGATTTGAACAAGCAGTTATGCTCGGAAATGCTTAGGTTTCTAATTCAACCGCTCTAATACCACTTGGTGGTCCCAAGTGGCATACGAAAAAGTCTAGAGGGGGGGGGGGTTGAATAGACCCTGAAGTCTTTTCGACTTCAAAAATTTGTGTCACTTTTAAAGATTTGAACGCTTAGAAGCTGAGCACTTGGGTCAGACGCTTCAGTAAAGATAACTTAGACTTAGTGATTTTAGCAATTTACCAAAGTAGGGTAATGCCTAGATCGCTTAATCAGGGTTCGCACAGCGGAAATGATTTTTAGCGTTCGATTGGTTAATTAATCGCTTTGCAATTAGCTTGTCTTTTTCAAAGAATCTAATATAATGTAAATCAAGACAATAATTAAAGTAAATGACACAAGAAATTGTAAGGTTCACTGAGTGATGTAATCCCAACTACGTCCTTCTTCTCCTTTTTCACTGGGAGGAATTTACTAGGATGATTATCGAAGAATCACGCAGAATCTTCTACAAGATGGTAAAGGATGGAAAAGATCTTGGGCTCCTTGATCACACAGATTTCAGTACCAATGAAGATCGTCTTCTACAAGCTTCCCTCACTCAGAAATACTGCCTGTAAGGTGTTTCAACTTCTTTCTCACTCAGATGAAAGGTTGAAGGTTTGTCACAGGGATTTGTTTGTTTTTGGGAAGATCAAAGAACTTGGAATATCTCAATAAGGATTTAGGTTTCTTCTTTGGAAGAGATTTGAGATATTTGTGACTATCTGGAACGTAGATGAAAAGCTTGAAGGAATTTTAGCTATGGAGTTTCTAAGCTTTTTCTTGTGCAGGTACGTAAATTTCTCTTGTAATATTATGTACCGTGTACTTTTTTGGGGTTTGCTGAAGGTAACGTATTTATAGGCAATTCTTGGGATCTATCCGTTGGACACATGTGGAAGTGTGCCTTTCACGCGTCGCATGATTCTACCTAAAACCTGATATTCCTGAAAAATCTGCTGGCACCGATTGAATGGGAGCAACTATAAACTTTGGAGTTCTGACAGTCTAGTCAAAAAGGTGGCTTGTCCACAAGTCACAGTGGCTTATCACATTTAATGCTCTTATCTGGCATTTAATGCATTTGAATTTATTTCCCGGTGGAAATAAATGTCCGTTGAATGATTGCATTTAAGTCCTTCATGATTTGAGGATTTAATTTAGGTGAATCTGAAACTGATCGCTAGAATGATTTGAGCGCTTGATCCATAAATCCTGAAATAGTTCTTTAGCGTTTGGCGGGCGCTAAGAACAAAACTTCATCTTCAGTTGACTTCAGATGCTGATCTTCAACTTCTTCTCTAATAGACTCACCTAGAATTCTATTAGCAATTCGGTATCTAATACTTAGTCTAAAATCTATAAAGATAGAAATTACAAGCCTAATAAAAAATTACATACTCTCAAACGCTTATAAAAAGATCTATCAAAACAGAAACTTACATTGTGTTTGGGGTCTAACATAAAATCCTATCTTGTCATCATCAAAACATCTAACATGAAATTTCCTAACAAATCCAACTTCAACTCTTCCAATCGAGCCAATTCTGGATCCATCTTCTTCGAACTTGATGGCCCCTGCAGCACTTGCCCCTCTAGATCCATCTTCTTCGAGCTTGATGGCCCCTCTGGCATTTTCTAGGAGTGAATTATCCAAGGCTCTTTACGATATTAGGCGGCATCCCAATGATTCCGTTTTGTTCGAAAGGCTTGGAGCACTCCTCGATGAGGCCATTTTGAGGGTAGCCGATCCATGGTTGCCTATGTTCCAAACGGCCCGTCAGGTATTCAAATAGTGCCTTGCTGGCCTTCGTAAGTTTATTGATCAGGGTATCAACCCATTCGAGGAAGAAGTATCCCTCGAGCGTTCCTAGTGGATGACCCATCTTCAAAATCAGGCCCCGGTCTTGGAGAACACTCGAACATATTATCTATCCCAGAACGCCTCTATAGATGCGCAGATTGCAACTCTCCAACTGGAAAGAGATTGCCTTTCTGACCTTACCAATCAAGTCGAAGGGGATATCACTAATCTCCAAAACCAGATTGCCCAACTTACGCATGAGCTCGAGGAGGTAGTCGGGCCAGCCTTACTCGAAAGGGATGCTTTCGAATATGCCCTTGAAGTATTAGTTAGCTCTTTGCACTTTATCCGATTTTAGGATATTACTAATGTATTTGAACATTATTATTTTATTGTAAGAAATTTCTACCAGTTTCGGGTAGCCTTTTTAATATAACCGCTCCATTTTCTTTCCACATGCTCGGTGTATAGTTCTTTAACCTTGCATTCATTGCCCTGCCATACTCAACCCCATTTACATATCTAAGTTTAAATGAGTTTCCTGACAACTTATCCGAAATCTGGAATGGTCCTTCCCATTTAGGTGACCCCTTTCCATAAAAATAATCTTTTGAACCTTCCGATAAGATCATTTTCCAAACCAAGTCTCCTCTTTCGAAGGACCTTGCTTTTAATTTTTTGTTATAGCTTTTTTCAATGCTTTTCTTCTGAAGTTCAATTGTTTGCAAAGCCATTATCTATACCATCTCATGATCCAATTTTTTGATGTTCATATTTTCAACATATTCTTCCGTTGTAAGATGCATTTGTTAGCAAATTCTTCTCGATTTTATACTGATTTCCATAGGAATGACAACTTCATGACCATAGACCAATTGAAACGGAGATATTCCCAAACTATCTTTTTTGATTGTTCTTAAAGCCCATAATGTATCAATCAGCAGTTCGTGCCAATTTTTGGGGTTATTCCCTATCATTTTTGAAATACAGCCTTTAATCAATTTAATTGATGATTCGGCCTGCCCGTTTGCCTGGGCATAATATGGTGTTGAATTTAATAACTTGATTCCAAATTGACTTAAGAATTCGAGCGTTTCGATGCTATTAAAGATTCTGGCCTGATCAAACGTTATAGATTCAAGGATCCCAATTCTGGTAATTATGTTTTCTTTAATGAATTCCATCCCTCGTTTTTGAATTGATGCTCTTGAAAGCCTTGGCCTCGATCCGTTTTGTAAAATAATCTGTTGCTACCAAGATGTAGCTATGCTTTTTAGAAGAGGTAGGTTTGATTTCGCCAATGATATCCATGACCCATCCTCGAAATGGCCATGGCTTGATTATTGAATTCAATTCGGCCGCAAGCTGTCTTAATATTTTGCCGAACCTTTGGCATTGTCTGTACCCTTTGGCATAATTTATGTAGTCTCTTAAAACTGTTGGCCAATAATACCCATACCTATGTCATGGGTGTGAGTTTCACACCAACAATATTTATATTAATAATAGGGATAATATGAGTATAATTGTGAGATATAACAATAATATAAGTGCGATAATGTAAATGAAAAGAGTTTTAACGTGGTTCGGTCCAGAAATTAGACCTACGTCCACGGGAGAAAAGTGAGTATCCTTTTTATTATTCTTCCACCATGCTTATATACAAGTTTTGATGGGTATGGTAAAATATAATAAATCAACTAAGCCTTAATTACACATAATAATAATTACAAGACATAATCTTCTAATCTTGGCGTCATTAATGTTGATTTATTCCCATATCTTAAGCCCAATTGCAACAAGTCTTTGTTTTGGAAAGATCTTCAACTTCATTGATTCTTGTCTCTACCCTTGCCTTATATAGAAATATCATCCTCTGCAGGTCCTGTTGGGAATTATACGAATAAAACGCAGCTGAAAGTAAATATAATTTCCAAAGCCCGAATCATCTCTAATACTCGTGTTTAATTGTGTATATAAAGATTACCGTTCTCGCGTATGTTGACTTATGAACGTGATCTTTTTCTCTAACGCCGAATTTGCCAACGTCTCTAATTCATCACGCCGGAATCAAAAACGAAAAACTCCTCCTTTCTTCCTTGTCAAAGACGGCTCGAGAGAGAGAGAGAGAGAGAGAGAGAGAGAGAGAGAGAGAGAGAGAGGTGGGAGACTTTTTCTTGGAGAGAAAGTTATGTAAGTTGCCTTGTGTTATTTTTCACCTTGTAATATATTATATCATTATGAAACAATAACACTAGCATGCAAGAGCCCTAATTAATTTATAATTAAATTTCTCCAAAAAATTAATTAACTCATTAATTTAATTAATTATTTAAATTATCCAATAATTAATTAATTAATTACGGCATCCAAAACCGTGAATTTCTCTCAAATCTTTTTCCCATGTTTTTCCTTTTGCACTTTCTTTAAGCGCAACTCTTTAGGTTCGTCTCAAAAGACAATTGGGAGGAATCCAAAGGGGTGTGAGTGACACCTAGCCAGTCTCGTGGCTCACACCGTAACCCAATTGAGAACGAATGAATAGGATCATTCCAAACCTTTACGCCGTGAATACCGTACTTGTATAAACCTTTTATTCTTATATCCCAGTCAAGTAAGAGTCATGGTTTAAAGTCAAACTCCTATAACTTGACCATATGCCTAAGCTCATAATAAGTCGAGGTATTTAAATGCTTTGGCCAAAGACTTTCATCCTCACTTATTCATGATCGCACAGGATATTTAACTCATTCACTTATGAGAGAATAAATTCCATATTGCAAATCAGTTAACAATGCTACTTGCCCATCAAGTCGCACTTCTAGGTCAATTCCACCAACAGGTGATTTGAATCTAACTACTCTAATGACAAACTTGATGTCACAAGTACATCTTCAACTCGATTTCTCAGGTCAGAGGTTCACACGTACCTATCACTACTTATCAGTTTCATCATTGTCTGTCAATGAGTGAATACCCATGTGATGACCTGATACGAGCCGTGTTCGAACATAACAGTTCAACTGACACGTCTATGATATAAGTTCCCACTACCATTTCCATAGTGTACGACTGGCACTTTCTCTGTCGAAACTTACATCATACAAGTCTTTATTCACTATTGATGCCCAATCAATATTTCTTAGACTTACAAACCCTTTTAGATGTCAAAGGTCAAACCATTCTAGTGCCTTTCCTCCTATCCCATAGGAGGTAGAAGGTTCGCCTTGTCATCAAGGACTTTACGTTGTTTATTCACACCTTATAAATGCCTATAAGAAAACAACAATCAATTGCCTTATATTAATAGAAAAACCATAGTTTAGTTACAATGTTTATGCCCTATAAATCTATCCTCTTTATGGAATTCGAGGGCATATACTCTAACAATCTCCCACTTGCACTCAATGCCATTTGCTTTGGTATTTAATACCTATCTTTTTGAGATGTTTTTTCCAGCACCGCCTGTGCCAATGGCTTGGTCAATGGATCAGCGACATTGTCGGCTGAGGCTATTTTCTGAACAACTATTTCACCTCGTGCAACGATCTCTCTTATGATGTGATATCTCCTCTCTATGTGTTTGGATTTATTGTGAGACCTAGGTTTCTTCGCCTGCGCTATAGCTCCGGTGTTGTCACAATAAAGTGGCAGCGAGAGCTTTATGCTAGGAACCACTTGAAGTTCCTCAACGAACTTTCTAATCCAAACAGCTTCTTTAGCTACCTCCGAGGCAGCTATGTATTTAGCCTCTGTGGTGGAGTCTGCGGTTATGTTTTGCTTGGAACTTTCCCAAGTCACCGCTCCACCATTTAGAGTAAATCCAAATCCCGAGGTGGATTTTCGGTCATCAACATCAGATTGGAAATCGGAATCAGTGTACCCGTCCACCCTCAGGTCACCACTTCCATAGGTGAGAATCATATCCTTAGTTCTTTTCAGATACCTTAGGATATTCTTCACAGCTATCCAATGTTCTTTACCAGGGTTTGCTTGAAATCGACTAGCAACGCTCACAACATAAGCAATGTTGGGTCTAGTACAGAGCATCGCGTACATCAAGCTACCCACAGCAGACGCATAGGGCATAATGTTCATTTCTTTTCTATCTTTCTCACTTTGAGGACACATAGATTTCGAAAGATGTATCCCATGTCTCATTGGTAGGAACCCTTTCTTAGAATCTTCCATCCTATACCTTTTTAGGACCTTTTCTAAGTAAAGGGCTTGAGAAAGTCCTATCATTCTTTTGGTTCGATCTCTATAGATTCGAATCCCTAGAATATAGGTCGCTTCTCCCAAGTCTTTCATAGAGAATGTACTCGAAAGCCACTTCTGGGTTGTGGTGAGCATTCCTATGTCATTCCCAATGAGTAATATGTTATCTACATATAACACTAAGAATGTCAACTTGCTCCCACTAACCTTCTTGTAAACACAGGGCTTGTCTTCATTTTTGATGAAGTCAAATCCTTTGACAACCTCATCAAAACGTAGATTCTAGCTATGAGACGCTTGTTTGAGTCCATAAATTGATCTCTCAAGTTTACACACCTTATGAATATGCTCCTCGGATTCAAAACCTTTAGGCTGTTCCATATAGATATCCTCTTCTAGGAATCCATTTAGGAAAGCAGTTTTGACATCCATTTGCCATATTTCATAATCTAAGTGTGCTGCTATTGCAAGTAGAATCCTTATTGATTTCATCATAACCACTGGCGAAAAGGTTTCTTGGTAGTCAATTCCTTCCTTTTGACTATACCCTTTCGCCACTAGCCTGGCTTTGTAGGTGTCTACTTTGCCATCAACACCAATCTTTCTCTTGTAGATGTATTTACACCCGATTAGTTTTACCCCTTCAGGTTGGTCTATAAGTTTCCAGACTTGGTTTGCATGCATCGAATCAAACTCAGTTTGCATAGCTTCACGCCATCTAGCAGCATCCACATCCACCATCGCTTGATCAAAAGTGGAGGGATCATCTCCATGATCCTCCTCTAACACAGAATGGAGATCCAACTCCCTCTGCATTAGATATCCGTACCTTTCAGGCGGTTGAGATACTCTATTCGATCATCGTGGTTGTGGTTGTGTTACAGAAGTTTCGGTTCTCACTCCCTGTGTAGATGTATCCAGTGGGGTTTTATTTTGTTCTTCTAGAACAATCTTTCTACCCGCTCCTCCTTCTTGAATGAACTCATCTTCAAGAAAGTGGGTTTGTAAGGCTACAATGATCCTTTGATCATTGTACAGGTAGAAGAGGTATCCCACAGAATCTTCAGGATATCCAACGAAACGTCCCTTTAAGGACCCAACCTCCAACTTATCCGCTTTAGTCTTCTTGACATAAGCCGGACATTCCCAAATCTTTATGTGATTAAGACTTGGCTTCCTATTTCTCCACATTTCATAGAGAGTCATAGGAACGGACTTGGACGGACATCTATTTAATATGTGTATGTGCAGCTGTAAGAAGCGCATGACCCCATAGTGAAATGGGTAAATAACTGTAGCTAAGCATGGAGTGAACCATGTCCAACAAGGTTCAATTCCTTCGCTCTGCTACTCCATTGAACTGTGGAGCCGCTGGAGGTGTGAGTTGAAATACAATACCATTCTCTCTAAGGTATAAGTCAAACTCGTCGCTCATATATTCTCCTCCTCGATCAGATCGAAGAGTTTTTATTTGTTGACTTGTTTGATTTTCCATTAAAGCCTTAAATTCTTTGAACTTATCAATGGATTCAGACTTATGCTTCATTAGGTACACTACACCATACCGAGAATGGTCATCAGTGAAGGTGATAAAGTAAAGGAAACCTCCTCTGGCCATTTCTCCAAATGGACCACAAACGTCAGTATGCACTAAGCCTAAGATTTGCGAGGCCCTTTCAAAATTCCCTGTGAAAGGCGATCAAGCCATCTTGCCTTTGAGACAAGATTCACAAGTAGGATAGGGATCCAATCCCAGTGGGCCAATTAGCCTATCTTTTTCCATTTTGCGAATTTTTTGTTCGCCAGCATGGCCTAGTCGAAGGTGCCATATTAATCCTTGGTTTATTTCACGCCTACTACGTTTTCTTTGTATTGTATTCACAACACACTTATTCTTGACATTAAGGTAACACAATGCATTTATCAAAGAAACAAAGCCTACTAATTTATTACCATAATAAATCTTGCATTGTTCATTAATAAAATGAAAGTGTAACCTTATTTAACTAAAACGAAAATTGAACCAATGTTTAACAATATCCAGAAATAGCATATGTCTAGAATAAAAAAATAATGAGGCAGATCATGTTGTAGTAGCCGCGACGCCTTGTCCGCTGCTACTTTGATCTTCTTCTCATTAGGGCTCAGCTCCCTTCTTCTTCCCAGATTCTGATTCACACAATTATACAAAAGGTATTAACTTCTGAATCATAATCGATGAAGAGGGAATATTATAAAGCAATTAGTTTCAAACTATAAAGTTATTCACCTTTTGCTTGTAATTAGGACAGTCTCTTCTCCAGTGGCCCAGCTCACCGCAACATAAACATGTGTCCTGTTTTCTACCCCTCTTATTTCTCCTTCGTTGTGCCTGATTGCAAGTCGTACTGGATGCTCCCTCCTCTAAATGGGCATTATTCCCTTTTCCATCAAATGTTTTAGGAAATGTAATAGCCATCGGATTGTTCCATTTGTGCGTCTTTATTTGTTTCTGAGCAACCTTGAGTTTTTCCAATAGCCCAGCTAAAGATCCCTCATAGTCATTCATATCAAAATTTATGACGAAATAATAGAACGAATCTGGGAGTGACTGTAGAATAAGATCTACTTGGAGATGCAGGTCCATGTAGAAGTTTAAAGATTTTAGTTTTTCTATCATGGTCATCATTTTGAAAATGTGTTCTCCAACATCTTCTCCTCCAGTCATTTTAGTTCGGAATAGATCCCTTGAAATAAAGTATCTGGCGGTCCTACCGCGTTCTCCGAACAATTCATCCAGATGAAGGATAATGTCTCTTGCATTATCCATCTTATCATGAGACCTTTGCAGCTCTATGCACACCGAGCTCAATATGTACACTCTTGCTCTATGGTTGTCACAGCACCAATCCCAACGAGCTAGGCGAACTTCATCACCCTCGTCTGGTCTAGGATTGGGAGGACGACCAATTTCCAATACATAGTCAATGGATTCACTGCTAAGGACCATCCTAAGCATAGTGAGCCATTCTATGTAATTTGGACCGGTGAGAACCGTATTTTACATTAACTTCAATAGTGGTTTGGGAGACATGGTTTTTGATTGGGAGAGATAAAACAAAATGATTGCAGAAAATAAGCCAGACTTAATTAGAATATTGGACTAAACTAAGACTAACTTTAAAATCAAGGACTTCGACTTATAACTTGGCTCCCACTACATTTTTCGAAATTCCACACTCCCACTGTGAAATGACGGAAGCGATCGTTGACGAAAACTTCGTGGTGGGGATTGAGTTCTTTAATTAATATATTGGATGGCAACCCTTTAACGATATTTGGTCCATTACTTAATTAAAGTGATGTCAAACATCAATCTATCAAATAGACGGTTCAATCATATTTATTCCATAATCCACAAATAGCGCAACCCTTTAACGATTTATTGGTAAAGTGGACTATCTAAGTTCATTCCCACTAACTCCTCATAATATAACATTTGAATTTCACCTTGCAACCCTTTAACGATATTTGGGGTGAAATATGTCTCGATTAAGGCATCCAATGCACTTAATAAAATTCTAGAATTAAATCTTAATATATGACCCCCACTTACTGGGAAGATGCCATATATGGATTTAATCCTTGATCTTATTAAGTTTAGTGGAGGGAAAGGATGCCTAGCACCCCAAATGAACATGCATCTAAATCAATAAAACAACACACAAGACTATGGGCTTTTATCTAGAGGGCTTAAGCCAATGGGTCATCATAAAATTGAAAAAGAAAACCCTAGCTAATCTTCGTGGGCTCCAAGCTCCTCTTCTTTTGCATGATCTCCATCTTGAAAGGCCTATTCTATTTCTATTTATTACAAGAGGTAATTTCAAACCTATACATAAATCTAGAAATAAAATAAAATGGGCTCAAACCGGCCTTTACAACCCATCAACATAAATACATAATCAAAAGAAGCAACCTAAGCTCATAGACATATGTCACCATCACATAATACATGCTCGCGATAAATAAAACACCTATGTTGGTGATTAATAAAAATTAATTAGTCCAACTTAATTAATTTCCACAATAAAATTCCAAATTTTATTGATTCATATGAAAATAATCCTATTTATGAGAATTTTTTATTTAAATAAATAACTTAATAAATAAAATTCTCCAAGAGTTTATTAATTAATTATTTCATTCAAATAAAGATCAATAAAAACTATATTGGGCTTAATTTTATCAAAATTAAATTACCAACCATTGGCATATTGAAAATTAATTAAATAGGCCCTAACTAATTCATTGAATTATCCACAATTTTAATCAAAACAATTTGGGCCCTTTTTAATTAAATCCGGGTTATCATCCTTTTGACCCGCCCGGATAACTAAAATAGCCCAAACACCTATTCAATTAAAATTTGGACCTCAGGAAAATATAACCCGACCCATTAGGGCTCGAGTCACGAAACAGATCCGTGCGCTGGGCGCATGGCACGGTGTATGCCGTGCGCCTAGCGCACGGTTTAATCGTGGGCATTCGGCCAGCCCCTCCTATCGGCGCCGTGAAACGGCACTGCGTTGGGGCCCACCCAGTGTGCGCAACGGGAGGCCGAAAAGGCCTCCTATTGCGCGCACTGCGCGCTGCCTGCGCATGCGTTTTGCGTCACGCTCGTCTTGGGGTTATACTTCTCTGATTCTCATAAAATGTATATTCTCAGATTCGCAACTCATTAAATGACAACTTTGATGAAGAAACTGCGGTGAGATTCAGAATATTCTCATACGAAAAACACGTTCAAAGAAGGCCTCAAAAATGCGAAAAAAACAGTCAATCACATAAGTAATTAAACACAGAATTCAGAGATTGGCTTTGATACCATTGTTGGGAATTATACGAACAAAATGCAGCGGAAAGTAAATTTAATTCCTAAAGCCCGAATCATCTCTAATCCTCGTGTTTAATTGTGTATAGAAAGATTACCGTTCTCGCATATGTTGATTTCTGAACGTGATCCTTTTCTCTAACGCCGAATTTGCCAACGTCTCTAATTCATCACTGCGGAATCAAAAACAAAAAACTCCTCCTTTCTTCCTTGTCAAAGACGGCTGGAGAGAGAGAGAGAGAGGTGGGAGATTTTTTCTTGGAGAGAAAGTTATGTAAGTTGCCTTGTGTTATTTTTCACCTTGTGATATATTTATATCATTATGAAACAATAACACTAGCATGCAAGAGCCCTATTTGGGCGTCTATTTGGCCGTCCCTTAGTGGGCTCGGAAGCCTTTGGGCTTTCGTTTTGCTTGCTAATTAATTAATCGGATAATTTATTTATCCAATAAATAAATTGATAATCCAATTAATTCAATTCCTAATTAATTTATAATTCAATTTCTCCAAGAAATTAATTAACTCATTAATTTAATTAATTATTTAAATTATCCAATAATTAATTAATTAATTACGGCATCCAATGCCGTGAATTTCTCTCAAGTCTTTTTCCCATGTTTTTCCTTTTGCACTTCCTTTAAGCGAAACTCTTTAGGTTCGTCTCAAAAGGAAATTGGGAGGAATCCAAAGGGGTGTGAGTGACACCTAGCCAGTCTTGTGGCTCACACCATAACCCAATTGAGAACGAATGAATAGGATCATTCCAAACCTTTACGCCGTGAATACCGTACGTGTATAAACCTTTTATTCTTATATCCCAGTCAAGTAAGAGTCATGGTTTAAAGTCAAACTCATATAACTTGACAATATGCCTAAGCTCATAATAAGTCGAGGTATTTAAATGCTTTGGCCAAAGACTTTCATCCTCACTTATTCATGATCGCACAGGATATTATACTCATTCACTTATGAGAGAATAAATTCCATATTGCAATTCAGTTAACAATGCTACTTGCCCATCAAGTCGCACTTCGAGGTCGATTCCACCAACAGGTGATTTGAATCTAACTACTCTAATGACAAACTTGATGTCACAAGTACATCTTCAACTCGATTTCTCAGGTCAGAGGTTCACACGTACCCATCACTACTTATCAGTTTCATCATTGACTGTCAATGAGTGAATACCCATGTGATGAACTGATGCGAGCCATGTTCGAACATATCAGTCCAACTGACACATCTATGATATAAGTTCCCACTACCATTTCCATAGTGTACGACTGGCACTTTCTCTGTTGAAACTTACATCATATAAGTCTTTATTCACTATTGATGCCCAATCAATATTTCTTAGACTTGCGAACCCTTTTAGATGTCAAGGGTCAAATCATTCTAGTTCCTTTCCTCCTATCCCATAGGAGGTAGAAGGTTCGCCTTGTCATCAAGGACTTTACGTTGTTTATTCACACCTTATAAATGCCTATAAGAAAACAACAATCAACTGCCTTATATTAATAGAAAAACTATAGTTTAGTTACAATGTATATGCCCTATAAATCTATCCTCTTTATGGCATTCGAGGGCATATACTCTAACAGGTCCAGGTTGGCGGGTCATCCAGACAGACCGGGTTGGGCTTATTTCCTTCTAGAAGAGTTTTGGCCCATGTTGGTGATAAGGATCAACCTATTAAGCTTTGGGCTCTTTAGCTTGGCCCAATGTCCATTTTCCACCCACATCTCTATGTATTAACCATCTCATTTTCTGCCCTGCTAGATGGGCCCTACATATACTTCGTGTGTCTCCGCCATGATAATCATGGCATTTTCTAAATCAAGACACTTTAGTAAAACTCCCTATGAGTCTTTTCTGTACAGTTCTTGGCCATCATAAAAATAATGCTGCGCCGTTAATTTCAATTTGAGAATCCTCCCTTTGCTGGATTTTTAAGATATTCAACGATTTCGCACCGCCAATCGTCTTTTTATTTCATAATGTCTATTTTATTAATCATTATATGTCTTTGTTTGAAAGGTAACATTGTTCTTGGCTCGAACTGGATTGCTGATTCGAGCAAAATAGAGTTTAATTTGTATTCTGATGTTAATTGAGCCAAATCGTTCACTATTTGATTACTTTCTCTTAGCACATGTGTAACCTTAACGGTATCGAAATTTTTTAATAGTTCATGTACTCGGGCGAATGAGGCAGTTGCCAATGGGCTTACACATTTAAATATCCCCTTCACTTGATTTATAATTAATTGGGAATCGTCACTCATCTCAATATTTCTAGCATTCATTTTGAGCAAAACTTCCAAACCTAAGATGAGGGCTTCGTACTCTGTTTTGTTGTTTGTACATTCCCCCTCGATTTTTGCGTATATTTTGGTTATTGCTTTATTTGAAGATACGATGTATATTCCAATCCTCGTATTTTTTCGCATACTCGATCCATCGAAATAAAGGATCCATGGTACCAAGTCCATAAATTTGATTTTGAGATTGTCAAGTGTATCGGTTTTCGAAGGATGATCAGCTAGGAAGTCAGCCAATGCTTGTCCTTTTATAGCTTTCTGGGGTACGTAAGTCAAATCAAACTGGAGTAAATTTAGACTCCATCTACTTAGCCATCCTCTTACCAAAGGTAGATGAATACCTTTTCTCTGCATCATTTAATAGCCTGCTTAAGTAAAAAATGGCCTATTCGAATCCTCTATCATTTTTTTGAACTAAGAGACATCCAATCGAGTAGTCTGCCGCTGATATGTACAGTCTTAGTTTCTTTCTTTTCGAGGAGGAATTAAGACTGGCGATTGAGTGAGGTATCGTTTTATTGCCTCGAAAGCTTCCTGCTGATCTTTTCTCCAGGTAAAATCTTCTTTTTCTCTTAATCGCAAAAGTGGGAAAAATGCTTTCGTCTTTCCTGCTAACTTTGATATAAATTTTAAGGAGAAAGTTTACTTGTCCCAAAAAACGTTGCAACTCCTTTTTGTTCGTAGGAGGTTTTGCTACTAAAATTGCTTTGGACTTATTTCAATCTACTTCAATTCCTCGATTGTGAATTAAGAAACCCAAAAAATTCCCTGCTTTTACTCCAAAAGCGCATTTTAAAGGATTCATTTTTAGATTAAAATGCCTCATTCGTTCGAAGGCCTCGATCAATGTCTTGACATGCTCCTGATGTGTTTGTGCTTTGATCACTATGTCATCAATGTAAATCTCCATTGATTTCCCAATGAGATCATGAAACATATAGTTCATGGTCCTCTGATAAGTAGCCCCAGTGTTCTTTAAGCCAAAGGGCATCACTGTCCATTCGAAAGTACCTATAGCACCTGGACATCGAAATGTTGTCTTGTTCCTATCACCTTCGGCTATTTTTAATTGCTAATAGCGTGAGTATCCGTCCATAAAAGGCATATATTGAATCTAACCGCTGCATCAATTAAAATGTCAGCCATTGGCACTGGATATTCATCTTTTGGTGTGGCTTTGTTTAAGTCCCTAAAATCAATGCACACCCGAACCTTGCCATTTTTCTTAACAACTGTGTTAGGAATTTCATGTTAGATGTTTTGATGATGACAATTAGGACTTTGTGTTAGACCCCAAAATATGTAAGTTTGATTTTAGTAAAAAATTTGTATAAGCTTTGAAGCGTTAGTTTTGTAATAGGCTCATTAGGCTTTGTTTTATTTTACTTTACATTGTTAGGCTTAGTCTTAGGCTGAGCGTCTGATAATTTCTGAGTGAGTTTATCAGTGGTAAAGTTCGAAGACTCAAGCGCCTGATTTCTGAAAGAAGATAAAAGTCTCCAAGCGTCCAATTGACCAGCTAAATCAAGCGTTTCCTTATGGGACAGAAGTAATTTCACCTGAATTTATTTCTAAGTCCAGAAGGAGTTTAATGCAAATATTCTCAAAGCATTAAGTGCCAACGGGTATTTAATTCAAATGCATTAAATGCTGATAAGAGCATTAAATGTGATAAGCACTTTCAGACGTATGGAGAAGCCACCCTATTGGACTGTCAACTATCTCAGACTGCAGCACCAACTTTTGTGCAGCAGATTTTTAGGAAAAAGAACAAAAGTTGTTCACTCGCGGAAGTGAGAGACATGCGCCTGTGCATGGGTCAAACGGACACTTTTTCCAAGAATACCTATAAAAAGGACTTCAACAACAAGCCAAAACACAACAATTAATCTTCAAGTCGAATTGCTGTTGCATTGAAGTCTCATTCCTTAAACTCTCAGAAAACCCAGAATATTCGAGAAAACATTCCCTCTCCTTTAATTTTCTTCAATCCTGAGACAGTCAACAAATATCTCAAACATTCTTTTCGAAGAAACCACTTTCCTACAGATATTTTCAAGTTGTTTGAACTTCATCAAAATCAAACAAACCGTTTTAGAAAAACCCATCCAAGCCTTGCGATCTGTGTGAAGTCGAAGTTGGATACTTGCATCATTTCTGGGTGAAAGAAGCAAGGAGATTGAAGCGATTTGGAGCAGAAATCTGTGTGATCAAGGAGCTCAAGTCATCGACATCTATCTCTCCCTATTGTGTAGAAGATTATGTGTGATTCTTTGATAATCACTTTAGTGGATTGCCTCCAAGTGTTCAAGGAGAAGAAGGACGTAGTTGAGATTACATCACCCAACGAACCTTACAAATATTGTGTTATTTACTTTTCAGTCAATTCTTTCATATCATATCATTGCATAAATTGATTAAGTAAAATACAATCAAACGCTAAGCAACTAAGAAACTTCTGGTGACGCTAAAGCTTTCAAAAGAAGACTAGAAAAATCATTCCGCTGTGCTAACACTGATTAAAGAACTGAACGCTTAAACCCACTCGGTTAAAGTATTCAAATCTTGAAGTCTAAGTTAACTCTCTAAAAACAGTCTTCATCAGACACTTAACCTAAGCGTCTATATTTCTAAGTAAACGCTCAGTCAAGCTTTCACATTTCAAGCGTCCAAAACCATTTTAATACGAAACCCTTTTTGAAGTCGAAAAAGACTTCAGGGTCTATTCAACCCCCCCCCTTGTAGACCCTTTCATATGCCACTTGGGACCAACAAGTGGTATTAGAGCGGTTAAAGTTGAGACTTGAAAATCTCCAAGCATAACTGCTTGTTTAGATCCTATTTTCAAAAAAAAATAATTTATGGCATTTGCTAAAGTTCCCATACTGACTGAATCAAATTATGACACATGGAAAGTCTAAGCATTTACATATCTCTGTTCATGTGATGATGACATGTGCGATATCATTTCAGATGGGCCAATCAAAATATATAAAGTTATCACGAGAGCGCCTGGAGACACAGAAGAAACTCCAGACGGTTACGCTGACAAACCAAAACAAGAATGGTCTCCAGACGAGCGCCGAAGAGCAAATTTGGTCAATGTCGGACGAAATGCTCTGTATACAGCTATCGGTGACAATGATAATCTTTTCAACAAGATTAAGTCATGTAAAACAACTAAGGAAATCTGGGATAAGTTAGCCATGATTTGTGGTGGCTCAGCTCAGATTAAAGAGAACAAACTTTCCATTGCCAAGGAAAAGTTTAATGGATTTAAGATGCTACCCAATGAAACTTTAGAGCAATTGGATATAAGATTTACAGCTCTAGTTACAGAACTTACATCGTTGGGAATGGATTTACAGAACCGAGAAATGGTGGTCAAAATCTTTAGAAACTTACCAAGTAAATTCTTGATGAAGACAACCGCTATGAGAGAATCAAATATGCTGGATCTTCTAACTCTAGAAGACGCCTTTTCAGAACTAAAAGCATTTGAGTTCGAGTTGAATTCTGCCAGTGATATTGTGAGTAGTCCAGTGATTGAATCTGGAGCGCTTATTGCATCAATCAAGGGCAAATCGGGTAATAAAGGAAAGAATTCAGATATCAATGAGGAAGAAGAGTTGGCTTTGCTGAATAGATTCAGGAAGTTCTTGAGATATGAAAAGAAAGGAAAAGGTTTCAATAATCAAGGACAAAGTTCATATCAAGCGCCCACTCTAGTACAACAACAGTACCAAGCACCTCAATATTTTGCTCCTTCACCCCAAGCGCCTGTTCAATATCAAGCGTCTACTCAAAATCTCTCAGCACCCGTGGTCTCAAAGCCACACACTGCAAGGTTATCAAATGAACAAAAGATGAAAACTAATCTTTGTTATAATTGCAGGAAACTAGGGCACTACCAGGTAAATTGCCCTTATCCAAATGTATCCAAGCCCTCAAGGCAGGATTATGTGGATAGAAACCAATTCAGGAGCAACCTTCGTCCACAAGATTTGCTAGCGGAATCAGAACCAGCGTCCGCACCTGAAGATTTGGAGTCTTCAGAAGAGAGCAGTGATGATGATGAGCTAGTGGATGACTCAGCGCTTATTTGTCTCATGGCTAGAGATGATGAAGCATCTCCTGAGGTGAACACTGAATTATCTATTCCTCTCTCTTATAAAGAACTACTTGACAAAGTCAAAGAATACTATAAAGATTGTCAAGATGCCGACAAAGTATATCAAACTCACTACGATATTATCTCATCGCTTACAAGTGATAAATTAACGCTCAAAGTAGAGTTGAAAATTCAGCAACAATGGATTGAGAAGAACCAATCGCTTGAAAATGAGATTACCCAATTGAAAAGTGATCTTGATATAATAGTCAAGAGAGAAGCTGAGCTGATGGCTAGACTTGCCAAGTCAGAACAGCTCATCTCATCGTTGTCCAAAGCATCCAGAAAGCTCGACAATGTGACTGAAATAACAAGGTTATTTGGAGAAAAGACCGGTTTAGGATGCAAGAAATTCGGTAAACAACCAAACAAACCTAATGTTACGGCAAACAACAAAGGAAAGGGTGTTTTCTTTGTTGAGAAAGGTTCACAAGATCAAAAGCAAAATGAACCAAGCGACAAAAGTACGAGGCCAAATGAGAAAGCCAAAGCTGACTCAGGCAAGGAAAAGGCGAAACCAAATGATTCACAAAGAAAGATTCATCCAAACACTCAAAAGGCCAAGGGTAAACCTAACCACTGTGAATCAAGCGCTAAGAGTCCAACACCAAAAGTGCAACCCAAGCCAGTGCCAAGGAAATACCAGCGTCAATATCCACAAACATCTAGATCATATTATCACTACTATGATGATTATGATTATGACTATGATTATAATTGTTATTATAATCAAGGATATTATTATACACCCAAAAAGCACACACAACACAATGTGAAACCCAAAAAGGCCAATATTCCTACAATGAAGACTAGGCAAATATGGGTTCCTAAAGTTCTAATTCAAACTGACAATGTTACTAATGTTAAAGGACCCAAGCAACAATGGGTACCTAAACAGAAATAGAACTTCCTTTCTTGAGTGCAAGTACCTAGAGCTAGAGTCGATACATCTGTTTGGTACTTCGATAGTGGATCGTCAAGGCACATGACTGGTTCCAAGGATCTTCTGATCAACTATCAAGCTGCCAATGGTCCTCAGGTTGTATTTGGTGACAACTCCAAAGGTAAAACCAAAGGTATAGGTACTGTGCATAGGGGGAACATCATGATAAGTGATGTTTACTATGTTGAGGGTCTAAAGCACAATTTATTAAGCATAAGTCAATTTTGTGATAAAGGCTTTGAAGTCATATTCTCAAGTGACTGTTGCTATATAAATGACGCTAAGACTAAGTCTACTAAATTGAAATGAAAAAGAACTAACAACGTATATTTGGTAGATTGGGGTTCAACACTTGATAACAACCCAACATGCTTTGTTGCTAAAAATGAATCTAAAAAGGGTTGGTTATGGCATAGAAAAATGAACCACCTCAACTTTAAAACTATCTCTCAGCTTATAAGTCAAAATCTTGTAGAGGGATTACCAAATGGACCATTTCACAAGGATCGCCTTCGTGACGCTTGTCAAATGGGTAAACAAGTTAAGTCATCTTTCAAGAGAAAACCTCATCTATCTACCTCTAGAATACTTGAACTACTTCACATGGATCTATTTGGACCTGTTCAAACAACCAGTGTAAGCGGTAAAACATTGTGACAAGTTAACAATGCTTATTCGACAACTTCAAACATTGAAAGATCTTAAAGTTGCAAGAATAAGAAGTGATCACGGTACTGAGTTTTCTAACAAGACTGTTGAGAAGTTTTGCGCAGAAAATGGAATACATCATGAGTATTCAGCTCCCAGAACTCCCCAACAGAATGGTGTTGCTGAGCGCCGGAATAGAACGCTAAAGGAAGCCGCTAGGACAATGATAGCAGAATCCAAGCTTGCTCCAAGATTTTGGGCCGAAGCGATCAACACTGCGTGCTACACTCAAAACTGTTGCATGATCAACAAGCAGCATGGGAAAACTCCATATGAACTATGGAAGGGACGTAAGCCAGATGTCTCATATTTTCACGTCTTTGGTTCTAAGTGCTTTATTCATAATAATGGATCCCAAAGCCTAAAGACATTTGATCCTAAAGTGGATGAGGGAATCTTTCTAGGCTACGCCAAGAATAGGAAGAATTTTCGCATCCTAAACAAGGGCAAATCGAAGGTTGAGGAATCTATTCATGTTGTTTTTGATGATGCTAACCAAGAACCGAGTAAGGTTCATATAAATGATGTAGGAGTTGAAGATCTTTGTCATCAAGCGTCTAAGATTACTATTGATGAAGATACTGACGACGATGATAAGATCTCAGTGCCACCCCCTAAGATTACTCGTGAGGTTACTCTGGATAATTATATAAGAAATGCTGATGATCATGAAGAGAGTGATCATCAAGAGCAAACAAGGAATTGTGAATTTGAAGCGCCTACGCAAGAAGGTAGTCAAGCGTCTGATCCCCAAACGCCTGTTCAATCTCTTAACCCCTTCCAACCAGATAGACTATTGCTGCGAGATCATCCACCAGAGCAAATTATTGGAGATATTGGACCGCCTGTTAGAACTAGAGCCGCTACAGTCAATGAGGCTATGTTCGCAAGCTTTTTATCTCAGATGGAACCTAAGAAAGTGAATGAAGCGCTAAGTGATCCAAGTTGGATTGAAGCCATGCAAGAAGAACTTAATAAATTTGAGCGTAGTAAGGTTTGGACACTAGTACCAAGACCAACTCACCAAGGAGTCATTGGAACTAGATGGGTTTATAGAAACAAGATGGATGAGAATGACATTGTAATAAGAAACAAGGCCAGACTCGTAGCTCAAGGATATTGCCAAGAAGAGGGCATTGACTTTCATGAGAATTACGCTCCTGTCGCCCGTTTTGAAGCAATCCGCATGTTTCTAGCGTATGCAGCGTTTAACAAGTTTACAGTGTATCAAATGGACGTGAAGAGTGCCTTCCTGAATGGTAAACTCCAAGAAGAAGTATATGTGGAGCAACCACCAGGATTCTTCAACTACCATGGTAAGGGTATGGTGTACAAGCTAGACAAAGCACTTTATGGGCTTAAGCAAGCACCCCGAGCATGGTATGACACTCTCTCTATCTTCCTTATTGGTAAAGGCTTTTCAAAAGGCAACGTTGATACAACGTTATTTAAAATTACCAGTAACGAAGATATTCTCTTAGTCCAAATTTATGTTGATGATATCATATTTGGCTCTACTAACAAGCGTCTGTGTGAGAAATTTTCGAAAATGATGCAAGAACAATTTGAAATGAGCATGATGGGTGGGTTAACTTTCTTCTTAGAATTACAAGTTAAACAACTCCCTAATGGAATATTTATTAACCAAGCTAAATATACGAGAGACATGATTAAGAATTTGGTATGGAAAATACATCATATTCAAAAATTCCAATGAGCCAAACGCTTAAGTTAGATAAAGATGAAAGTGGAAAGAAAGTTGATATCACTAATTATAGAGGTATCATTGGATCACTTCTTTATCTTACTGCCAGTAGACCTGATATCATGTTTTCGGTATGCATGTGTGCACGATTTCAAGCTGATCCTAAAGAGTCATACTTAATTGCTGCCAAGAAAATCCTTAAATACCTAAAAGGCACACAAAATATGGGCTTATGGTATCCTAGGGATTCTCCTTTTGAACTAATCGGTTACTCAGATGCAGATTTTGCAGGTTGCAAAATAGATCGTAAAAGTACTAGTGGTACTTATCAATTTCTAGGTGATAGGTTAGTTTCATGGCATAGCAAGAAACAACAATCCATAGCTACCTCCACAGCCAAAGCTGAGTATGTAGCTTCAGGAAGTTGTTGTGCACAAGTTTTATGGATGAGGCAACAACTTAGAGATTATGGAACAACCCTAGGTCCAACCCCCACTCATTGTGATAACCAAAGCGCTCTAGCCATGACTCAAAACCCTGTTCTTTATTCAAGAACCAAACACATCGACATTAGATACCATTTCCTTCGTGACCATGTTCAAAAGAAAGATATCTCCATGCATTTTATTGGAATTGACAAACAATTGATAGATATCTTCACCAAAGCGCTCAACGAACAACGCTTTCTCACTTTGAGAAGTGAACTAGGTATGATTGATTTAAACGCCTAATCATCAAGCATCATACTTTATTAGACATACAATTTAGGGGGAATCCACTTGGTTTATGTCTAAAAGTTTTCTTTGCAAATCAAAACAAATGGTACAAGTTATCAAATTTAGGGGGAACCTTAAAATTATACTTGAACATAACTAAGCGTCAATGATCAAAAACTTTCAGATGCATGATCATCAACGCTCAGTATTCTTTTGTGTAATATGTTGGACGCTAAACCGTAAAAGGAATTTAGCTTTAAGCGTCCATATTGTCTCCAATAAGTGGTATTAAGAGTTGAAACTATTCCATTCAACACTTAATATAAAAATGAATTTTTTTTTTTAAAAAAAATCATGCATAAAACTTTTACACGCTTCTTGAAGTAGTGGATAGACTCAACAGTCTATTGTGTATTCTATCCACACACTTCTATCACATCAAACTGGCGGGTAATCAAAAAAATTTTCAAAATGACGGTTCAGAGATAGCACGTGTTTGTGTACGTATCAATGTACAAACGGGCGCGTGTGTTACACTCTGAAAATGCCAAACGTTTTTAAAACTTTAACTCGGATGTCAAATCTTTATATGAGAATTACCAAATGTAACTTCTCTCTATTACACAAAACTTGCGTCCGCGGTTTATGAATTCATGGCTGAGATTAAAACTCTTCACACGTGTGTCAATCCTACAGAGATAAGAGAACACAAGTTTCAAAAATTAACCTCTGTCATTTAAAACACAATTTGCAGAAAATTCATTTACTCATACTCAAAATCTCTGCAAATTTACTTTCTCTCTCTCTCAAAAGCAAAAGCAAATCTTAGTTCATCTCTTTCACTGAAAATGGCACCCAAGAAATCCTCGTCTACTTCTGCCGAAGCTACCATCAAGGTTACTGAAGGCCTTGTTGTCGACTGGAAATTTTTGTATGAGCAACCTCAGATCAATCTAACAGATATGATGGATATGGTTGTCAAAGTTGGGCTCAAGTCGTTCTTGACTCAATACTCGTATCTGTTTCCAACTGAAGTGGATACCTTCTGTAGGACTGCCAAACTTTCAGAGGACAAGAAGTCTATCTCTTGTCTAATTCCTCTATCCTCGAAGGAGCCTCCCAAGGAATTAACTCTGACTGTTGCCTCCATTGCCGAGAACTTCAAACTCCCAAATGAGGGTGAGGCACTGGATTCTATTACTTTAAAACAGATCAAGGAAGCATGGACAACCATGAGTGCGTACGACGATGTACCCTGCACTCAATATTTCGAAAAGAAAGACCTGGTGTCCAAATACCAGCTATTGGCTGATTTTTGCAGCAAGATCATAGAATGCTGAGTGGGAACCTTTGATAAGGTGAACCCAGTACAATTCCAGATGATGACTGCCATACTCTTGAACATCAAAATCAACTGGAGTGAGTACGTTTTTGGAAGATTTTGGGACTGTTTAAGTGGCTCGAATAAACCGTATGGGCTTGTCCTGATTGACCTTTTATACAAATCACAGTGTGTATATTCTTCTGGTCTTCCGTTGAATAAAACCAAGTTGCTGGGAAAAAGGATTTTGAACAATCTCTTCAATCCTCCCAAAATTGGTGGTGCTGCCAAACCAATGTCTGAGCGTCTGGAAGTACGTCAAGCGTCCGATAAAGAAGCGGAGCGTCCAGTGCCAGAAGAAGCTGTGACGCGTCCGGCTGCAACCAAGAAGAGGGCTCCCAGAAAGCCCAAAGTTCAATTTGTCGCCTCCACTCAAAAGGATGATGAGGAAACCGATGAGGATGCCGAGGACAAGTTACCTCTCAAGAGGAGGAAGCTGGAAGGGATCATCAAACAAATTGACTTTGAAGAACCAGCTGTTGATCCTCCCTCTCAAACTCTCAAGCTCGTTGAAGGAGTCAACGTGAAGAAAATCTTCAAGCGTTCCAGGACTAGCAAGCGTCGAGCTGCTCCCGTTCCTGAAGAGCCTGAGACTGATGAGCCAAGCGCTCAAGTTACTGTTGAGCCAAGCGCTCAAAGTATTGTTGTTGAGACAAGTTCTCAGGGTAAGTTTATTTCTTCCCACAGCATCTCTTTTCCTACATCTGTAGAAGATCCTGCTCTTATAGAGGATAGTTCCTCTCTTTCAGCTATAATTCCAGTTGTTGCTGCTGAAGCGTCAACTGATATCATCCTGGATGTTGACAGAAGTTGCTGCAATTGAAGCTTAGGAACCTGCTGCTACAGAGGTTCAGACTTCAGCTCCTGTTCAGGCTATAACAGAGGCACGCTTAGAAGGTCAGAGCGATGTTGAAGACGTTCCAGTGCCTAGACACTTCTTCCAACTTGACCCGCTAACGACGATTGATTATTCAATCAATTATATGCCCCCAGCGCTCGAAGAAGATTTCATTCCTACAGGATACAACGAAGAGAGATATATTGCTGCAGAGAATGATGTTGCTCGACTAATTGATTTTGACAGTCAAATCAAAGCCATCATACAAGACAGACAAGGAGGTCGAACTCCTAGATGTGACATGGACTTAGCATACTATCTGGATTATGGGCACAGCAAGCCAACCGGGTTCGCCCTAAGGGATTACAGCATTCGTGTGTATGAGCCTCTACGTCCTAGCTTTCTCAATCCTTCAGAGTCAGTCTTGAACAGAGAACGCTACACACATTTCCCTCAGACTGCTCATAGCCCTGAAAATCTTGTATCAGTCCATCCACTTCGTCTGAGGAAGAATAAGGTTGCTCATGCCAATGAGCGTCTCGAATCGTTGACAAATTTGCTTCTGAATGAAGCTGATGCCTATTTTGACAGCGTCTGGAATGCTAACTATCAGCCTGATAGATATCGTTTTGAAGCTATCAGAGATATTCATCTTGAAGGCATTCGCGCTATGGTGACTGCTGGCACAGACTTCTGCATAAATGAAGTTAACTGGGTTGAAGCATATGTGGGACACAAATATACCTTCTCAGAGCTAGTCCAAGCTCCCCATCTTTTCGGCATAGGCATGCATGACAAGAAGCGACAGTTCGCCAAGTATTGCCTCAAACAGCGTTAACAGAGAGTCGGACCTGTTCTCAAGCTCCCAATTGTTAGACATCAAATCGAACAGTGTCTGCGTCAAGAGCTTCACAGATTTTCCACTACTCCTCTTCTGTTCAACGCTCAAGCCTCTTCCAGTGGTACATCTGGTGTATTGTGCTTGAATTTTGCCCCAAGCCACTGTGAAGAAAACTTCAATCTGATGGTGAAGATTTTGACTCCTGTCTCTCTATTCGATAAGATCTTCACTGCCAATCTTAGATCTTGGAACGGCTCAGTAATCAGTCCATTCAAAGGATATCCACTGCTCCCTTCAATCCGCAGTGAGGTACTTGATCACTATGAGTTTGTCCTCTCCCTGCTTGAAAGGAATCAAGAGCTGGCTCAAGCACTTTATCCATATCTTGAAGAGTACTATGCTGATTGTGTACCTACACATCGGCGTCCTACGTCTCTTCCCTCTGACTGCTTGATTGGATTTTCCAGACAATACTGTCTAGATTCACTCTTCTCCATCGCTCAAGCGCAGTCCAAAGTCTTCCCAAATCATGTGTTTGATATCATTGGTCCAATGCACATCAGGGCTATTGATAGTACCCTCCGCACATACATCTCCGGTACTTGTATTTCCCGAACCAGACTCACTGAACTCTTGGACTCTGCATCCATTTCTTATGTCGATCTAGCATGCTGGAACTTTCAATTCGATGACTTTCGCCAACCAGAGTCAACGCTTGAGGAAGCGCCTGATAAATCAGCTGAAGCGTTCAAGTCTGTAGTTACAAGTATTCCAGCGTCTCCGCCAGAGGATATTCCTGACGCTTCTGAACCTGTTACTGTTGATAGTGCTAAAGATGTGTCTCTTGAAATTCGAGGTACTGTTTTTGATCCAGCCCATCAAGTTTCCTTTGACTCTCTCAAACACTCATCAAGGTTCAAGCGACCGGCTCTTCAAGCGGTTCCTTCAGATGAGAGTCAATCTTTTGGTCCTTTGCTCAAATCCGTCTTGGAGAATATTAGCGCACACGCTACTCAGAACGAAGAATCTCTCCATTGGATTAAAGACGATCTGGCAAAGATTGAAACTCACGTAATGAGCGCCCAAAATGCTCATATGCGTAGTTCAGCTCAAGCGGCTGTTGGTGAGTGCAAGCACGATTTTCAAGAAATGCATGATGCCACTCAAGCAACCCAACTTGCCATGAAAGAAGAGCTTGAGAAGCGCCTTGAAACCCTTGAGACCTCTATAAATGATGCTACCAGCGCTAAGCTTCTCGCTCTGCAGGAACGCTTCAGCAAGGTCTGGATGACATCACAGATTCTATGTCTTAGATTGCTCATCAGGTCAGTTTACTCACAGATCATTTCTTAAATTCTGATGATGGCAATAAGGGGGAAAAGAAGAAGAAAGGAGAAAAGAGGAAAGCGTCTAGTTCAAGAGCTGAAGAGCCTCCGTCTCCTAAGCGTCAAGTGCTTACTTCCACTTCTGTGCTTAGTCTTCCGTCTTGGATAACTGCTCAAAGTACATCTGGAGCGCCCAGTAGTACGCTAAGGGATCCTCCTAGAGCGTTATATCCAAATCTACCAATACCTACAAGAGCATTGCTTGAACAGTTTGACATCCCTCTTCAAAGAACGTCCATTCCAGAGCCTACAGATCCAAGAATCTTAACTGAAGAGAGGAAGATGACTGACTTTATCCAAGCTTTCCGAATCTACCTAAGGTATATTGGTATTGACCCAACTGACTGGGACAATCATTTTACTGCCTTCAAGAAGAGACAACAAGAAGAAAACAAGCTCATAATCAACAAAGATCATGAAACATGATGACCTTGGAAGACAATCTGACTGAAGCTATCCGAGCTGAAATGCCCAAGCGATACAGAGTCAGACCAAAACATTAAAGCTTTCTGATTTTACATTATCTATATTCTTGTCTCTTATATCTTCACTTGTTCAGTTGTAAAAATGCCTGTAATTCTCGATATATATAAAATGCATTTTTTCAGCTGAAACATCTCGTTGAAGCGTAACTAACTTTAACTAACGTTATCTAATCAAGCTAACTTTTACTTTTGGCTGTCTAACTCTTGAACTATAAAAGAGTAAGTATTGCCATCATCAAAAAGGGGGAAATTGTTAGGAATTTCATGTTAGATGTTTTGATGATGACAATTAGGACTTTGTGTTAGACCCCAAAATATGTAAGTTTGATTTTAGTAGAAAATTTGTATAAGCTTTGAAGCGTTGGTTTTGTAATAGGCTTATTAGGCTTTGTTTTATTTTACTTTAGATTGTTAGGCTAAGTAGTCTTAGGCGGAGCGTCTGATAATTTCTGAGTGAGTTTATCAATGGTAATGTTCGAAGACTCAAGCGCCTGATTTCTGAAAGAAGATAAAAGTCTCCAAGCGTCCAATTGACCAGCTACATCAAGCGTTTCCTTATGGGACAGAAGTAATTTCACCTGAATTTATTTCTAAGTCCAGAAGGAGTTTAATGCAAATATTCTCAAAGCATTAAGTACCAACGGGTATTTAATTCAAATGCATTAAATGCTGATAAGAACATTAAATGTGATAAGCACTTTCAGACGTACGGAGAAGCCACCCTATTGGACTGTCAAATATCTCAGACTGCAGCACCAACTTTTGTCCAGCAGATTTTCAGGAAAAAGGACAAAAGTTGTTCACTCGCGGAAGTGAGAGACACGCGCCTGTGCATGGGTCAAACGGACACTTTCTCCAAGAATGCTTATAAATAGGACTTCAACAACAAGCCAAAACACAACAATTAATCTTCAAGTGGAATTGCTGTTGCATTGAAGTCTCATTCCTTAAACTCTCAGAAAAGCCAGAATATTCAAGAAAACATTCCCTCTGCTTTTCTTCAATCCCGAGACAGTCAACAAATATCTCAAACATTCTTTTCGAAGAAACCACTTTCCTACTGAGATATTTCCAAGTTCTTTGAACTTTATCAAAATCAAACAAACCGTTTTAGAAAAACCCATCCAAGCCTCGCGATCTGTGTGAAGTCGAAGTTGGATACTTGCATCATTTCTGGGCGAAAGAAGCAAGGAGATTGAAGTGATTTGGAGCAGAAATCTGTGTGATCAAGGAGCTCAAGTCATCAACATCTATCTCTTCCTATTGTTTAGAAGATTCTGTGTGATTCTTTGAGAATCACTTTAGTGGATTGCCTCCAAGTGTTCAAGGAGAAGAAGGACGTATGATAAGCTCGTATTTTACGCCTTTTTCGGAGCCTTTTTTCTTGGATTTGGCCCGTTTTTTAGTAAATTTTATCCCACATTATACCTTGATTTGTTTTATTTATGTGTATTAGGTGTAGAGCATCATTGGATCCAAAAGATGAAGAAAAATTTAAGAAAAAATCGACAAACCTGTGATGCCGCAGCACCATAAATCGATGCCGCAGCATCACAGTGTAAAACGGCTGCGCGAGTGAAATTTTGATGCGGCAGCATCCTGACTTCGATGCCGCAGCATCCCGTCCGCGTACAGTAACCTATAAATAGGGTGTTAAGTCAGTTTTTTTGAGAGAGAGACTTATTACAACACAAGAATTGGGAGAAAACCCTAGGGAAGCAAGAGAAAAGCTTGAAGAGTCCGAATTTGTCTACAAAAACGGAGAATTCAAGCAACAACGAGAAAATTAAGATTCTAATAGGGAGTTTTTCACTTTCTTTTGAGATTAGTTCATTGAACATGTCTTTTGAAGATTGTTATTTCTCTTTCTTTTCTATCATGAACTAAATTCGTTTGACTAAGGCCGTGTGAAGGCAAACTATGAATTATCGTTTATAAATTTATGTTTTTGATTATTGCTTGGCATGCTATGTGTTCAATTTGTTGTATTTAATGCTTATGAGTGCTTGATCACGACTTGTTTGATAAATTGCTTAGCTTAGATTCCGAGAGGATATAGGTTAAGGATGCTTGAGCAATTGAACATCACGTCTTAGAATTGACTAGGGATAGATTCGATTCATTTGTGTAGCCTTCCGGTAACGGGGAATCTCATAAATCTTGTTAATGCATGTTTATTAATTGAATTCTCATATAGGGATATAGGGAATCATTAATTAACATAGACGCACTATACCAAGAGATTGGGTAGTGTATAATTTTGGAGTTTCCGCCATAGCATGATAAGTAATAATTGAATAACACACTTCATAATCGATAAGGAGTAGTTTGGTCGGATCACGTGTCTTAGTTATCTCTCTTCCCCTGAATTTTCAATCTCTACGTGTTTTACATAATTAATTTTCTTTATTTTATTTGAACGATCACACCTTAAATATTTGATTTAACTTGGAATTAGGTAATACATTAGTTTCAATACTTAAATACGTTGTCCCTTGGGTACGATAATCCGGACTTCAATATCCACTATATTACTTGCACGATCTAGTGCACTTGCTAGGTTTTTGCATGTCAAGTTTTTGGTGCCGTTGCGGGGGACAATTGTTTTGTTTAATATTGAGATTCTCTTATCTGTTCTAAGCTTAAGTCATTTTTTTTTTCATTTTTTTTATTTGATTCTCGATGAGATGAATGGTTATAACTTTAATTGGTCACAACGAGGATGGAGTGCAGGAGCTTATGAGAGTCATATTCAAGATTTTTGTTCGTGGTGTGGTGGCATTCATCAGAGTGACTATTGCCAGGAAAGATGGAGAAATCATCAGGACTTGCCTTTGAGTTATTATGCAATCAGAGCTTCGCCGACATATCTGCAACAAGATAGGTCCCCCTTTCTAATGCAGGGAGAATTTGAACCGACTAACTTTCAGAATCAAGGGGATTATCAGCAACAATGTGATAGGAACCCAAGTTTTGAAGAGTTGGTGATCCAATGGATGAATTCGAACGATGAGCGGTCTCAAAATATCGAGGCATCTATCCAGGACGTCCAAGCACAATTGAACCAAATCTCCAACTTAGTTGCAGAAAGGTCGTCAAACACCACATATATTAGCACAGAGGAGAATGATGAGGCTCCAGAAGAAACATCACTAGAGGATTCAAAATTCAGCACAGAGTCTCCGAAATCCATCCCATCAGATGACCAAGAAAAGACATTAGAAATCTTCAAGAATCCAACTCCACCTACCATCATATCTCTCGATTTCTTAAAAAAGTGCATCAATCACGAGAGAGATAGAGTGGAGAAGGTTGAAGTCAAGGTTTGCAACTCTAGTGATCCATTCGATGCATATTTTGAGAACCCAAGTGATACTACGGTCAAGAATGAGAAAATCAGAGGATATATAAATCACTTGGATGTACCACCATTTGAGTTGTCAAAACCAAGGCTAGGGGAGTATGGGATAGCCACATATGAGTTGAAATCATCCATTGAGGATTCTTTCTCACTTCCAATTAAACTTTCATCTTGACACTTCAATTATGTAATTTTGAAAGAGACCTTATGCTCACTTCTAATTCTTTTAGGTTGTGTGATAGAGGTTGGAGGGGAAAAGCCTCTGCACAAGTGGAAAAAGCACAAAAAGGCTCGTCCATACAAAGTTGGCATTGCTCCTTATGATCCACCATGAGCAGTGCAAAGGAGTCGAGCTAATGACTTTAAACAAGCGCTTCTTGGGAGGCAACCCAAGCTTTTTATCTTTTTTCTTGCTTATCATTTCTGTTAGTTTAGTTTTTATTTTTGTTGTGTCTGTTTTTTTTTTCTTTTGTTGTTGAGTCGGTTCATCTCCCTTGTTCCTTTTTATGGTTTCTCTATTTTTGTGTAGGTTGCAAATAAGTTTGGGGGTGGCCATGCATCACCTAGGATCTTTCAGATGCACTACACACAACTTCCGATTTCAAATTCTCCAATCAGAGCAGTATCTTTACTCTCTTCGCATTTTCTTGTTTTAACATTGGGGACAATGTTAATTTTTAAGTTTGGGGGTGGGATACATGAAGTGCATATGCATGTCTTATATATATATCTTTTTTTGTGCCCGATTTTTACAATTTGTACACATTTTCGCAAGTGAAACCCTTTTGAATAATTTTTTTTATGAACAATTATTTGCTTTGCTTTGATAAAGCATGACGAATTTGTTGTTTCAATTTGTTCCTAGTCAAAACCCCTTAATTGTGATAAACATGTTGAGTTTGTGTCTTGATATTCTTGTTAGTCAATATTATGTGAATTTTAGAGAACTCTCGACATAGAACTTCTACGTTTGTTTCACTTTGATTAGTGTATTGATATTGCGTGACCATGACATGATTTAGGCCATCTTTGATTTGTCTTTAGCCTTACATTAGCTTGCACTATATTCATTGCCTCTAGACCTTTATTTGAGCCTTAATGATAAGAATGGGGTGTGCTAAGCACACCACAGACCACCATTCGACTTTCTTTCATGAACCACATCAACTACCCTTTAACCTGGAAGAAAAACAAAGAATGAATTACCCGGTTATGAGAGCGTAGAACTTGATATTTTTTATCTATGATTGGGTGTGCATCTTGTTGTCTCGTGCACATAAGAGCGGGAAAATTGAGTTGGTTTATTTTGAGAAGCGATGAAGGTTTTGAGGTATATTAGATGATTGAGAAGGATGTGAGAAGCACTCGAATAAAGTTGAGCCGAAATAGTCGGAAAAAAAAAAAGAAAAATAAATGATCGGAAAAAAAACGAAGAAAAAGAAAAAAAGAAAAGAAAAATAAATCTCGACTAGGCTATAAATATGTGATGCTTCAATGATCATTGGTTAGGTGTTGTCACTCGTACACAACCCAATATCGACAAGAAATAAGTTTGGGGGTTGTGAGTTTGAAAAAAAAAAGAGAAAGAAAGAAAGAAAAAAAAAAGAGGAAAACGTGGTGAGAATTTGGAGTATGAAGTTTATTTAGTGAGTATAGCTTGAGGATATCGAGTTTTAGGCTCTCTAGACCTTAAGTCACTTTTATCCATAAATTTCCAACCTAGCCAACACCCGAGCCCTACATTACAAGCCGAAAAGACCTTTTGATCATGGTTATCGTGTATTGTGCATTCAAATAAGTTTTACAATTTCGAAGTCGATTTATGTCAATAAGTTTGATGTGTTTGCATAAGCTTTCCTAATTCGGATTCTTGACATAGAAAAGATATAAGAGTCATGACTTGGGGGTAATGATGAAGACGTTTGAGACATATGAATCTTGAATGTTTTTGATGAATGAGTAATTTTTCATAAATCTTGTTTTAAGGGGTAGTATCTTGCATTTTTGTGTTTAAATTGTCTAAACAATTCATTGAGCTTATGGGTGGATTCTATTTTCTTTGCTCGAGGACGATCAAACTCAAGTTTGGGGGTGTTGATAAGCTCGTATTTTATGCCTTTTTTGGCGCCTCTTTTTTTGGATTTGGCTCCTTTTCTAGTAAATTTTATCCCACATTATACCTTAATTTGTTTTATTTATGTGTATTAGGTGTAGAGCATCATTGGATCCAAAAGATGAAGAAAAATTCAAGAAAAAATCGACAAACCTGTGATGCCGCAGCACCATAAATCGATGCCGCAGCATCACAGTGTAAAACGGCTGCGCGAGTGAAATTTTGATGCTGTAGCATCCCGACTTCGATGCCGCAGCATCCCGTTCGCGTACAGTAACCTATAAATAGGGTGTTAAGTCAGTTTTTTTGAGAGAGAGACTTTTTACAACACAAGAATTGGGAGAAAACCCTAGGGAAGCAAGAGAAAAGCTTGAAGAGTCCGAATTTGTCTACAAAAACGGAGAATTCAAGCAACAACGAGAAAATCAAGATTGTAATAGGGAGTTTTTCACTTTCTTTTGAGATTAGTTCATTGAACATGTCTTTTGAAGATTGTTATTTCTCTTTCTTTTCTATCATGAACTAAATTCGTTTGACTAAGGCCATGTGAAGGCAAACTATGAATTATCGTTTATAAATTTATGTTTTTGATTATTGCTTGGCATGCTATGTGTTCAATTTGTTGTATTTAATGCTTATGAGTGCTTGATCAAGACTTGTTTGATAAATTGCTTAGCTTAGATTCCGAGAGGATATAGGTTAAGGATGATTGAGAAATTGAACATCACGTCTTAGAATTGACTAGGGATAGATTCGATTCATTCGTGTAGCCTTTCGGTAACGGGGAATCTCATAAATCTTGTTAATGCATGTTTATTAATTGAATTCTCATATAGGGATATAGGGAATCATTAATTAACATAGACGCACTATACCAAGAGATTGGGTAGTGTATAATTTTGGAGTTTCCGCCATAGCATGATAAGTAATAATTGAATAACACACTTCATAATCGATAAGGAGTAGTTTGGTCGGATCACGTGTCTTAGTTATCTCTCTTCCCCTGAATTTTCAATCTCTACGTGTTTTACATAATTAATTTTCTTTATTTTATTTGAACGATCACACCTTAAATATTTGATTTAACTTGGAATTAGGTAATACATTAGTTTCAATACTTAAATACGTTGTCCCTTGGGTACGATAATCCGGACTTAAATATGCACGATCTAGTGCACTTGCTAAGGTTTTGCGTGTCAACGTAGTTGGGATTACATCACCCAACGAACCTTACAAATATTGTGTTATTTACTTTTCAGTCAATTCTTTCATATCATATCATTGCATAAATTGATTAAGTAAAATACAATCAAACGCTAAGCAACTAAGAAACTTCTGGTGACGCTAAAGCTTTCAAAAGAAGACTAGAAAAATCATTCCGCTATGCTAACACTGATTAAAGAACTGAACGCTTAAACCCACTCGGTTAAAGTATTCAAATCTTGAAGTCTAAGTTAACTCTCTAAAAACAGTCTTCATCAGACGCTTAACCTAAGCGTCTATATTCTAAGTAAACGCTCAGTCAAGCGTTCACATTTCAAGCGTCCAAAACCATTTTAATACGAAACCCTTTTTGAAGTCGAAAAAGACTTCAGGGTCTATTCAACCCTCCCCCCCTTTTAGACCCTTTCGTATGCCACTTGGGACCAACAAACTGGCACTACATTTGCCAACCATTCTACGTACCTGGTTGGTCTAATGAACTTGGCCTCAACCAATTTCTCGATTTCCTCTTTGATTGAACCTATTAAGTTAGCTGAAAACCTTCTCGGAGCCTGAATTATTGGTCTAAATCTAGGTTTTATTGGTAATCCATTCTTAGCTATGGACATATCTATCCCTGGCATCTCATGATGAACCCAGGCGAAACAATCCTTATAAGCATGGAAAACTTTGATAAACTCTTCCTTTTCACTCTGCTATATTTTCTAACTAATGTAAGTCAGTCTTGGTTTTTCAAGGGTGCCAAGATTGACTTCTTCTAAAGGGTCTTGTACATCTTGCCTGATATCTTCATCAGGTTCCAAGATCCCTTCTTCGATTATATTTTCTATCTTGTGATCTATCTGTCTAGTAAGATCATATGTAGCAGAATTCGAGCCAACATTTTCAAATAAACAATACGAATAAGAGGTCAAATTCGAATCAAGTTTTCCTATCGCTAATTTCTTAAAAACATCCTCTATAACTGTCTGTTCGACCTTATCCATAAAAAAAAACAATTTAAATATTACATTCATAAATACTAATTAAGATTGCCCTATTTCGATTTGGGCCATCTTTTCCATTCCCTCCTCGAGCTGGTTTACAACTTCTTTTCTTCTACATCTTCCCCTATGGTCTTTTCGAGAACTGGGACAGATGCTTCCTCCTGATCTTTCACTTTGAGCTCTTCGGTGTTGTACCTAGCATTTACAATTTGAGCATCAACAAAATAAGAATTATTTTCGGCTTTAACTACTTCGAATTTTACCCCATTCTAGCGTATCAAAAGCTGATGCAATGTCGAGGGCAAACAATAATTTTAATGAATCCAATCCCTTCCGAGCAGGGCGTTAAAGGACGAACTTGTTTTTACTACGAAGCGAGTAAGAAACCATAGATCCTACTTTGACCCTACATGGCAGAACTCCTAACACTTTTGTTGCCTGTCCCGAAAACCCATATACTGCTACATCGGCAGCTACTAAATCTTTTGTAGATTTGTTTAACATATTTAAAGTATTTTCGGGTAAAACGCTAACAGTTGCGCCATTATCTACTAAAACCCTGTTAACTCTAAAACCTTCGATTTCGGCCTGTACATACAGTGGTTTCATGTGATTATTATTTATGGTTTCTTTCAAGAACAACAACTCGAGAAAATGTTCATGTTCATCTTCTTTTTTCTTATTCGCATAATTAATAAACTCAAAACAGGGTGGATTACCTCCCTTCGGGGTTGTTAAAACCTCCAAAGCATTTTCTTCTTCATCGACTTCCCCCATCTTTGAGGAAAATTCTTTCGGGAGAACCCTTACCATGTTGCAGTCTTTTTCCTCTTCGAGATTCAAAGCACTTTGAACAAAGGCTTGTTTTTCATTTCTCTCGATTTCGTTCACCAACCTTTCTTCCGGTATACCATCCAATAGAATGTCCAGGTCTTCTCCAGATTCGAAGTCTGCTAAATCATCTTCTCCAGTTGTAGCTATCTTATGTTGAAGGTTTGCGTCCTTCATTTAGTCACTCAGGCTGTTCATATCCCTTTCGAGGTCCTCATGGCCTGACCTTGACTATCTTCGATTTCAATATACCTTTTGTCAAGGCCTCCTCTTCGATCCTTAAATTGGCGATCACGGCCTCTTGTTGCATCTCCATCGCTATAGCCGCTCTCGAGTACGCCACTTGTTGGGCTATCGATTTAGTCCTATTACTCTTGTTTGGCGATCACGGCCTCTTGTAAGTCATTCCTTCATTCTTCGAGTTTTCCTTAGGAGGTTAAATTTTCTCTTGTTTTTCCTTCAGCATTCCTTCTGGGGTCAAGCCCAAAATCCTCTTCTCGGTTGAGGATAAAGTGACCAGATTTCTTTCCAGCTGCTTAGCAATAAAGCGTCTGAAAATCTGGCATTGGTCAGTGGTATGGAGGGTGTTCATATGCCATCTGCACATTCATTCGAGACCCTCATCTTTGACCTTCGAAAATGTTAATATCCCTTCGTCAATTAGCCTGTTGAAAGTCCCTATAGCCACCTTAGTCTCGATAGTGACCTGCAAGTTAGAACATTCCATAGTGTTAATCTCGAGATTCAAAATAGGAAATGGATCTTCATCTATGTTAGTTTTTTTAATATCAAGAAAAATGATGTCTTTTGAATCTATCTTTTCCTGGATCAAATGTAGGAATAAAATGCATTCATTTGTGTCATGTGAAAATAAATTATTCCATTTACAATACGATTTTCCTTTTATTTCAGATTTCGAAGGAATTCTGTGTTTTCCTTTAAATTTTAACTTCTTGTTGGCTAACAACCAATCGAAAATTTGTTCAGTTTTTGTTACATCAAAGGTATAATTATTTTCTTTTTTCGTTTGTAATGACCCAATCGCCATACAGTCTTTCTGTTCGAGGGCCCCACATTGATAGGGAGGTCCTTTTACGAATTCTGCTAGGTCGACCTCATAAGCCTCTTCGAACACCCATGGAGTTCCAATTTCGAAGGCATTAAAGGCTTAATGTTTTCTATTATTTTCTTCCTTAAGCATGTTTTCGTATCTTATTGCACTTTCGGCCAAACTTCCAAATTAGGCAAAAGGCATGCCGTCGAACCTCAACCTATACTCGAAGGTCATGTTCTGTTGGGCTAACTGCACATACTCAGTTTCGGGCAAATTAAGGTGACATTTAACCCTTGCTCTCTTAAAGCGTGTTAGGAATTCCTCGATTGATTCTCTTATATTTTGCCTTATTTTAGTGAGGTCACTCATCGATATCCCTGGATCTGTTCGAGCGAAATGGTTTTGAAACTGGAACTGCATCTCGTCCCAACTATTTATAGAATTTGGGGTTAGGCTGATATACTAACTAAAGGTCGATCCTGTTAATGAACTAGGAAAAAGCCTTAATTTGAGAAAATCTTGATCCGAGGCTTCTCGGTATTGGCATGTGAACCTGGATAGATGCTCGAGGTCGGAGACATGGCCATCTCCGAAAAATAAGGTGAAATCGGGGATTTTATAATTTCGAGGAAAAGGGAAGTTTCTGTCTATCCAATCAGGATAGGGCTTCCCTGACATCAGTTTATGGTCTCTTCAAAAACCCGGTCCTTACATCCTCTTAATAACCATTTCGATCTGATTTTGAGCAGGGTCAGGGAACTGTTCCCCAATATTTCCTCCTATATGGGCATCGGGTATAGCTTGCTCTCCTGCATATGGTACTTGAATATTATTTGGGAACGTAGGAATTCTTTGACCCATTGATGGATTCAAAGAATCATTGTTTCCCACAGGGAAAAGAGTGTTAGAAACTCCTGGATAAGTCGGCATTTGACTCTACCCCCCAGGGTATTGCCCTTGGGTAAATCTCAGGGGTATTTCAAAACTATTAAAGCGGTTACTAGTGTGGTAGCCCACGGGCACTTGCCCATAACTAACTGGTGGGATTAGGATGTTTGATCTCAAAGACTGTGGTTGAAATTGATTTGAATTACCATTTTGAGGAATATTCGGAGGAGGACGCATGTTTTGAACAAAATTTTGTTGTCCCATTCCTGCTTTCCCTCCAGGCATAAATGTGTTTACAAAATTATGTTCATTTACGGGGGAAGTGTTTGACGTTTGATCGACCTCGAACTGACTACTCCTATTTCTGGTTTCTCGAGGGTAACCAGGCGGAGGTTCTCCTAGATTCACGTGTCTTGTTCGAACTATTGGTTCTACTGCTATTATTTGTGACACTTTTTCTATCAGGACGTTATGTCTTTCGATTAGTGGTTCCAACGCATTAACTACATGGGTATTTACCATCCTCGAGAAGGCATCACAGGTCTGGTTAAATATCTCTCCTAATTCAGTTACAACTCGAGTAACCTCTCGAGCTAAGCCCTCTTGGGCATTCACAACAATATCTTGCACTATTGCGGTAAATATTCGGTCAGATTCTTGAGCAAGTACTCGGTACTGATCATTGAATTCCCTCCGTTGATCATCTCGAGCCCCTATTAAAGTCTGTTTCATGACTTTAACAAATTGCTCATACTTTTTGTCTGCTCTAATCTTGTGCCGAGACACAGGCTGTGTTCCAAGATCGTCATTCGGCTATTCTCTAGAAGAATCTTCTAACATCTTATAATAGGTTTATGGAAGTCAAATTCGACTAACTCCCACTGTGGTCGCCAAAAATCTGTTTCGTGATTTTAAACAAACTAGACTAGGGAAGGATTTCGAGTGGTTGATACAAGCTCCTTGATAATTCACAACTTAGAATTATCTAATAACCCCTGTCTATATATGCTAATTGTGGTTTAAGTCTTGCAAATGTTTTCGTTATGCAATGCTCACAATCAATTAAGAGATAAACTAAAACTCAAGTAATTAATCAACACTTAAAAACTAAAGTAAAAATATATCTCCATGAATTCTCGGATGAATTCTTCTTGATACAGGAATAGAGTGCTCGATTACGATGCTGCTAACAAACTACTTTATGCTACTGACTAGTTAATCTATTAAACTAAGTCTAATTACGCCTACAGTTGCTAAAACTACTGAAAGAAAGAAAAAAAGAAAATTTTGTAGAGTATGTCTCATTGTTGTTGTTTTCTTTCTTCCTCTTTTTTGGCAGCCTATATCTTGGCCTTGGGAACCCACGTTCTTCTTTTTCGGGAACTGCCTTCAACCGTTTCTTTCAAAATTCTCAATTTGGCGCGTCTTCCTTGAATGCAGCTTACTGGCCTTTGGGCTCTCTTTATTTTTCCGATTCGATTGTTGGGTTTTTATTAAATCAACCCATATCTTGTCATCCCTTGAATTTAATGGGAACTTTTCCTGCGTATCATTAATGGTCCTAGTTCTGTTCATTTATGGGCCCATTTTCTTCTTTTCGAATTTTCCCCATTTGGGCCTTTTGGGCTTTTATAATTCGAAGGCCCATATTATTTTATAGTGTAAACAGGTGTACTTGACTAAGACTGTTAATAGAGAAACTAAACTTAGCCTCTTGAATTGGCTTCATGGTCCTTTATATAATGACTACTTGACTAGCATAAATCTCGTGCTATGCACGAAATGATCATTCAATAAATTTAGGCTTCGTTTGGTTGGAGTTTATAGAGGTGATATATTCATCATCACTCCTAATTATTAGTTTGGTCCAAGAATCTCGGCCCATGATACATAGTAGGCCCATTTTTTTATCACACCTATTCTAGGATACTGGATACCACCTGGTAGGTGGTATCCATTATCACGAGATTATAACCAAACCTCTTTAGACATAGTAATTACTAGTTTACCCCTGTAATAAAAAAAATACATAGCCTAGTTTCTTTGGTATTAAACCATGTTCATGCAAAGTAAAATATTTTTTATTTTATAATTCATCGATTTTATTATGATAATCAGGATGACTTAATTTGAATTACAAACCATAGATAGAATTATTCTCCGATCATATTCTAGGGTTAAGAATCAATTTTGAAAGATAAAATTGTGCTTACCATGAGAAGATAATGAATATTTTTTAAATTGATTTCTTCCTAAAATGAAGCAAGAGAAAGATTGAAAAATAAAAGGTTGAATTATATTTTATTTTCTAGATTTGTGAAAAGTGAGAAGATGACTTTTGGTTATATCATACATGTTGAATATGGTATTCCAATTCTCTCTTGCCTTGTTGTTAAGTTAAAAAAAAATATGGGTAATTTTGGTAATCCAAAAAAATTAATAGGATATTTTTGGATTTTTCTATTGAATCCATCTTTATATAGAATGCTAACCAAAAAATTTGAAAATAAATCCTTAGGATATTAGTTGTATTTATCTATGCAACCAAACAATTTTTTGCCAATGTATCGCTTTATTTCTACCATGACTATCAAGCATAATTTTATCACACTTAATCCTATGCGGGCAACCAAAAGAAGCCTTAAAGTATTAATCTGTTACATATTTATTTGCAGAAATAGTTTTTTTCAAGAATTAAAGTTTATAATTAATAATATGTCATATCAATATTGTTATTACTGTACATATTTATGTTTTTGAGTAGTATAACTGTATAAATTTAGGACATATTTGGTTTCATTGATTAGCCTAGATAAACTAAATAGTCTGGGTGAATCAAACGTTTGGTGTGAGTGTCTAAAGCCCTATATTGATGTAAGGTCCGAGACTAACTTTTGAAATCTCTAGATAACATATCCTCAACAAAAGGGCCGGGTGAGATTAAATAATCCTACCCTCATGGTGGTAAACCAAAAAAATTGGTTGACTTTTGTACCCCTTAAAATCTGTTGGCAAAGACAATATTGTCCTTGCAACTAATAAAATTCCCATATATTCAGCCATTCATTGACTTGATATTATATTCGAAAAATTATATTTACTTTATGTTATTTTCCAAAAAGATTGATTTTATATTATTTACTTAGGAAAATTATTGTTAAGGAAATAGGAAGTTTTCAAATTAATAAAGACAATAATTTGTAATTAATTAGTGAGAATGGATTCCTAACTTTTCAAATGACTAAAATACCAAATTCAATGAAATTTTTTATATGTATTATCTATTCCATAATTTTCCTGAAAAGATACATACTCTCCACTCACTAATGTTACGTTCATCAGTAGTTGACGTTTATTTTCTTATTTTTTTACAATGTTGAGCATTCTATTGATGAAAAAAATGCAAGTAACCTTTTATTATATATTAGAAACAAATCCATAACACTTTAAGATACTGAAAATTACATTGAATAAAGTTTTTACTTTATTTTTACAAATAACGACTTCATATTAAGTTGCAGTCATGCAACAAGAAATAAGAGTTTTTTTTATTTTTTTTGAACACAAACATCATCATATATTAAACATCACCATAAGAGTCGGATACAATGAAAGGAACAATAGAACAAGGAGGATCAACGGATCCTTCATGGCTAGAAGTAGCCAACCTAGCAAGGGAATGGGCAACACGATTACCCGTTCGCTTCACATGACTAAACGAAACACAAATAAAACTAGAAACAAGACACTTAACAATAAATAATATATTAAATATTGTAATTAAGTATATTTAAAATACTTCGACAGTGAGTGCTTGATAAATCATATGATACTTCATATTATGAAAAAGAATAATTAAAACAATCAGTCGTATGGTTTATCAAATCATCATAAGCAAATGTTTCTCCCTTATTTTGATACTCACTATATTGGAAGAATCGCGTACATGAATATATTTTGCGTACATGAATATATGTAACAATGGGAACCCATTGTTGCAAGAATCTTGCGATATTTTGGTTGACTTAAAATGGAAGGAGGACACCCTAAGGATCCTATTATTGAAACACCAGAGCAAGGAGCGGAGCAGCAAAAGGAGAAGGAACCAGAAACACCTGAAAACCCGAATACCAAAATTACAATTACAAGATATCTTCCAAATTCGGCAGCTAATGGAATTAGAGAAAAGAATATAGAAATTCCACTTGAAAAAATTCTACAATGACCTAAGATTGTATTTATATATAGTTGGCATCGGATCATAGGAGATCATGACACGTGTAATAATCCAGGCGGGTCACGTGCTCTTGTTTAATTGAGCACGCGATACTTCGGGTCAATTCGGGTCTTCGGGTCGAACTCGTCAAGTTGGAGTCGGGTGATCCGACCCGACTTCCAAGGAGGGGTCTATATCTTGTTAATGTGTAATGAGGGAGGTTATTTTGGTCTTTTACAAAAGTGGTATTTTATCCAACATCATCTAGTCCCCCCATTTCTAAGTTTAGGGTACTAGTACTTAAAAACTTAGAAATTGGTTCCTATCACTTGGTTGTTTAGGTATAGTCTACATTCTATTTATTTTTTTAGCCCAACATGATTTCGAGCCCATTTAAAAAATTTAAATTTCATAAGTTGTTTGGGCTTTAACTTAGATCTTAAAATTTGAGCTCTATCACATTTGGGCTCTATCATATTTGAGCTCTATCACATTTGGGCTCTATCATATTTGAGCTCTATCATTTATAACAATTTATTTAATACTTACCCTTCAAAACCCCTTTTCCAATTTCAGCGCCAGAGGCGTCTTCTTTCTCACATTTTGGATCAGAGGGTCAAGTGGGGTTATTTTCTTTCAAATCTCTTCTTCCTCTCCAGCTTGCATTTCGGAATAGGGGGATCAAGAGGGACGATTTTCTTCCAAGTCTTTTCTTTTAGGTAATTCTCATTCTTCTCTTAGTAGTTTCTTTTATTTTGATGTTTTGCCATGGTCAATTCAAACATGTCTTCCTCCCATTCATATAGTGATTCTGATGACGAAAACTATGTTGTTAAAAATGTAGAGTTAGATTCTTCCTCTTCGAAATCGACTAACTTAGGTGAATCTAGTCCTAGTCCCCCCATTCGACATAGGAAAAGAAAAAGGATAGTGGAGTCGAAGCACCGCAAAAAGGTATCGAAATGTGTTCGATCCGATATAGTCAACATAGAATCTGATAATTTAATTTTTTCTTCATTTAACGAGTCACAAGTTGAGTTTTGTAGAACTAATTTTCACATACCTCTTCAATATAGAATTGTAGTCCCTTCGTCCGATCAATGCGTATCAGAACCTCCGCCTAATTGTAGGGCTTTTTACGTGTCTCAATTTGAATCAGGACTTAGGCTGCCTTTGGCTCAAGTAGTGGTTGATATTCTTTCTACCTTGCAAATTTGCGCCGCTCACCTAGTTCCCAATGCATATAGGCAAGTTCTTAGTTTTGCAGTGGCAATGCGCCTTTTCGGATTGGCTGCTTCTTTTCGTCACTTTTCAGAGTTGTTTAATCTCACTTTGTCTTCTAAGTCGTTTAAGGGTGATTTGCCTTTTTTCTACGTTACCGCGAAGCCTAATTGTAGATTTTTAGAAAAAATTCCGTCTTCTCAAGGTAAAGGTTGGAAAGACCAATTTTTCTTCATTGAGGCTCCACTTAAACAACCATGGTCCATACCTCATATTTAGTGTCGTACGAAACCGAAACCTGCTTTGTCGGGGAGCGTCTCGTGGGGTCCGTCATTTATTACTCTAGAGCTAACTAGATGTTACTTTGATGCTCTTAAATTGGCGTGTGAACATGTTTTGGCTCTTGCGGGTTTAAGCCCTTCTACTCCTCCTCCGGATAAAACATTAGGTAACTTGATGTTTTAACTGTTGTATTGCATTCTTCATTAATTTATTATTCTCATTTTTCCCTCATTTGTTGTATTGTAGTAATGGCATGTCGTGAGGTGATGTTCGAGAATGCTCTTGCGGAAAATCGAGATCGTCTTCTAGAAAAGGCAAAATCAGCCGAGTATCCCTTGTATGGTGAAATTCCGGCTCTTGATGGTGATCGAGTTTCACCCGACGGCTCACCATCCGTCTTGCCACCACCCCCTGCTGAACCCTTTCCCGAACCCTCTTTTGGTGTGGATGATTTGATTAGTGATCATCAAGTTAAGGGGTCAGGTGCAATTGCGGATGCTTGGGCCGAAATCGAGACGCATCCTGAGATCGAGTGCCTTGGATCTCATGAGAAATCAGACGAGCATTCACCTCGAGCGATCTATCCCAAAGAGTCGAATATTCGAAGGGTTAAGAGAAAAGTTATCGACTCTAACCATCCTTTCAAAGAAGAAGTTCAGAAAACGAGAGATGATCTGGAAAAAAATAGGTCGGTAATGGAAAAAGCTTTTGATATTTTGAGAAAAAATTACGATGAATCTCGCGCTGCTTTTCCGAAAAGTTTAAAGGGTAAACAATCAGGTCCGGATGTTGTGGTTTCACCCCCAGGTACCACCCCTACCAATTCGGTCTTTCTAACTGAAGCGGGAGGTCCCTCCTTTGACATGCATAACGCTCCCATTTTACGCGAGGATTCAATCATGTTGGCGAAAACTAGATTGTGTCGCCTAGAAAAACTTGCCACTCATCATGCTCAAGTGGTAAACTTATTGTTTTGTATTTTAAATAAAATTGTCACCCTGAATTTTGGTCAAGTAAAATGTCCAAAGTGTTGGTTTATTTGTTTTTGGGATCAAAATGTGGACGAGTGTGAGGTCTGTTGTGACCTCGATCTGATTATGGGGTCTAAAAATTTGTTGACCACTTTTGATGTATTTGTATTCTCTACAGTTGATTAACATCATCCGATCCATCGTTATGAAGGGGAATCAATTTCAAGTTCAAGTTAATACCAACGATGAAAAGGCTCGTTTGTATGAGGCTCTAAAAAAAACCGTATCTAAAAAGGAAAAAGAGCTTCCAGAGATGTGGACTCAACTGGAATCAGCCCATAAGGAAATCGATGACAAGACAAAAGAATGTTGTGACCTAAAAGTTCAGATGAAGGTTGCTGCCGACAAGTACGAGAAAAATTTGGAACTCAAATTTCAAGCTGGTCGATCAAAGGGTGTCGATGATTATCTAGTTTCCACAGAATTTATCGAGCAGCAACTCAAATTCAAAGATGATTGTCTAGCTCAATTCAAAGCTTCTTAAGAATTTCAAAATATTTTAAATTCGCGGGCGGCTGATGCGATTGCTTATGGCTTTGAGAAGTGCAAGCATATGGCTATTGACAAGGATGCATTGAAAAGTGATTTCGATTCTGCTCGTCTTAACCTCTTCGATCGAATGCCTACCATATCTCGCCAAACCTCAAGTATTACCTCGGCTCGGGTCTCTTCTGTTCTAGATCCAAGTGGGTCAAATGCAGAACGTGATAACCTCGATTCTAGAGTCGATCCCGTAGATCCTTAAATTTAGTTTTTTGGCTTTATTATGTATGATTTTGAACTCCAACTCATGTATGTGATTATTTAGGTTTTTACTATGGATCAAATGTTTTTGATTCCCATGTCATGATGTGAGTTGTGTGTTGGAAACTTTAACCATATGGACGTCCGATTCTATGTTTTTCAGGTCAGTTGTATTCAATGTTCTTCACGTAACAATCTCTAGAGCTCCAATATTAAATTGTGTAGCAATTTAATGTTAGCTAACACCACAGGTTATAAATTCTGTTAGGGCATGTAAGTGATGTTTGACAACCTTTGCAATGTGGAGAGGATCATCCTTTTAAAAATGGTTTCATTCAGGGCTGTGTTGAATTAGAGAGTTTTTGCTCATTGTTAGGATAATATAAATGAAAATCCCTTCTATGTATTAATACGGGCCATCCTCTTATAATCCTTATTAAGGGGTCCATTTTTTGACCCCTTGGCTTGTTTTTAAGCTATTCAATTTTTTGGTGTCAAATTTTTCGATCCCAAGCCATTCGATTTTTGGGGTCAAATTTCGACCCCTTAATTTTTTTCAAGCTATTCGGTTTTTGGGGTCAAATTTCGACCCCTTAACTTTTTTCAAGCTATTCGATTTTTGGGGTCAAATTTCGACCCCTTACCTTTTTTCAAGCTGTTCGGTTTTTTGGGGTCAAATTTCGACCCCTTAGCTTTTTTCAAGTTATTCGATTTTTTGGGTCAAATTTCGACCCCTTAGCTTTTTTCAAGTTATTCGATTTTTTGGGGTCAATTTTTCGACCCTTTAGCTTTTTTCAAGCTATTCGGTTTTTGGGGTCAAATTTCGACCCCTTAGCTTTTTTCAAGCTATTCAGTTTTTGGGGTCAAATTTCGACCCTTTAGCTTTTTTCAAGCTATTCGATTTTTTGAGGTCAATTTTTCGACCCCTTAGCTTTTTTCAAGCTATTAGGTTTTTTGGGGTCAAATTTCGACCCCTTAGCTTTTTTCAAGCTATTCGATTTTTGTGGTCAATTTTTCGACCCCTTAGCTTTTTTCAAGCTATTCGATTTTTTTGGGTCAATTTTCGACCCCTTAGCTTTTTTCAAGCTATTCGGTTTTTTGGGGTCAAATTTCGACCCCTTAGCTTTTTTCAAGCTATTCGGTTTTTTGGGGTCAAATTTCGACCCCTTACCTTTTTTCAAGCTATTTGATTTTTGGGGTCAAATTTCGACCCCTTAGCTTTTTTCAAGCTATTCGATTTTTTGGGGTCAATTTTTTGACCCCTTAGCTTTTTTCAAGCTATTCGGTTTTTGGGGTCAAATTTCGACCCCTTAGCTTTTTTCAAGCTATTGGGTTTTTGGGGTCAAATTTCGACCCCTTAGCTTTTTTCAAGCTATTCGACTTTTTGGGGTCAATTTTTCGACCCCTTAGCTTTTTTCAAGCTATTCGACTTTTTGGGGTCAATTTTTCGACCCCTTAGCTTTTTTCAAGCTATTCGGTTTTTGGGGTCAAATTTCGACCCCTTAACTTTTTTCAAGCTATTCGATTCCCCTTAGCTTTTTTTCAAGCTATTCGATTTTTTGGGGTCAAATTTCGACCCCTTAGCTTTTTTCAAGCTATTCGATTTTTTGAGGTCAATTTTTCGACCCCTTAGCTTTTTTCAAGCTATTCGGTTTTTGGGGTCAAATTTCGACCCCTTAGCTTTTTTCAAGCTATTCGATTTTTGGGGTCAATTTTTCGACCCCTTAGCTTTTTTCAAGCTATTCGATTTTTGGGGTCAATTTTTACTAGAATTATATAGGATAAAGTGAAGTTTTCATTGAAATAGAAATAACAGGATAAGGTGATGCTCCATCACTTAGTTTGAGCTTTACATGAAGTAAATTTAATAATAGAATTTCTTCAAGTTCTGGGCATTCCATGGTCTTTGTAAATCCTTTCCATCCAAAGTCTGTAGACGGTACGCACCCCTTTTCGTAGCCTCGACCACTTTGTAAGGTCCCTCCCAATTCGGGTCAAGTTTTCCAACGTGTTTTGATACTTCAACTTACTTCAAGACGAAGTCTCCAACCTAAAAGATTCTTTGCTGGACCCGTTTGTTGTAAGCTCTTGTCATGTTACTTTTGTGACTTAGTATCTGGAGGTATGCTTGATCTCTTTTTTCCTCGACTACTTCAAGCTCGTGAACTCTTTCAGCTTGATTTGATATGGGGTCATAAGAGCTTACCCTTAATGTTTTTACCTCAACCTCTGCCGGAATAACAGCTTCAGATCCATAAACTAAGCAGAAAGGTGATTCTCCAGTGCTAGACCTGGGCGTTGTTCTATATGCCCACAATACTCCGGGGAGTTCTTCGACCCATGATCCTTTTTCTCCGTCTAATCGGGTTTTCAAGTGTTGCAAAAGAGTTCGATTCGAAACCTCGGTTTGCCCATTAGCCTGAGGAAAACCTACAGAAGTGAAATTTTGTTGTATACTGAGTTCTTTGCACCACTCGACCACTTTTTTCCCATTAAATTGAGTTCCGTTATCTGATATAAGAATCCTCGGAATGCCAAACCGACAGACAATGTTTTTCCACAAAAAATTCATGATCTCATTTTCTGATATTTTCGCTACAGCCTCCGCTTCAATCCATTTTTGTGAAATACTCAACAGCTACAATTATAAACTTTTTCTGACCTTTTGCTGGTGGGAAAGGGCCCAGGATGTCGATTCCCCACTGGTCAAACGGGTATGCAATTTTTATCGGCTCCATGAAGTGAGCCGGCTGGTGAGGTATATTAGCGTGCTTCTGACATTCCCTACATTTCTTGACTAAGTCATGAGAATCCTTGACTATTGTTGGCCAAAAATATCCTTGCCGTAACACTTTTTGTGCTAGAGACATGCCCCCAGAATGGTTCCCACAGTTCCCTTGGTGTATCTCTTTCATTACACGATCAGCCTCCTTGGGGTCCAAGCACCGTAAAAGCGAACCTGGAAATGACCTCTTATAGAGCTCTCCTTGAATTAATGTGAACCTATTTGAACGTAACTCAACCCTTCAAGATCGCGTTCGGTCTTCCGGAAGTTTTCCTTTTGCGAGATAATGCATGATCTCATCTTTCCGAATCGGTTCCGCCTCATCGATTGGAAGAACTTTTTGCTCATCTATTTCGGGTCTATCTGAGACCAATAAGGTTATCATTCTACTTTTTGTTCCCATGATTTGGTTTGCAAACTTAGAAAGTGCATCCGCTCGATCATTCTCCGATCTCGGGATCTGGTGTAGCCCAAATTGTTCGAAGTGTTTAGCCAACTCTTTCACCTTTTTTAAGTACTTAGCCAATATGATCTCTTTAGCTTCATATGACCCCGCATATTGATTGGCTACAAGCTGTGAATCAGTGTATGCGAGAAGATTTTTCACATTTGACTTCTGAGCTAGTTCCATTCCTGCAATGAGTGCTTCATACTCTGCCTCGTTATTTGTAACTGAAAAGTCCAATTTCATTGCAAATTCAAGATCAATTCCACCTGGTCCTTTCATCCAAATTTCCGCTTCTCCATTATGAGATAGAGAAGACCCATCAACGTGCAACATCCAGAACTCGTCCCTTGGTTTTTGTTCGACCTCAGAGTTAACCATTTCAACAATAAAATCTGCCAAGGCTTGGGCCTTGATCGATACCCGGGGCTGGTATCTAATCTCAAACTCACCTAATTCAACTGCCCACTTGACAAGCCTCCCGGATAACTCTGGCTTGGCTAGTATCTGTCTTAACGGCTTATTCGTTAAGACAACTACCATGTGAGAGAGAAAATATGGTCATAATTTTGGAGCAGTTGTTACCAGGGAAAGAGCTAATTTTTCAATCTCTGGATATCTCTTTTCTGGGCCTTGCAATATTTTGCTGATGTAATAAATTGGTCTATGTAGACCCGATTCCTCTCAAACGAGAACTAAACTCACTGCTTCTTCGGATACTTCCAAATAAAGAAACAATACCTCCCTAACTATCGGTTTCGATAATAATGGTGGGGTCGTCAGGTATTTCTTCAGGTCTTGGAAAGCCTTTTCACATTCATCCGTCCATACAAAATCTTTCACTTTTCTTAACATCCGAAAGAAAGGAACGCTTTTGTCTGCGGACCTCAATATGAACCGGGTTAGTAAGACTATTTTCCCCGTTAACTTATGCACGTCTTTGATGGAGCGTGGAGATGGCATCTCAAGCACAGCTTTAATCTTTTCGGGGTTCGCTTCAATTCCCCTCTCTGAAACCATGTATCCAAGGAATTTTCCTCCACGGACCCCGAATGTGCATTTTCCTGGGTTGAGCTTCATCCGGAATTTTCTCATGATCTTGAATGCTTCTTCCAGATCTTGTAAGTGATCTTGTTCCTTCAAACTTTTGACCAACATGCCGTCTACATAGACCTCCATGGTCTGCCAATTTTTTCTTTAAACATATGGTTCACCAATCGTTGGTAAGTTGCACCCGCATTTTTCAGGCCAAAAGGCATAACTGTGTAGCAATATACCCGCCTCTCAGTCACGAATGAAGTTTTTGTCTGATCTTCTTGCGCCATAAATATCTGGTGGTATCCTCGATATGCATCCATTAGACTTAGCAATGCACTGCCTGCGGTCGAGTCTACCAAGATGTCAATTCTTGGCAAAGGATAGGGATCTTTAGGGCATGCCTTGTTTAAATCAGTGTAGTCTGTACACATCCTCCATCTTCCATCCGGCATTGGGACCACCACCACATTTGCTAGCCAATCCGTGAAGTTGACCTCGACCACATAACCAGCTTCTAAAAGTTTGTTCACCTCGTCCTCTATAATTTTGTTCTTTTCGGGTCCATGCGTTCTTTTTCTCTGCTGGACTAGTTTGAATTCGGGGTTCACATTCAATCTATGCACTACGACCTCCGGGTCGATCCCCTCAAAATCCGATGGTTTCCACGCAAAAATATCTGCATTGATGCGCAGGAACTCGATGGTTAAGGTCTCCATATTTGGGGTCAATTGAGATCCTATTCACGTTGTCTTTTCTGGATCACCAAGAAATAATTCTATTGTCTTGTACTCTGTGGGTTCAACTCTTTGCCCCTCCAACTTAGATTTTTTGGTCAACTCTTCAGGAGCCTCCGGGATCTCTCCACCCAATCCTACTATTGTGGTGTTTGGAGATTTAGGACTTGCTTTTTTCTACGTTTTCAAAGATACATTGTAACAAGCTCGAGCTATATTCTGATTGCACGATACGACCCCAATACCTCCTCTAGTTGGAAACTTCATTTTTAAATGATATGTCGAGACCACCGCTTGAAATTTATTTAATCCAGGTCTTCCTAGGATAGCGTTATATGCGAAAGGTGTGTCCACAACTAGGTATTTTAAAAAAAGTGTCTTTCTCGCGGGTTCTTCACCCAAAGATGTAGGGAGGTCAATCGTTCCCAAGGGAAAAATTTTTGATCTGCCAAATCCTGCCCGTGGGGTGCTCATTGGTTTGATAGTAGATGTGTCGAGCTCCATTTTTCTCAAAGTGTCCAAAAACACTATGTCTACCGAGCTTCCATTGTCGACCAGAACTCTTTGAATAGTGCAATTTGCTATCTCCATGTCGATGACCATGGGATCATAATGTGGAAGACATACTCCTTCCAAATCTTGCTCACCAAATGAAATTACTGTGTCGACTGTCACAGTAAATGTTTCCTGGTTTCGAGAGGAATAAGATGAGGTTCCTCTCGAATCCTTCCTTGCGTACCGTTTTCTCGCACTACTTGAGTCTCCGCCGGTGGGACCTCCTGCTATTGTGTTAATAACTCTTCGAGGACCATGGTTGTCTCTGGCTGGTGGGAGGTCTTGGGGTCGTTGATGATCCCTTCGATCACCGCGACCCCGCTGTCTTTCTCTACTTCTCGATCTACTGCGAGACCGTTGTCGCTCATGCCAGTCATTCTTCCTCTTCGGGCTATCGGCTCCAGGTCTTCTAAGGATGAACTCCTGGAGATGACCTTCTTTGATTAATCTTTCAATTTCGTCCTTCAATTGATAACACTCTTCTGTGTCATGTCCTTTATCCTTGTGGAAACGACAGTATTTTTTCGAGTTCTTTCTTGATGCAGTGTCCCTCATCTTCTTTGGCCAGTTTAACTTTGAGGGGTCTTGGATACTCATCAGTGCTCGAGCTCGGGAGGTATTCAGCGAGGTATATTGTTCAAACCTCTTTGGAGGAGATCTCCTAGAATCTTTGTGATCGAAGTTTCCTTTCCGATGGTCTCTTCCATGACGATCTTTGTCGGATCGGGGGTTGTGATCCCAACTGTCAGCCTTCATCAAGTTCATCTCCTCTTCATAAATATACTGCTGGGCTAAGATGCTGAGTTCCTCTTGGCTAGCTGGTTGATGTCTCATTAGTGCATCAGCAAAATTCGATCTCTTTAGACCATGTATGAGAATGCTTACAACCATTTTTATCTCGACATTCTGCACCTCAATTAATTCGTTGTTGAATCGTTCGATAAAAGCCCTAAGGGATTCATCCTCTTTCTGCTTGATGCCCAAAAGGAAAGTAGCTGACCTTTTTGGTTTTTTCTTACTGACAAAGTGATAGGCAAATTTCCTACCCAATTGTGCAAAATTTACCACCGTCCTCGGGGTAAGGGAAGTGAACCATTCTTGAGCTCGCCCCTACAATGTGGTCACGAATACCCTAGCATTTATCGCGTCAGGTAAGCCATGCAAATCCATGATATTCCGAAAAGCTATTAAGTGCTCGTCGGGGTCTTTGCTGCCATCATATTTTGGCAGATTGGGAATACGAAAATTTGGTGAAACCCTGGCAGACATAATGACATATGGTGAATTCCAACATTCCGAGTCGGCTCTCTGTGGTAATGGGGCTCGATCTCGACCTCGGTATATTCTGTTGGCTCATATGTTTCATCATAAGTTGACATATAGCGTTCCAGCGGTGGTCGTCTACGTGGTTCTCTTTGACCCAAGTTGATCTGTAGGGGTCTCCTTTCGGCCTCATCGTACCCCTCATGTGAGGGAGGTACTTGGGGTCTCGGGGATAATGTTTCCCTCCTACAAACTCGGGGTCCTATTTCCTGATGAAGTCGATTCTCACCCGTCATATGCTCGAACGTCATCTGACGCAGAAGGGGCATGTTCTCTGGTCGCCCAGTCTTTGCCCGACCCCGATTAAATGTAGGGTCTGTCGCTGGGTTTCTCCATACATTTGATTCAAGTCTTGGCGTAGTGAGTTTCCCCAAAAATTGATCTCCCCACTCATTAAACATTTTTTGAAGTTCTGTTTTAGACAACTGCATCACAGGAACGGCGGAGGGTCCTTCCCCAGTTGGGTTTCCAGGTGTTTCTGGTTCCTTCTCCTTTTGCTGCTCCACTCCTTACTCTGGTGTTTCAATAACAGGATCCTTAGGGTGTCCTCCTTCCATTTTAAGTCAACCAAAATATCGCAAGATTCTTGTAACAATGGGTTCCCACAGACAGCACCAAATGATAAATCAATAATATCTTAACAATGACATTATGTTACCATTTACAGTAATTATCAAAGAAGTGTTATATATTATCCAATATGAGTCCCGAATACCCAAATTACAGTTACAAGATATCTCCCAAAATCGGCAGCTAATGGAATTAGAGAGAAGAATATAGAAATTCCACTTGAAAAAATTCTACAATGACCTAAGATTGTATTTATATATAGTTGGCACCGGATCATAGGAGATCATGACACGTGTAATAATCCAAGTGGGTCACGTGCTCTTGTTTAATTGAGCACGCGATACTTCGGGTCAATTCGGGTCTTCAGGTCGAACTCGTCAAGTTGGGGTCGGGTGATCCAACCCGACTTCCAAGGTGGGGTCTATATCTTGTTAATGTGTAATGAGGGAGGTTATTTTGGTCTTTTACAAAAGTGGTATTTTATCCCACATCATCTAGTCCCCCCCATTTCTAAGTTTAGGGTACTAGTACTTAAAAACTTAGAAATTGGTTCCTATCACTTGGTTGTTTAGGTATAGTCCACATTCTATTTATTTTTGAGCACAACATGATTTCGAGCCCATTCAAAAAATTTAAATTTCATAAGTTGTTTGGGCTTTAACTTGGATCTGAAAATTTGGGCTCTATCACATTTGGACTCTATCATATTTGAGCTCTATCACATTTGGGCTCTATCATATTTGAGCTCTATCATTTATAACAATTTATTTAATACTTACCCTTCAAAACCCCTTTTCCAATTTCAGCGCCAGAGGCGTCTTCTTTCTCACATTTTGGATCAGAGGGTCAAGTGGGGTTATTTTCTTTCAAATCTCTTCTTCCTCTCCAGCTTGCATTTCAGAATAGGGGGATCAAGAGGGACGATTTTCTTCCAAGTCTTTTCTTTTAAGTAATTCTCATTCTTTTCTTAGTAGTTTCTTTTATTTTGATGTTTTGCCATGGTCAATTCAAATATGTCTTCCTCCCATTCATATAGTGATTCCTATGACGAAAACTATGTTGTTAAAAATGTAGAGTTAGATTATTCCTCTTCGGAATCGACTAACTTAGGTGAATCTAGTCCTAGTCCCCCCATTCGACGTAGGAAAAGAAAAGGGATAGTGGAGTCGAAGCACCGCAAAAAGGTATCGAAACGTGTTCGATCCGATTTGGGTGATGTTCAACTCGAGTCTATTCGATCCCGGAACCCGGCAATTTCCAAAGGTCATACGGACAACATAGAATCTGATAATTTAATTTTTTTTCATTTAACGAGTCACAAGTTGAGTTTTGTAGAACTAATTTTCACATACCTCTTCAATATAGAATTGTAGTCCCTTCGTCCGATCAATGCGTATCAGAACCTCCGTCTAATTGTAGGGCTTTTTACGTGTCTCAATTTGAATCAGGACTTGGGCTGCCTTTAGCTCAAGTAGTGGTTGATATTCTTTCTACCTTGCAAATTTGCCCCGCTCAACTAGTTCCCAATGCGTATAGGCAAGTTCTTAGTTTTGCAGTGGTAATGCGCCTTTTAGGATTGGTTGCTTCTTTTCATCACTTTTCGGAGTTGTTTAATCTCACTTTGTCTTCTAAGTCGTTTAAGGGTGATTTGCCTTTTTTCTACGTTACAGCGAAGCCTAATTGTAGATGTTTAGAAAAAAATTCGTCTTCTCAAGCTAAAGGTTGGAAAGACCATTTTTTCTTCATTGAGGCTCCACTTAAACAACCATGGTCCATTCCCCGTATTTGGTGTCGTACGAAACCGAAACCTGCTTTGTCGGGGAGCGTCTCGTGGGGTCCGTCATTTATTACTCTAAAGCTAACTAGATGTTACTTTGATGCTCTTAAATTGACGTGTGAACATGTTTTGGCTCTTGCGGGTTTAAGCCCTTCTACTTCTCCTCTGGATAAAACATTAGGTAACTTGATGTTTTAACTGTTGTATTGCGTTCTTCATTAATTTATTTTTCTCATTTTTCCCTCATTTGTTGTATTGTAGTAATGGCATGTCGTGAGGCGATGTTTGAGAATGCTCTTGCGGAAAATTGAGATCGTCTTCTAGAAAAGGCAAAATCAGCCGAGTATCCCTTGTATGGTGAAATTTTGGCTCTTGATGGTGATCGAGTTTCACCCGACGGCTCACCATCCGTCTAGCCACCACCCCCTGCTGAAGCCTTTCCCGAACCCTCTTTTGTTGTGGATGATTTGATTAGTGATCATCAAGTTGAGGGGTCAGGTGCAATTGCGGATGCTTGGGCCGAAATCGAGACGCATCCTGAGATCGAGTGCCTTGGATCTCATGAGAAATCAGACGAGCATTCACCTCGAGCGATCTATCCCAAAGAGTCGAATATTCGAAGGGTTAAGAGAAAATTTATCGACTCTATCCATCCTTTCAAAGAAGAAGTTCAGAAAACGAGAGATGATCTGGAAAAAAATAGGCCGGTAATGGAAAAAGCTTATAATATTTTGAGAAAAAATTACGATGAATCTCGCGTTGCTTTTTTGAAAAGTTTAAAGGGTAAACAATCAGGTCCGGATGTTGTGGTTTCATCCCCAGGTACCACTCCTACCAATTCGGACTTTCTAACTGAAGCGGGAGGTCCCTCCTTTGACTTGTATAACGCTTCCATTTTACGCGAGGATTCAATCATGTTGGCGAAAACTGGATTGTGTCGCCTAGAAGAACTTGCCGCTCATCATGCTCAAGTGGTAAACTTATTGTTTTGTATTTTAAATAAAATTGTCACCCTGAATTTTGGTCAAGTAAAATGTCCAAAGTGTTGGTTTATTTGTTTTTGGGATCAAAATGTGGACGAGTGTGAGGTCTGTTGTGACCTCGATCTGATTATGGGGTCTAAAAAAATTTTGACCTCTTTTGATGTATTTGTATTCTCTACAGTTGATTAGCATCATCCGATCCATCGTTATGAAGGGGAATCAATTTCAAGTTCAAGTTAATACCAACGATGAAAAGGCTCGCTTGTATGAGGCTCTAAAAAAAACCGTATCTGAAAAGGAAAAAGGGCTTGCAGAGATGCGGACTCAACTGGAATCAGCCCATAAGGAAATCGATGACAAGACAAAAGAATGTTGTGACCTAAAAGTTCAGATGAAGGTTGTTGCTGACAAGTACGAGAAAAATTTGGAACTCAAATTTCAACCTGGTCGATCAAAGGGTGTCGATGATTATCTAGTTTCCACAGAATTTATCGAGCAGCAACTCAAATTCAAAGATGATTGCCTAGCTCAATTCAAAGCTTCTAAAGAATTTCAAAATATTTTAAATTCGCGGGCGGCTGATGCGATTGCTTATGGCTTTGAGAAGTGCAAGCGTATGGCTATTAACAAGGATGCATTGAAAAGTGATTTCGATTATGCTCGTCTTAACCTCTTCGATCGAATGCCTACCATATCTTGCCAAACCTCAAGTATTACCTCGGCTCGGGTCTCTTCTGTTCTAGATCCAAGTGGGTCAAATGCAGAACGTGATAATCTCGATTCTAGAGTCGGTCCCGTAGATCCTTAAATTTAGTTTTTAAGCTTTATTATGTATGATTTTGAACTCCAACTCATGTATGTGATTATTTAGGTTTTTACTATGGATCAAATGTTTTTGATTCCCATGTTATGACGTGAGTTGTGTGTTGGAAACTTTAACCATATGGACGTCTGATTCTATGTTTCTCAGGTCAGTTGTATTCAATGTTCTTCACGTAACAATCTCTGGAGCTCCAATATTAAATTGTGTAGCGATTTAATGTTAGCTAACACCACAGGTTATAAATTCTGTTAGGGCATGTAAGTGATGTTTGACAACCTTTGCAATGTGGAGAGGATCATCCTTTGAAAAATGGTTTCATTCAGGGCTGTGTTGAATTAGAGAGTTTTTACTATGGGTCAAATTTCGAAATTAGACACCAAAAAACCGAACAGCTTGAAAAAAGGTAAGGGGTCAAAATTTAACCCCAAAAATCGAATAGCTTGAAAAAAGCTAAGGGGTCGAAATTTGACCCTAAAAATCGAATGGCTTGGGATCGAAAAATTTGACACCAAAAAATTGAATAGCTTAAAAACAAGCCAAGGGGTCGAAAAATGGACCCCTTAATAAGGATTATAAGAGGATGACCCGTATTAATACATAGAAGGGATTTTCATTTATATTATCCTAACAATGAGCAAAAACTCTCTAATTCAACACAGCCCTGAATGAAACCATTTTTCAAAGGATGATCCTCTCCACATTGCAAAGGTTGTCAAACATCACTTACATGCCCTAACAGAATTTATAACCTGTGGTGTTAGCTAACGTTAAATCGCTACACAATTTAATCTTGGAGCTCCAGAGATTGTTACGTGAAGAACATTGAATACAACTGACCTGAGAAACATAGAATCGGACGTCGATATGGTTAAAGTTTCCAACACACAACTCACGTCATGACATGGGAATCAAAAACATTTGATCCATAGTAAAAACCTAAATAATCACATACAAGAGTTGGAGTTCAAAATCATACATAATAAAGCCAAAAAACTAAATTTAAGGATCTACGGGATCGACTCTAGAATCGAGATTATCACGTTTTGCATTTGACCCACTTGGATCTAGAACAGAAGAGACCCGAGCCGAGGTAATACTTGAGGTTTGGCGAGATATGGTAGGCATTCGATCGAAGAGGTTAAGACGAGCAGAATCGAAATCACTTTTCAATGCATCCTTGTCAATAGCCATACGCTTGCACTTCTCAAAGCCATAAGCAATCGCATCAGCCGCCCGCGAAATTAAAATATTTTGAAATTCTTTAGAAGCTTTGAATTGAGCTAGACAATCATCTTAGAATTTGAGTTGCTGCTTGATAAATTCTGTGGAAACTAGATAATCATCGACACCCTTTGATCGACCAGCTTGAAATTTGAGTTCCAAAGTTTTTTCGTACTTGTCGGCAGCAACCTTCATCTGAACTTTTAGGTCACAACATTCTTTTGTCTTGTCGTCGATTTCCTTATGGGCTGATTCCAGTTGAGTCCGCATCTCTGCAAGCTCTTTTTCCTTTTTAGATACGGTTTTTTTGAGAGCCTCATACAAGGGAGCCTTTTCATCGTTGGTATTAACTTGAACTTGAAATTGATTCCCCTTCATAACGATGGATCGGATGATGCTAATCAACTGTAGAGAATACAAATACATCAAAAGAGGTCAAAAAAATTTTAGACCCCATAATCAGATCGAGGTCACAACAAACCTCACACTCGTCCACATTTTGATCCCAAAAACAAATAAACCAACACTTTGGACATTTTACTTGACCAAAATTCAGGATGACAATTTTATTTAAAATACAAAACAATAAGTTTACCACTTGAGCGTGATGAGCGGAAAATTCTTCTTGGCGACACAATCCAGTTTTCGCCAACATGATTGAATCCTCGCGTAAAATGGAAGCGTTATACAAGTCAAAGGAGGGACCTCCCGCTTCAGTTAAAAAGACCGAATTGGTAGGGGTGGTACCTGGGGGTGAAACCACAACATCCGGACCTGATTGTTTACCCTTTAAACTTTTCAGAAAAGCAGCACGAGATTCATCGTAATTTTTTCTCAAAATATCATAAGCTTTTTCCATAACCGACCTATTTTTTTCCAGATCATCTCTCGTTTTCTGAACTTCTTCTTTGAAAGGACGGATAGAGTCGATAACTTTTCTCTTAACCCTTCGAATATTCGACTCTTTGGGATCGATCGCTCGAGGTGAATGCTCGTCTGATTTCTCATGAGATCCAAGGCACTCGATCTCAGGATGTGTCTCGATTTCGGCCCAAGCATCCGCAATTGCACCTGACCCCTCAACTTGATGATCACTAATCAAATCATCCACACCAAAAGAGGGTTCGGGAAAGGGTTCGCAGGGGGTGGTGGCAAGACGGATGGTGAGCCGTCGGGTGAAACTCGATCACCATCAAGAGCCGGAATTTCACCATACAAGGGATACTCGGCTGATTTTGCCTTTTCTAGAAGACGATCTCGATTTTCCGCAAGAGCATTCTCGAACATCGCCTCACGACATGCCATTACTACAATACAACAAATGAGGGAAAAATGAGAATAATAAATTAATGAAGAACGCAATACAACAGTTAAAACATCAAGTTACCTAATGTTTTATCCGGAGGAGGAGTAGAAGGGCTTAAACCCGCAAGAGCCAAAACATGTTCACATGTCAATTTAAGAGCATCAAAGTAACATCTAGTTAGCTCTAGAGTAATAAATGACGGACCCCACGTGGCTCACACCGTAACCCAATTGAGAACAAATGAATAGGATCATTCCAAACCTTTACGCCGTTGAATACCGTACGTGTATATCGCTTTTATTCTTATATCCAAATCAAGTAAGAGTCATGGTTTAAAGTCAAACTCATATAACTTGACCATATGCCTAAGCTCATTATAAGTCGAGGTATTTAAATGCTTTGGCCAAAGACTTTCATCCTCACTTATTCATGATCGCATAGGATATTTTACTCATTCACTTATGAGAGAATAAATTCCATATTGCAAATCAGTAACAATGCTACTTGCCCATCAAGTCGCACTTCGAGGTCGATTCCACCAACAGGTTATTTGAATCTAACTACTCTAATGACAGACTTGATGTCACAAGTACATCTTCAACTCGATTTCTCTGGTCAGAGGTTCACACGTACCTATCACTCCTTATCAGTTTCATCATTGACTGTCAATGAGTGAATACCCATGTGATGAACTGATGCGAACCGTGTTCGAAAATATCAGTCCAACTGACACGTCTATGATATAAGTTCCCACTACCATTTCCATAGTGTACGACTGGCACTTTCTCTGTGAAAATTTACATCATACAAGTCTTTATTCACTATTAATGCCCAATCAATATTTCTTAGACTTGCGAACCCTTTTAGATGTCAAGGGTCAAAGCATTCTAGTGCCTTTCCTCCTATTCCATAGGAGGTAGAAGGTTCGCCTTGTCATCAAGGACTTTACGTTGTTTATTCACACCTTATAAATGCCTATAAGAAAACAACAATCAACTGCCTTGTATTAATAGAAAAACCATAGTTTAGTTACAATGTTTATGCCCTATAAATCTATCCTCTTTATAGCATTCGAGGGCATATACTTTAGCAATCTCCCACTTACACTCAATGCCATTTGCTGTGGTATTTAATACCCATCTTTTCGAGATGTTTTTCAAGCACCGCCTGTGCCAATGGCTTGGCCAATGGATCAGCGACGTTGTCGGCTGAGGCTACTTTCTGAATGGCTATTTCACCTCATGCAACGATCTCTCTTATGATGTGATATCTCCTCTCTATGTGTTTGGATTTATTATGAGACCTAGGTTCCTTCGCTTGCGCTATAGCTCCGGTGTTGTCACAATAAAGTGGCAACGAGAGTTTTATGCTAGGAACCACTTAAAGTTCCTCAACGAACTTCCTAATCCAAACAGCTTCTTTAGCTGCCACCGAGGCAGCTATGTATTCAGCCTCTGTGGTGGAGTCTGCGGTTGTGCTTCACTTGGAACTTTTCCAAGTCACCGCTCCACCATTTAGAGTAAATACAAATCCCGAGGTGGATTTCCGGTCATCAACATCAGATTGGCAATCCGAATCAGTGTACCTGTCCACCCTCAGGTCACCACTTCCATAGGTGAGAATCATATCCTTAGTTCTTTTCAGATACTTTAGGATATTCTTCATAGCTATCCAATGTTCCTTACCAGGGTTTGCTTGAAATCGACTAACAATGCTCACAGCATAAGCAATGTCAGGTCTAGTACAGAGCATCGCGTACATCAAGCTGCCCACAGCAGACGCATAGGGCATAATGTTCATTTCTTTTCTATCTTCCTCACTTTGAGGACACATAGATTTCGAAAGATGTATCCCATATCTCATTGGTAGGAACCCTTTCTTAGAATCTTCCATCCTACACCTTTTTAGGACCTTTTCTAAGTAAAGGGCTTGAGAAAGTCCTACCATTCTTTTGGTTCGATCTCTATAGATCCGAATCCCTAGAATATAGGTCGCTTCTCCCAAGTCTTTCATGGAGAATGTATGGCACGGTGTATGCCGTGCGCCCAAGGCACCGTTTAATCGTGCTTGGTCGGACGCTCCGGCGCCATGAAATGGCACGGCGTTGGGGCCCACCCAGTGTGTGCAGTGCGGGCGCTGTGTGCGCAACGGGAGGCCGAAAAGGCCTCCTATTGTGCGCACAGCGCGCGCTGTCTGCGCGCCCAGCGCGCGGACTGTGCACGCTTTTTGCGTTACTCTCGTCTCGAGGTTATACTTCTTCGATTCTCATAAAATGTATATGCCCAGATTCACAACTCATTAAAATACAACTTTTATGAAGAAACTACAGCGAGATTCAGAATATTTTCATATGAAAAATACGTTCAAAGCATGCCTCAAAAACGCGAAAAAACCATGAATCACATAAGCAATTAAACACAGAATTCAGAGATTGGCTCTGATACCACTGTTGGGAATTATACGAATAAAACGCAGCGGATAGTAAATTTAATTCCCAAAGCCCGAATCATCTCTAATCCTCGTGTTTAATTGTGTATAGAAACATTACTGTTCTCGCGTATGTTGATTTCTGAATGTGATCCTTTTCTCTAACGCCGAATTTGCCAACGTCTCTAATCCGTCACGCCGGAATCAAAAAACAAAAAATTCCTCCTTTCTTTCTTGTCAAAGACGGCTAGAGAGAGAGAGAGAGGTGAGAGACTTTTTCTTGGAGAGAAAGTTATGTAAATTGCCTGGTGTTATTTTTCACCTTGTGATATATTTATATCATTATGAAACAATAACACTAGCATGCAAGAGCCCTATTTGGGCGTCTATTTGGCAGCCCCTTAGTGGGCTCGAAAGCCTTCGGGCTTTCGTCTTTCTTGCTAATTAATTAATCGGATAATTTATTTATCCAACAAATAAATTGATAATCCAATCCTAATTAATTTATAATTCAATTTCTCCAAGAAACTAATTAACACATTAATTTAATTAATTAATTACGACATCCAATGCCGTGAATTTCTCTCAAGTCTTTTTCCCATATCAGTCCAACTGACACATCTATGATATAAGTTCCCACTACCATTTCCATAGTGTACGACTGGCACTTTCTCTGTCGAAACTTACATCATACAAGTCTTTATTCACTATTGATGCCCAATCAATATTTCTTAGACTTGCGAACCCTTTTAGATGTCAAGGGTCAAACCATTCTAGTGCCTTTCCTCCTATCCCATAGGAGGTAGAAGGTTTGCCTTGTCATCAAGAACTTTACGTTGTTTATTCACACCTTATAAATGCCTATAAGAAAACAACAATCAACTGCCTTATATTAATACAAAAACCATAGTTTAGTTACAATGTTTATGCCCTATAAATCTATCCTCTTTATGGCATTCGAGGGCATATACTCTAACATCTCTAACCTATATTATGGCCTAAAAAACAATTTTCCCTCTTTCCTTAACTAAAAAGGAGTCTTATATACATAAAATAGGCCCATCCAAGTCATAAAATCAGCCCATGAAAATTATGAAAATCCGCAGCTAGACAACTGTGCATTCTGCCTGTGCAGAATTTTTTCTCTTAATTTTTCTTCAACGAAACTTTCACGTTTGGCCTCTCTATCGCATTTCTTCACTTCCTTTTGGTTAGCCTTCATTATTCTCGTATGAAATACTCCTTCAACTTATCAAAACAATCGCTTTTATGCTTACAAAAGCATTAAAACGACTTAGAAATCAAAATACGTAAATTAGGCTAAAATTAAAGGAAAAGATTAACTACAAGGCATAAAATAAAGATAAATGTGAGGTAAGACATGATAAATAATATGGCAAATATGAAACCTAACATAAACGTCGCGGAAGTTCCAGAAAGCTCAAACCGGAAAAGAAATTTTCAGGGGAAGTCCAAAGGGAACTCCCAGAAAAAGAAAGACAAGTTAAAATAGGGAGACGGCTGTTACAACTGTGGCCGTCCTGGACACTGGGCTAGAGACTGTAAAGAGCCCAAGAAAAATAAGTCTTAAGGGCAAGGTTCCGGTCAAAATCAAAACAAAGGCAAGAACCAGATACAGAACCAGGTTCAGGGTCAGGTACACTTGGCTGTCCAGGGCATCAATGACATGATGGACGACCTGTCCGGCCACCAGTGCCGATCGATCTGACTGATCTTGATCTCACTGCCATCTTTTTGAAGCCAATTTGGCGGACAACTCAAGAGGGTGATTCATGGATACTGGGGATACTAGCCACATCTGCTCTGACAGAGATGTGTTCTCCTCCTATACCCTATCTGATGGAAGGAGACTATTCATGGGAAATTCAGCCACTTCTCCCGTGATCGGAATTGGCAAAGTGGTGCTGAAGATGACTTCATGCAAGTAACCGACATTGACTGAAGTTCTACATGTTCCGGAGACTCGCAAGAATTTGGTATGATGTTCAGCTTTGGTCAAGAATGGGTTCAAGAAAGTCTTTGAGGCTGATAGGTTTTGTTTAACAAAGTGAGAATTTTCTGTTGGAAAGGGTTGCCTTGAGCAGGGCCTTTTCAAAATGAATGTAATCTGCTCTGTTGTAATTGAAAACGAAAGCAATAAAAGTATTAAAATATTGTTTATTTGCTTGATTATTTTTATTTATGGCATGTTACAATGCGAGATTTGTGTTGAAACAAAACTAGTCAAAAAACCGTTTCCTTCTATGGAAAGAAACACCACACCTCTAGAACTTATTCACAGTAATATCTGTGAGTTGAAGTTTGTACAAACTAGAGGTGTGAAAAAGGATTTCATTACATTTATAGATGATTACACAAAGTATTTGTTATGTGTATTTACTAAGGAGTAAAGATGAAGCGCTTGGAGCGTTTACACATTACAAAACCGAAGTTGAAAATCAATTTGAAAATACGACAAATGCTACCCGAAGTGGTAGAGACGGAGCCCAGCACCTTTTGATGAATTCTATACCAACTCTGGAATTATTCATCAAACGATGGCACCATATTACCTCAATCGAATGGCATTGCAGAACGCAAGAATCGCACACTCAAATAAATGATGAATGCGATGTTGATAAATTCTGGACCACCGCCAATTTGTGTGGGGAGGCGATCCTCTCCACCTATTAGGATTATGCCCTCAGATGCCATAGAGGATAGAATGTATAGGGCATATATCTTGTATTGAACTTAAACTTTTCTTAAATAAAAGGCATTATTGAGTTTTCAATTAATTCTTATCTGCATCTATAAGTTGTGTAAAACGTTTTGTCCATGTTTTCAGTATGATCCCTCTACTTCCTATGGGATAGGAAGATTGACACTATAGAGATCGATCTTGATTACTAAAATAAGTTCGCAAGTAATATGAAGTCTTTAATGAACAAATAAAAACTTCGAATACTTGTACAATCTTAGCTCCGACATGGGAGTGTCTGTCTGGTATCATGGGATGATAGGAGATTAAGATTGTAGACACGCCAGTGGAACTGATATGTTCGAACACGACTCGCATCGGTTCTGTCACATGGATTTTCACTCTATGACTGTCAATGATGGAACTGATTATGCGTAATAGGTATATGTGAACCTTTGACCTGAAGTATCAGGCTGAAGATGCACTTGTGACGTCAAGTCTTTCACTAGAGTAGTTAGACCCAATTCATCCTTTGGTGGGGTCAACCTCGAAATGCGGAATTGATGGGCAAGTGGTAATCTTAGCAGATATCTAATATGGGATTTGTTCTCTCATAAGTGAATGAGTATGTACCCTATGTAATTATAGATAAATAGAGATCAAAGTCTTTGGTCAAAGCAAACGAGACGATTGTGCTTGGCACTAAATCGATCTCAATGATCTCGTATTTATTATGATTTATACATATGATCAAGTCCAGTGAGTTTGACATAATCATGACTCTCACTTGACCGGGGAACGTGAACAAAGGGTTTATACATATACGGTATTTACGATTGGAAGGTTTCGGAATGATCCTATCATTTGTTTACGTTTGGATTATGAAGTGGGCCACGTGACTGGTTAGGTGTTACCCACTTCCTTTGGTTTCCTCTCATTGCCAAACGAAACGAACCTAAAGAGCCGCGCTAAAGGATTGACAAAGAAAAATGAAGAAAAAGGAATTTCTATTATTTCTTCTGGGAGTTTTAATTTATTAGATAAATTAAATAATTAATTATTCATTAGATGAAATAATTAATTATAATGATAAGATTAATTATTAATTAATTTCATTGTGAAATATATTAATGAATTAATTTATCTAATTAATTTGGTTATTTAATTAATTTATTTATTTATTGAATATAATAAATTATTAATTGAAATAAGAAATTAATTAAACAAAACAAATCTCGGGGCTAAATAAGGAGTCCAATTGGACGCCTACTAGGCCTCAATGTGGTGTCTTTGAGAGGCCACATATTGGGGCTCTTTTGTTTTGACTTGTTCAATAAGTCATGAGGTATATAAGGACTCTTTGACTTAGAACAAGAAGAAGGAGAAGAATACAAAACTCTCACAACTCTCAAAAGAAAGAAAAATGTTCCTCCCCTCCTCTATACCTAGCCGTCGACCATAGAGAAAGAAGAAAGGGGATTTTTCGTTTGTTGATCCGTGCGTGACGATTTAGAGATGACGTATTTTTGTTGTTCGGATCAAGTTCAAGTTTGAAGAATCAAACCAAAGGATTGAAGATTTGGAAGCTTCAATATTTTGAGTTTGGAGAAGAAGAATTTTTTCTCCATCGTCATATTCATATTAACGAGTAAGTCTTATTCGTTATACGCTTTTAGATTCAATTATGCGAATTAGAGTACCAATTGGGTTTTCGTTTTAATTTTTGATATCCCTTCCGCTGCGTTTATGCTTTTTCGAATGAAACCCAACACCGCCAACTATATTCTTAACAAGATTTCCCACAAAAGTAAGATTGAGACTCCATACGAACTCTGGAAATGTCAAAAGCCTTCATATAAGTTCCTCAAAGTGTGGGGGTGTTTGGCTAAGGTAGAAGTACCCAAACCCAAGCAAGTAAAGATAGGGCCTAAAACTATTGATTGCATATTCATAGTTTATGCAGTTAATAGTAATGTCTGTCGATTTCTAGTATATAAGTCAGAAATTTCTGAGATTCATGAAGGTAGTACTTTCATGGAATCTAGAAATGCTTTGTTTTTCGAGGATATCTTTCCAAGTAAAGAAAGAAATAAACAAAGTCCTCTTAAAAGAACGCATGATGAGTCTACGAGTAGTTCTAATCCCGGGGATGAAGAACCACATTGTACTAAAAGGGCAAGAGTTCCAAAATCATTTGGTCCTGACTTTATCATATACATTAGAATGGGAACCAAGGACGATTGAGTCCGGTTCAAATGCTCAACTCTGGAAAGAGGCTATCAATAGTGAAATCGAGTCTATTTTGCACAACCATACCTAGGAATTGGTTGATCTTCCAAATGGAAGTAATCCTTTAGGCTGTAAATGGATTTTGAAAAAAAAAGTACAAAACTGATGGAACTATTGATAAGTATAAGGCCCATTTGGTAGTTAAAGGACACCGACAAACGTAGGGTCTTGATTTCATCGATACTTATTCTCCGGTAACGAGAATAACATCCATAAGATTATTCATCGCTATTGCCATGTTGCATAACCTTGAGATACATCAAATGGATGTTAAGACTGAATTTCTGAACGGAGAATTAGAGGAAAACATATACATGGAACAACCCGAGGGCTATGTTGTTTGTGAAAAGGAGATGAAAGTATGTAAACTTGTGAAGTCATTATATGAACTTAAACAAGCGCTAAAGCAGTGGCGTGAAAAATTTGACAGCACAATATTGTCAAATGGTTTCAAGATCAACGAGTGTGATAAATGTCTGTATGTTAGACAAACACATAACGCATATGCCATACTGTGCCTATATGTTGACGACATGTTGATAATGGGCAATAATCATGAAATTATCATGAATAGTAAAGGAATAGTACTTTGACATGAAGGATATAGGACTTGCAGATGTCGTATTAGGGATTAAAGTCCTGAGGATTTCTAAAGGGCTAGTCTTATCGCAATCTCATTATGTTGAGACGGTTTTGGAAAAATTCCTTCAAAGCGATAGTGCACCAGTCAAGACGCCAGTGGACTTGAGTGTTCATCTACGCATGAATCATGGTGAACCCGTATCATAGTTAGAATATGCTAGGGTCATTGGAAGTCTGATGTATATCATGAACTTTACTCGCCCTGATCTAGCTTATTCTATGAGCAAGTTGAATAGGTTTACGAGTAATCTTAGTGTAGAGCATTGGAATGCTTTAACTAGAGTTCTTAAGTATTTAACGTATACTAAAGATTATGGATTACACTACTCAAGATGTCCAGCTATAATAGAGGGATACAACAATGCTAATTGGATATCAGACACAAATGACTCTAAGTCCATAAGTGGGTATGTATTTATCGTTAGTGGAGGAGCGGTGTCGTGAAAATCTTCTAAGAAAACTTACATAGCCCATTCCACAATGGAATCAAAATTCATAGCTTTAGATAAAGCTGGTGAAGAAGCTGAGTGGCTACGAGATTTCTTAGAAGATGTTCCCTGTTGGGAAAAACCTATGCCTCCTATTTTAATTCATTGTGACTGTATGTCGATAATTGGCATGGCATAGAGTAGTATGTATATTAGTAAGTCTAGACATATCCGTCGTAGGCACAATACCACTAAGCAGTTGATCTCTAACAGGATATTTCCATTAATTTTGTGAAATCAAAGGAGAATACTGCAGATCCTTTGACGAAAAATTGTATAGAGATCAAATATATTGTCTATCAAGAGGAATGGGATTAAAAGACTACAAATTAAGAATTGACACAGTGGAAACCCAACCTTGTGGACTGAAGATCCCAAGATCTTGGTTCAATGGGACAACTAAGTTGTGAAAATTCAGTAAGGCACTTAGGAGTCTAAACTCCAAACCCATTGCCTAGGATAAAGACGTGCAACCTGCAAGTTGAACAAAGGTTAAGCTGCACTTTTAATGATTACTATACTGTCTAAATGAAGTGGAGTCTATCAAGATACTCTTAAATAGGAAATCACCTATGTAAGTGTGAGATGTAGACCACCTCTACATTGAGTAAAATATAAACACTTATGAATCCAAAAAGGGGTGTCACGTCTAAAATGGTTTTTGCATTTCTTTCTTCCAAGTTGATTTAGGATTTAGTTTATGGAGAAACTAAGAAATAAAATATGAAGGGTATAATCAAACTATTTAAGTCAACAATCCGATCTACAAATTCAGTTTTTGGATTTCCGCCATTAATACGTGCAAATAGAATGAAGAAGTTCCTTGAGATTTTTTAGTTGGTCCTAATAATTATACATTTTCCGTATAATTTGATAATAGACTCTATCAATTGAATTATGTGAATTAATTTGATAAGTAAACTCACTTGAAATTGAATTTTACAGGAGAATATTCTTGAATATTGATTCTTGAGTCCAGCTTTGAAAACTCGCTTATAAAATTTGTTCTTCAATAGATTGAATGTAGCTTATTAATTTAAAATTTAATATTCACCACTGAATTGTACCGTCGGATCCTCTTAATAGTTAATATAGGTAAAGTCACAAAAGGAAATGTGATCATTCAACTTGAGAATTGGGATTTATCGTTGTGATCGTGGAATGCCGTTCAAGAATCTCTTTGTACAAGGAAGAAGCATTGTTGTTAATCACCTCAGGAAATCATTGAACATTTGCAAATCAACCAATTTTTCATCCCAAACCAACTAGGTTCACCATAACCACTTGTTTCAAAGGCACCCTAGATTACAACTCCTTGAGCAACAACAATGATGCAAGCAAACATTTCATCACCTCAAACACCTCCTTTCCTACGCCACTATTTCGGGTCTTCATCGCAACTCATTCGTCATGAGCCCCCTTTGGTATTTGAGTTTGATTGAATTGGAACAAGGCGATAGGGAGGAACAATTGGAGTTTGGATTTCAGATTTTTAATCAAATTGGAAAACCCAACGTTTTTTCTTGGAATACAATGATCAGATTCTTTGCGGCATTCGATCCGGTGATTAGTTTGCATTATTTCATGAAAATGCTTGGCAAAGAAGTGGTTCCTGATAATTACACATTTCCGTTCTTGCTTCAGGCCTATGCGGCTAGTTTTGATGTGGGTTTGGTCAAACAAGTTCACTGCCACGTTGTGAAACTAGTTCTTGATCATGATTTGTTTGTACAAAATTCTTTTCTGAATGCCTACTTGATATGTGATTCTACAATAGCTGCATGGTCAGTGTTCGATGAAATGTCTGAGAAAGATATTGTTTCGTGAACAAGTTTAATATCAGGGCTTATCTCTCGATCTAATTACAGCGAAGCACTTCATGTCTTCAAAAAGTTGGTTGTGGATGATTGGGGAGTGAAGCCTAATGTTGCTACTGTCGTCTCGACAATGTCAGCTTGTGGTAGTTTAGGATTCTTAAACCTCACCAAATGCATGTATTCTTTGCTAGAAAAGGCTGGATGGCTTGAACTTGATGTTTCCCTTTTTAATTCACTAATAGATACCTATGCAAAATGTGGAGATTTATACAATGCTAGAAAAGTTCTCGATGACATTAGAGGGATTTGTACTCTTGGATAGCAGTAATCTCAGGATACGCAATGCATGGTTGTGGACTCGATGCTCTAAACATGTTCTCTCATATGGAGCAAGTAATTGAACTTGTACCTGATGCAGTAACTTATGTTGCAATTCTTTCAGCCTGTGCCCATTCTGGATTAGTTGAAGAAGGTTTATGTGTATTCGAGTCAATGAATAGAAAATACCAGATTGAGCCTGATCTTAGGCACTACGGATGCATTGTTGACCTCTTGGGGAGAGCTAGGATGCTCGAGCGAGCTTATAATATCGTTGAAAACATGTCAATGAAACCTAACCTTGCTGTATTAGGATCTTTATTAAGTGGTTGTAGGCTTCATAACAACTTGGAGATGGGTGAAGCTGTTTTGAGAAAGATAGAGTTGTTGAAAGAGAAAAGAGGAGCCCCAGTCCTTTTGTCGAATATATATGCAAACGAGAACCAATGGAGTAAAGTGATAGATATTAGGAAGGAAATGAGATGGACAATGCAGGGAAAACCCCCAGGTAGAAGCTGGGTTCAGGTCAAAGGTGTGCTCCATGAGTTTGTAGCTGGTGATGAAACTGATCCACGGGCTATGAAGCTCCACATGGTTCTTGAAGGATTGGAAAAGCTTTCTGGATTATAGTATTTATTGGGATTGTTTTCCACAGGTTATAACGAAGATATGATTCCAAATTGTAGGTATGTGTTGACTTGTTCTATTAATCCAAATTAATTAAATAATATTAAATAGAATATATATATATATAATATATAATAACTAATAAAAGTGGTTACTTATTATTAACTAAAATTATTAATTAAATAATTAAATGATTGCTAATTTTACATTGACACCCCCTGAAAAATAGGTATGCATTACATATACCTCCCGTGGGGTATATTGGGCAATCACAATTTTTGGACTTTTTGGTCCAGGTTGGATCAGGTTGGTTCAGGGGTATTTTGGGGAAAGTCCAAAATATTTTTTGATGACGTCATCAAAAATCTGCCCGCAAAAATTGGCAAGAGGTGCCCGTGTAATCCAAAAAATTGACAGCATCTTCAAGGTTTTTGTTGGAGGGTATGGTAAAAAAATGAAAGCACCAAAAATGATAACAATGGTAGATGAATTTCCTTTAATTCGAGATAAAGGAATAAAAACTCCAACGAAATAAAGAGGAAGAAAAGAGTTGGCACAATTTTTTTCTGACGCCTTTTTCATTCCCCACTCAGCATTTTAAACACATAAAATATTAGATATTTTTGGATCTGCTGTACACGTACACTAGCAGCCAAAATTCATTTGTTACAATTTCAATTCTAAACCCTAATTCTATTTTCGGTCAAATTTTTTCATCCAGCTTGGTTTTTTTGATAAGCCTCTTGGGCCTTTTGTTTTCCAGATTTGGCTCATTCTCATTACTTAACTTTTGGTCCAGCTGTGGCCCAGGCCTTTTATTATTGGGTAGACATTATCGAGATCCAGGCCCAATCAAAGCCTATTAGACCAGGCCCAGGCCCGACCATTTGGGTCTAAGACCCGGACCCAATCCAGATCCATTATATTAAAAAGTTTGGGTCCGGATATGGTCCGTACCCGAATAATACACGGGGGTCCACTTACCCGACCAAGACCCGAACATTACCCGTGGGTCTGTTAACCAGCTTTCTGCCTCTCTCGATCAAACCACTCTGCCCTCTCGTTAAAATAAAACAAAACCAAACCTCTTCAAATAAGAAAATCGAACCTCCCCCGTTCATCTCCGTCGTCGCCGCCCGCCTCCGCCTCCCTTGCTGCCGCCTCCGCCTTCCTTGCTGCCGCCTCCGCCTTCCTTGCTGCCGCCTCCGCCTTCGCCGCCTTATACTCCACCGTCACTGCCTCATTCTGGGTATTTCTAAAACTAAAATTTTGTGAGCTTTACTTATACGAATGGTTAGTTCATGAAAAACTCTTGGATTTTCTTGTTGCTAAGGAAACGCATGGATAAAAATCTTAGCCGAATGGGTCCTGAATTTCTGTTTTTGTTTCATTATTTATTGAAAAAACAGAGAAGAAAAAGTGGTGATTTTGAACGGCGGCTAAAGACTGAAAGTTGATTTTTGGATTTTAGGATAATAGCATCTGTGGGGGGTGCAAAATGTGCCTTAAATTAAGTATTAAATAAGATCATAATCTGATGTTAATATTTACTAATCCTTGTGCTTCACGGAGGAGTGAATATACATATCTCTGAGTTTTAAAGATTGGGGATTGTTTTTTTGATTGGTTAATTTTAAAATTGAAATAATTGGAGAAGAGCTTGTTATTTGAATCTTGACATAAATGCTTATTATTAATCGAGCAAGTGGTTGGGCCAACATAGATAATTATATAATATACAATCAAACTTAGGCCGACCCGACCAAGTGTAGGGAGAGTTTTAGAGTGCATTAATTATTCTAAGCTTAGAGGGGGTGTAAAGCCTCTTTCTCACCAATAAATACACGAATTAGGTCTTTTGTTAAAATTACACTCACTCTCAAACAATGCATCAAACACCCTGGATATCTGTTGGTCTAAGTGTAGGGTAAATGCCATTGAAGAATATTCTTTTTGTTCAAGGAAGAATCACTGTTGTTAATCACCTCCGGAAATCATTGAACATTTGCAAATCAACCAATTTTTCATCCCAAACCAACTGGGTTCACCATAACCAGTTGTTTCAAAGGCACCCCAGATTACGACTCCTTGAACAACAACAATGCTGCAATCAAACATTTCATCCCCTCAAACACCTCCTTTCCTACGTCACTGTTTCGGGTCTTCATCGCAACTCATTCGTCATGAGCCGCCTTTTGTATTTGAGTTTGATTGAATTGGAACAAGGCGATAGGGAGGAACAATTGGAGTTTGGAGTTCGGATTTTTAATCAAATTGGAAAACCCAACGTTTTTTCTTGGAACACAATGATCAGATTCTTTGCGGCATTCGATCCGGTGATCAGTTTGCATTATTACATGAAAATGCTTGCCCAAGAAGTGGTTCCTGATAAATACACATTTCCATTCTTGCTCCAGGCTTGTGGGGCTAGTTTTAATGTGGGTTTGGTCGAACAAGTTCATTGCCATGTCTTGAAACTAGTTCTTGATCATGATTTGTTTGTACAAAATTCTCTTCTGAATGCCTACTTAATTTGTGATTCTACAATAGCTGCATGGTCAGTGTTCGATGAAATGCCTGAGAAAGATATCGTTTCATGGACAAGTTTAATATCAGGGCTTGTCTCGCTATCTAATTACAGCGAAGCACTTCATGTTTTCAAAAGGTTGGTTGTTGATGATTGCGGAGTGAAGCCTAATGTTGTTACTGTCGTCTCGACAATGTCAGCTTGTGGTAGTTTAGGATCCATAAACCTCACCAAATGCATGCATGCTTTGCTAGAAAAGTCTGGATGGCTTGAACACGATGTTTTCCTTTTTAATTCACTAATAGATGCTTATGCAAAATGTGGAGATTTATACAATGCGAGAAAAGTTCTCGATGACATTCAAGATATTAAGAGGGATTTGTACTCTTGGACAGCAATAATCTCAGGATACGCAATGCATGGTTGTGGACTTGATGCTCTAAACATGTTCTCTCATATGGAGCAAGTAAGCGGACTTGTACCCGATGCAGTAACTTTTGTTGCAATTCTTTCAGCCTGTGCCCATTCCGGATTAGTTGAAGAAGGTTTATGTGTTTTTGAGTCGATGAACAGAAAATACCAGATTGAGCCTGATCTTAGGCACTATGGATGCATTGTTGACCTCTTGGGGAGAGCTGGGATGCTTGAGCGAGCTTATAATATCGTTGAAAACATGCCAATGGAACCTAACCTTGCTGTATTAGGATCTTTATTAAGTGGTTGTAGGCTTCATAACAACTTGGAGATTGGTGAAACTGTTTTGAGAAAGATAGAGTTGTTGAAAGAGAAAGGAGGAGCCCCAGTCCTTTTGTCGAATATGTATGCAAACGAGAACCAATGGAGTAAAGTGGTAGATATTAGGAAGGAAATGAGAGGGACAATGCAGGGAAAACCCCCAGGTAGAAGCTGGATTCAAGTCAAAGATATGCTCCATGAGTTTGTAGCTGGTAATGAAACTGATCCACTGACTATGGAGCTCCACATGGTTCTTGAAGGATTGGAAAAGCTTTCTGGATTATAGTATAATAGTATTTATTGGGATTGTTTTCCACAGGCTATAACAAAGATATGATTCCAAATTGTAGGTATGTGTTGACTTGTTTAATTCAAACTGCCTCAGCTGCTCTTTGTCTGCATTCTTAGGAGCTCTTGGAACTTTGAGTCCTGGCATAGTCACAACCATCCATATTGTAAGACTTATGTGGGGTCCACCATACAGGGGTAGTTTTGATTATACTGGGACTTGAAGTCGTGAGAGCTCCCGAATATCACCTTCTAACGATTAGTATTCTTAATGGAAATTTTCTTTTGCTTCCTGAAAGCAGGGGGGTTTTAATATGAGAAAGTCACAAAAGGAGGGCAAGGGAGATTCCGTTCCATGTCGGAGCGTTATTGCCGTGGTGTCATCTCCACTATACTGTAAATTTGCTTCTCTTTCTCCCTAATTTGTTATGTAATGTGGCTTACTTGCAGTGCTATCTATTTAATTTGTTGACGAAAAAATAATTATTTGTGAAATGTTTGCTGAAATACTGTTGTGTGCATCATATACATGACATGTATGTGTCTTAAAGGAACAGCCATAATTCTTTATGTTAAACTGTTGAGAGGTCTGAATTCAATCACAGATAGAGAAATATGCTGCCATATGATCTCTTGCAAGGGGTCAGGTCATAGATATTGTCATTGATTGGCTTATTAAACACTCCAAAACGGAAATAAAAATCATTCTTATGTACCCGCTATTTCATGGATGCATTACTGTTGAACGTTTATTACACATATATATAGGAGCCGTGTAGTCCTACATGGAATTGTTCTAGTTCAACACGTCATCATCGCCTGACCTATCTTTTCTTTTAATTTACTTGTTAAAGGGCTCAGTAATTTGTATGTATTCTTACTGGATTAAAGTTATTTTTTTGATTAGATTTGTTCTTTTTTACCAACTTGTGATTGCTTGTGATTTCATATCCATCTCCTCTCCCGCCCATGCCTCTATCACTGTTCTTGTACTTCTTCTTTACTTCTTCAGTCAATTTGCGTACATATATTCTTTATATGTATGTGTGTGTGTCTGTGTATAAATATATATATTTTTTATTTATCTCACTGAAGTTGTTATCATATATATGTGGGTCTTCATTAATCTCACGCTTTTGACTATCCCTTTTTCTCTTTCCTTCATGTTAGTAGGAAATATTTCTTCTCCAATTCTTTTTGTATTGCATGCAAATAAAATGAAAAAAGATAAGCTCAAAAAGCTCAGGATTTATTATAACTTATGATAAGCAACTGAAACAGATATTGTTTTCTTCATTTTTCCTTCTATTGCTCCTTTCCAATTTGTCTCCATGTTTATTTTAATAATTGTTATTTTTAACATGCAGGTCCTTATGGAGCTTGGATTCTGTTACGTGCAGCTTTCTCCTTCTTCTTCTGTGTTTTAGTCTTGAGGTTCGGTTGCTTATTGCTTTTCAGTTTTTACTTATGCATTTATTAGAGGCTTAATTTTTTTGAGTTTGAGCAAAAGTTATTGGACTTCTGTTAAATCTTTGACATTTTTCATTAATATGATTCAGATGTTGCAAAAGTTTGATATCTATTTGTGTTGTTGTAAGGTTGCAATAATTAGTTTTTCAGGAACAAGGTATATATATATTTCATGTAGTTTCATATCAGGTGATTTATAAGAATGAATTCGTGAACCTTATTGAAAATCTTGTGAATGCTAATATACTATATATGCATCTGATGATGTATACCTTGTTTCTTAATACACTCCGAAAGGACTTGTAAGAGTTTTTCACTTTCATGTTACTCTTTCTCTTTAAATAGGGGTAAAATGCATTTACCCCCTCGTGTTCTTGAAAAGGGGCGTAGTGCCCCATTTGTTATCAAAAAGAGCTGATTACCATCGTGCGTTTTCAAGAATTAGGCTGATATCATCCAACCTCATTTCTTATTATTTATCAAAGTAACAAATGACAATTGACAACTATACACTTATGTAACTATGATGAAGTTTCCTCTTCATTATTCATTCTTTTTTGCATTGTCATAGTTATTTAAAGTAATATCATTTAATACATATAAGTAGAATATACGTTAATGCATATTTATTTAAAAGGTTTAAAATAAAATATAATTGTTTATCAACATTTTTATAATTTTATTCAATACTAAAAACATTAAACTAAAACAAAGTAATGCCATAAACTTTAAATTCTTATCTCAGATGACATGATTACTAAAAGTGTGTATTGAAAATCACACATAAGCATATGGAACATCATCACACTTATATATTATTTTTTAATTTAAAAATAAAATAAGTGACCTTTATGCCTGCACAAGGCTGCCCTTCCTCTGCTTTTTCTATAATCAAATAAATCTCGACTACTCGATTGTTCTGTAGAATTTTTACTTTGGAAGAATGTTGAAGTAATCAACTGTTTTTTTCATGAACGGACTTTAATCAAATACTTATTGTGAATTGGTTCGTAAAATTCATGTTTCTTTTTAAAATCCAGAGGACCAGAAATAGAGAAAGGTTTCTGAAAGAACTATACTATCCAGAAATATAAGGCTAAAGATTTGAGGACGAATCACAAATGCTCTGTCAAAATTTCAGTGTGCAGTCTTTATTTCTCCTCCACAACTCTTCTGAGTGCTGATCAAGGAAGTTTTACAGAGCCTCTTGGACAGATAGTCTTAAGTCTCGTAAATTACTCTTTGGACAAAATTTGATTTGTAAGGAGAGGACTGGCTGACTTGTAAAACTTTGTTGCCTTTCGTTTTCTCACAACAACCAAACCTAAAAGATTTTGCAATGGCTGCATGATCAGCCAATAATTTAAAATGAAGCTTCAAGATCAAAACTTAAGAGATGAATTATAGGATTACTGAATGTGAGTGCATGCAATGCAAGTATTCGATCTATTTGTATAACTTCTCTGTATTCCTGCTGAGACTCTGCGCTTTGTGTAGATCATGAATTCATGAATGAAAATAAAAATGGGGAAAAAAACTAATTAATGATTTCTTTCATATGTGTCTCATAATCATGAAAAGATATCAGAAATAATACTTAATTAAGTTTCATCACCAACAGCTTAACTGAATTTGTTATGTCACCTTAGCTTATTATGAATACTGGATTAGTTACTGTGATTTTGATTGCAGGAAAATGCGATCATTAAAGTCATGAAATTTGGTGCCCACTCATCGAAGCCATTTGTCGGATCTGCTAGATTGCATCAAAACTATGGTATGTGTATCCACTTCAATTTTGTAGGCTTTCAGTGTGCAAGAATGAGTTGTATCCCCTGTTAGATTATGTTTATCGCATCCCAGTCAAAAACCTAATGTCAAAATGGTTAAGACAAATTTACTTGGAACCCAATTCATAGAACTTGATTACTTTTAAGAGAATAATTGCATATACATCTTCTGTCCTTGTGTTTTCGAGAACTCGACCAACTTATCAGGATCTAAAATTATCACCCAAGGAGAAATAGTAAGTATAAGCCTCTAGCCGTCATTTCACATACATGTAGATTATATAAAATTTGATATGGGGAGAAAAATGGATTTAAAAAAAAAAAATCTGTAGAGCATCATCAAAGTTGTAAAAAAGCAAAAGTTGCATCACTTAGACTCGCTGATAATGAATACGTATTTTGATTAAATTTATTTTGTGATGCAGTAACTAATTCGTCTTGTTTGGTTGTCTAAAGCTTGCATTAACTGCTGCTGTTCTTCTTGTCAACTTCTTTTTCTCCCATTTCTCAGTTACTATATCTCACTTCAAAATCATCAAGGATCCTAAAAGTGGTTCTTATTCTATTTCATATTCATCAGCCAATCTTGAATGATCCAATTCTTGACGCTTACGAAATTTTTATATTAGTATTTGTTATGAAAGCTTTATCTAAATTTTTATGTTGGCATTTCTTACGGAAGCTTTATCTCCTAAGAAGTTAACCAAGGTTTTTTATTGTTTATTTTCCTTATTTTGAATTTCCATATACATATTGTCTTTTCCAGGACGCAGATGAATTTTCAGTCAAGTCTCGCTAAGGAATTATTCAGTAGGCAGTTTGATCTTCCATTCTGGTAAGTTTAATAGCAAATAGAAGCTCTTACTCGCGTTGCATTGAATATCAGAAATCGTGCAAAACGTTGCTAATATGACACAACATGTAAGAATCTTCTTAAAAGTGGAAGTGAACTGCTTGAAGGAATTTTTGCTTTGGAACATAGAAAGTGAAAGGATAAATCCTCGGGTCTAGTTTACGACTACATAAAAACAAAATCTGGAGGCATGTTAGGGTTTGATTGGTAACATTAATCAATGGGAACATCACCGTATACATCCTCGTTACTCGTCAGCTTTTGTGGCTTATTGTCGTATTACATATTGCACCATGAAATATTCGATATGAATCAGTATTCGCCCTTCTTTTGGTCTTTTTCGGTAGAATTATAATCAATAATTGTGATATGCGACAAGTAGAACGCTATTGAAGTCTTTGCTCGTGTTTGCCATTGTTTTTTCTCTTGTTGCACCTGACGATACTCGTGTCACAGGATTCACAATTTGTGGCTATCATCGATTTCCCCATAAAATGTGATGCCTTTGCTTGATTCATTCTGTATTAAAAAAGAAAAAGGGGGCATAAATATGATGGAATTAGCATTGTAATCTAGAAATTATTATATGATGAGAAACTCTTTTTTCTTTTGTTAACAGAGTTTCTGAATGGAAAATACTATATACCACCGTTTTCATACCTCCGATTTTTCACCTCCTCTTGATTTAGAAAGTATGGATGTATGAAATTCATTAAAATCAATTAATTGAAAATGATTCTTGCCAAAAGCAGGAGTGAAAAATCGGTGATATATAAAAGGTGGTATATAGCATCATTTTTCTGAATATCTCTAGCTAGCCAATCTTTTAGGTTGCGTTTGGATTGTAGGATTTAGATTTGAGAAAGCAATCTAAAGCTCTAATAATTTTAGGTGAATTTCAAATATGTTTGGAAAAATAGTTTAAAATGGACACGAAGATTTCAAATATGGGGGTAATTATTCAAGGTTACATTGTCGTTAAGGATTTGGCATGGTTAGCTTTTAGATTCAAATCTTTCAATCCAAACACAACCTTCGAGAAACTTAAACAGAAGACAGAACTTTTGGGTTCCGTTATTGGGTTACCTATGCAACCGCTTCTCCAAAAATCTGGCCAAAGTTGCCCTCCTAGCCATAGCAACTGTTGGAGTATAACCTAATGTATTACAGTATAAGCATTTAATACCCAGATAAATTATCAAACAACTTAAAAAAAGTTACAAAAATTAATTATTACAATAATTAGCAGCAAAAGGCGCCACCAACCTCTTGAGCATTTTCTTGCATCAGATGAAGGCTCTCTGGATACATTTCCAGCAACATATATAGTATTTGTAGCCTGTACATGGGGAAAAGACTATTAAGACACAGAATTTTTAGAGAAATATGTGGGAAAAGAAAAGATTGGGGAAAAGGGGTGACCTTTTCTGGTAAAGTACCATTGTAAACATTGATGCGACATGGGATTTGGGAAATGTTCCTACAACACAAAGGGACATCCAAGATTAGTCTTTTGCTTGTTGTTGCCTATTTTTACACTTGGGGTCACGATTCTGAGTCTCTCAGGATAATCACAATTGTCTACTCGCACTGGACGATTGTGATTGTCCTAAAACATCAAATTCTTTAAGAATCACAATAAATAATCCCTGAGTCTCTTGAGGTAATCACAATCGTTCATGCTTGGGATCTGTGAACAATTGTGATTGTCTTGAAATCTGGGAGTACTCGAGAATTAATCTGGAATATTCTGAGGCTCCTGAGATAATCAAAGTCGTTTATGTGGCAGATGCATCGGATAATTTGTGGTTATCTTAAAACTAGGATTCCTCCAGAATCACTCAAGACAATTCCGACTTTTCTGTGATAATTACAATCGTCGATGTGGTGGGGGACATGTGTCGGACGATTGTGATTGTCCTGAAATTGGGATTCTTCAAGAATCGTTCCGGACAACTAATCTAACCAGGGACTGAGGGGGGGGGGGGGGGGGGGGGGCGCTGGTGGGTGCCAACGGCCCCCCTCAAATTTTAAAATTTTCAACTTTTGCCTATGAAATTTTGTAATTTTATGATTTCGCGCCCCCCCCCCCCCCCCCCACCCCCCTCCCCCAAAAAAATTTTTAACTTTCACTTTTACTTATGACATTAACATTTGTAATTTTGCCCCCCCCCCCCCTCCCCCCTCGAAAATGACAAAAATAACATTTCTATCAATTGATTTAACCAAACATTATATAAACGAGTAGTAGTGAAAATGAAGTTATTTTTCTATAATATTATAATACTATTATTGATAAGTGAATAAGAACAAGTGGATCTTTCCTGACTAGCTCTAAAAATAATAAATTACTAATCACACTCTTACATAATCAAGGACTTTCAATTTTTATTTTATCCAATTTGCACATGTAAAAAATTTGAAAAATTTGATTTTGCCCCCCTTCAAAAATTGCAAACTTAATTTACATCCCTAATAAACTGAAGAATAACCTATATATATGGTAATTTGTAAAGTAACTAACTCACTTTTAAACTCAAATGAACTACAACTATATACGACCCATATATCTAACTATCTAGCTAAATTGTAGTTTCACTTTTGTATATATCCATCATTCACAACAGTCCAATAAATTTGAGTTACGAATTATGACTTTAAATTTTTTTCTTTAACTTTCCCCCTTCAAATATACTTCTTAGACTTTTTATATTTTGTTTTATTTAATATTACAACCATTTTCTATTTTAGTTTTAAAACTATATTTTATTTAATTAGTTACGAAAAATGTATCAAATATTATTTTTATGTGGTTCGACAATTGCCTACATCCATGGGAGAAGATAAGAGAATTTCACTATTAACAAAAAAAGGTATAGAGTACAAAGTATGTCAAAAGTGTTCTTACTAAACCTAATCCTCAATTTTTTTACATATATATAGCGTACCGTACCACGGGGCAAGCCCCCCGCACCCCCATACAATCCTTCACTACCGGTAAATGAAACTCACAAAAATCCCCCCCCCCCCCTCACCATAATTGCTGGCTCCGTCCCTGAATCTAACTAATCATACATCAAGTTAGATATTATTCACGGTACGGGCGTCACATTTGACACGTTATTAGACGTTAAACAGAGCTTCACAAAATTTGTAAGGGATAGAATTACCTTAAGTTGGTCGACTTGTCGTTTGGGTTGTAACGGAAACCAGTGGTCGAAGAGGGGTAAATTGCTTTTGGAACCAAAACTAGATTAGGTGGTTGTCCTTTGTTGAGAACATGTTCCCTCTTGTAATAAGCGAAGCTACTCAATGTGCTGTTGGAGCTGCTACTACATGAAGGCAAACCATATCCCCATGCCTTCTTCTGTAACAGATAGCAAATTTAGCGATATTATCATGTGTAATCTAACGGCTCACGTGAGTCTTACTTGAATTTTGGAAAAGAGCTGGAAAAAAACGAACCTTGGAATGATTCAATGAAGAACTTGTACTGAGAGACAAGAATGTCTCAACTCCTTGGTTGTCTGCAAGAGGACATGAATTAGTACTAAATTTAGTATCATTTCCGAAAAGGCAAAAAAAAAAAAAAAAAGGTTGTGCAATTATTATTGAGTCATAATACACTAAGAATAGAAAATTACCTAAATCTGTGAATTCATGATTATTTGAAGCCTTTTGCTCCATTTTACTATATTTAGAGGAAGAATTCAAACCCAGAAAATCTATCTCCATCGTTTGAACTAAGAAGAATAAAGAGTTAAGAGAGATAGATACAGATAATATATTTATGATGGCCTATGAAAAATGAAGAAGGATTTATAAATGGATAGTGTGTGTGGATGTGGTGGCTGCATAGCCATTCAATGGTGGTGTATTTACAAAGTGAAAAACACGTGCTTGCATCAATATTCATTCAATATGATAAAGATGAAGAGCAAGATGCACCGCATATATATGTATATAGTACTGCTTCACGTGAACTCTTTTGCTATTATTATTATTTATTTATTACTATTTTTTGTCGTTATTTTGGTATTTACTATTGGAATAAAATGGGTGGATATTATTTTTTTTCTCGTCATATTCGAAAGTCCACATCTATGATACACGGATACGAATACGAGAATACAGGTACAATACAATATGGATGCAAAATACGATAAATTTCAAAATTATAGGATACGATACATTGGAGATACGCATATATATATATAATATTTAAAAATAAATTTGAGTCAATATATTTACTAATATAAATAAAACTGCAATACTGACTCTATTTTATTGTTTATAAATTGAAAAATGTTCGAAGATAACCAAAAAACTTCATTATTTCCAATGTACGAATGTTATTCCATCAGTACGAACAACTACATTCTTATAAAAAAATTTCGGCGATAAAGTATAAATGATAGATATCACGTGAGGTAAGAGAAGAAAAAACATATATTTAAGAAGTGAAACTAAAGTGGTATTTCTCTTTTAAGTTTCTTTTATTTGTTTAACTCTTTAACGTACTATAAAAGTCATTATTATATTCCTATTTTAACATAAAAAATGTTATATAATATTCAAAAAATACTCCGCCAGATACCCTATGTGTATCAGATACTTCAAATCTATATGAGATACGGCATTCGGAAGTATCGGATACGGTATCCAATCTTTTTTATTTATTTTAATTAGTGGATACATCAAATAAGTATCCGATACATATCGAACAAGTATCTGATGACGATACTGCACGATTTCAATTTTAAAAGTATCCGTGCATCATAGGTCCACCTACATCAAATATAATATAGTATGTGAAAGCTTGAAATTATCAAAATAATATAGTAAAATTGTTCAAACACGAGGTCTTAGGCTCGAACACAGCAAAATATGTAGTTTTGCGAATGCCTTTTTTTTTTTTCTTTCTTTCCTTTTCTTTTTTATTTATTTTATGTTTGAGGAAATACTATAATTTTTGGCATTCACTATTGGAATGAAATAATGAGTGGATTTTTTTATTGAGTGAAACGGTTGCGCCTCAAATGTCATGAATATCAAATACTAATAAATCACAATCAATTAATAATTATGACTACTATAAAAATAGAGAAGGATTCACATACAAATGAGAGTAAAAGCGAAAATCTCTAATATCTTGGTACCTCAATTTCGCAAATAAAAGTTAAGCTTTGGCGAGTGGACATTATTTCTTTTCTCATCATTTATATAAGTCCACATACAACAATATTGTTATGCGTAAGCTACTGATGTCTAATTCAAACAGTCAAAATGATACGATAAACTATATAGATAAAATATCTTAGGTCAAATGCATAAAGATACGTATTTTTTTCACTTCATGTACTTGCATATATCGAGTCTTCGACATCAATTATATGGTAAGAATCACGGAGAATAGTACAATATGAATTCCATAACTAATATGACATTATCCTTATCATTTGTGTTAAACCAATGTAAGACAATTTTTTTTCCTTAGTTCGTGAGTATTGTTATACCATCGTTGGTTGTAATTGATTGATTGTTGATACTTGATATATTTGTTTTGATTAGTAATTGACATCTTAATCTAACAGTCTAATTAATGGTTCACTCAAAAAGTCATTTATGAACGCTTTGAATTGTACCAAGCTGTTCATTTTCAAGTAGAGTTTTAGGTATAGATATCTTTATTATTGTCAATAAGATATCACAATGACGGAGGATACAAGATTGATTGAAGTAAATGGTAACGAGAAAGTATAGGATCACGTTTTCTATTTATAGTTCGTGGGATATTGGATATTTTATGGTTAATACTAACACATATATATATATATATATGTATGTATGTATATATACATACACATACACATACACATACGTATGTGTTGTATTTTTAATAATAATCTTTATATTTTACTATGCACAAATAATAGTGTATAAATAAATATTTTAATATTTTATTTATTAATGTGAGCTTAGATTAAAATTAAATAATAATTATATTATTAGTTACTATAGATAGATTTTCTATTAAATATATTACTATCCATTATTGAGTGTAAGTGACGATATGATAATCATAACAAATATAATTTTATTTCTGTTTAACTGTGTGCTTGAGTTAACCAAACAAATGAATGAAAACGCTAGATAAAATTGATTTAATCCGTTTATGTAGCCAAACAAGGGCATAAGATAGATGATTCCAAGTGGATTCCTTTCCACCTGAACAAAGATTTCCTGGAATTAGAGATGGGGCCATTATTAACATTTTATTATTTCTCAAAGTTGGCAAAAATTCTTTCTCCATTCCTACTTGGAATACAATCATCGTACCAAACATGACGTTATAGTGTACTGAAATCAATACAGCCGGTTCATTACATACTATTGTTGGCAAAAATATTGATTATTTGCATCCACCTTCCATGAGGTATTACGCTTTTGCAAGTACCTCCCCCATGTATTAAATTTGACATCCACCACTCTTATATTTAAAAAATTATATAAATTACATTTTTTATCCTTACTTTAAAGTTTTTTCCCTATTTTCTATTTTCATCTCATTCTTTTCTTATTCTTATTATTATCCTCATGAATGTTTTTCATTAGAAATAATTCTAACAAATAGCTTTTATAATATATACATACATATATATATATATTAAGCTTATTTTGAAAAAAACTTAAATATATGTATTTTTTAAATTTCCTTTGTGTGGTTCTTGAAATACATTTTTAATGTTCCAAACAACTTTATTAATGCTTAATTCTTTTTTATAAACAATAAAAAGAATATCTTTATTGATTTACAATATTGCTTATTGCAACAATAATCTAAAAACCGATAGATGAATTTTGTTTTAACTTAAAACTCTCATTTTGTATTCTCGTCTTCTTCTTTTCTAGTTCGTCTTAGTCTTCTTCTTCTTTTCTAATTAGAAAGAGGACAAATAAGAAATAAAATAAATATATAAAAAAAATATTCATTAGGAAAAAAATAATATGATCTAAAATATCTAATATGATAATAAAAATTGAACAACGAGATGCCTAGATTATCAAATTATATGTAGGACCTCTTCAGTTTCTACTTCAAAGTCATCTATGGGTCTTTAAGCAATGAGAACGAAACTACTCTTTTAGCTTTTTTGATATTTTTTTCTTGTATTTTTTTAGAATGAATAAAATTGTAAATTGGGTATTTGAGATGGAAAAAAAAAATACAGCTACGGATTTTTACGATATAAAAATCTATTTTGGGGGTGTGGGTAGTAATTTTTCCTTTAATATGTTACTTGTTATAACTTTTTCTAATTAAAAATAACTACTCATTAGAATTATTTAATTAAGAATCTTCCTCAGCTTAACATATAATTCTTTCTCTTTCCTATTTAATAAGAAAAAAGAAAGGAATGAGATGAAAAATAGAAAATAGAAAGCAAGGGTGAAAAAGGTAGTTTATATAAATTTTTACACATAGGGAAGTAGATGCCAAATTTTAATACATGAGAAGATGTCCTTGCCAAAACACAATACCTCATAAAAGGTGAATGCAAATAACCCGCAAAAAAATGATGGTAAAATGAACATAATCCATTATTAACAATCCACTATAGAAGCAAAGGATGTGGCCAAGTTGGTCACAAGGTCTTCGACCGTGAGAACCCACCCAGGTTCAAACCCCATGTGATGCTGGTGGAAGGTATTACCTTCAGTCCCGCCGTGGGGGGGGGGGGGGGGGGTTCGAAACCTCATGTGATGCTGGTGGAGGGTATAATCTTCCGTCCTGCTGTGAGGGGCCCTGCGCTTATCTTGCCCGTCGCCTATGGGTAACCTAGGGCGGCTTACCTCCACACATGGTTTGCGAGCTATTGCGTGTGGACAGGTTTGCTCTGCGGGGAGACCGGCGGAGATTTACCCTGGGAATTTCCAAAAAAAAAAAAACAATCCACTATAGAATTACCACAAGGTGTTTAAAAAATGACGCGCGCTCTTTTCTTGTTGCAAGCAACCAATTTTTTCTTTAGTTTGATGTTAGAAAGTGTAATATTAGTTTTTAGGGAAAATTATTAAAACCCCCCTAAAATAAATTTTTATATCCAAAAACCCACAAAAGTATTTTTCAATCTCAAAAACCCACTCTACAAATTTTTCATTCAAAAAATCCCAACAGTTAAGATTAAGAACTTTTTTTGACTAAACTACCCTTCATTTATTAAGTTAAGAATTGATCACTTGATCTTTTTTTATCGAATTTTACTTTTTTAAAAAAAATTCAAATTGATAAATTAAATAATACAGATTTTTATTTTTAGAATTAAATATTTTTAATACTTTTATATAATTTATTTTTTATTTTACTATGATAATTATCTAAAAAATATATTTTTTAAAATTTTTAAGAAGATTAAAAATCTGAAAAATTTTAAAATAAATTTATATTTAGTCAATTATCACCATAAAATTTCTAAATAGATAAATCTCTATACAAAGCTACAATTAATTAAATTTTAATCTAGAAGGCTAAGGGCAATTAAGTCCAGAAATTTATTAACTCTAAATCTTGGACTTTTGGGAATAAAAAGTTGGTGGAATGGGTTTTTTGGATTGAAAAATTTTATCAAGGGTTTTTTGGATATAAAAATTTATTTTAGGATTTTTTTTTTACAATTTTCCCTAGTTTTTAACTGTTGGCTTGAGTAGCTCTAAATTTAATTTGAGACCTATTATTAAATCCAATAAAAATATTAAACAATGTATGTTTTTCCTTTCAAAAATGCTTATAGAGAAACAAATAAAGTGCTTTATAAAGGTTTTCAAAGAAAATGAAAAATCATTTATATTCTTATTAAAGATTTTTTTTTTTTGAATGAATCCACTATATGATACATCTCATGAATATCAAATAGTAAGGTCTTGTTTGTTTACATTTTTAAATCTCATTTTCTATATTATGAATCACAAATCCTAAAAATATACACTACAAACTACTTTTATCTAAATACACATTTTTTTCAACTTCACTCTCTCATTCTCCTATATAATTACCTACCTATCAATTAACATATCTATCATTTCACACAATCAAAATTATTTACTTCAATCATTATTTTTCTTCCTCTTTCATATTTTGTTCTTACTTTATTATTTCTTTATTCATATAATCATTATGTAAATAATTAAATCAATCATTCTAAAAACATATACAAACACAATGCACATCACATCATTTTCACACGAATTTTCATATTATGCATTTCCCAAAAAAAAAATTCAAAATTTTATCTCAAAAACATAATAAACAAAACCTAACAATTTACATTCAACTAATAAGTAATTCGATCAACTAAATAACAACTATTATGAAAGTAAAGAAATGCTTACTCACGTATAAAAGTCGAACTTAATACTTCTAATATTTTGAGGCTTCAACTTCACTAATAGAGTTTGGCTTCATCGGCTTTTATTAAAGATATTAAACATATGAATATGTAGTTAAAAACAATACGAATTTCTAAATGGGACATGTTTTCATTTTTCCAAAACTTAAAAAAAAATTAAGGAAGAAGAAGAAGAAGAAAATCAGTACATCTTTTACTACTCCCCTACCCCACCAGAGACAGAGAGAGAGGGACTTCAACCAAGTTCGTACTTACAACGTTATACACGTTTGTGATGTTTAAAATTAAGACAAATATTTTGTTTTTTTCTATTAGAAAATTTAAGATATACCTTATTGATTGGGTGGATAACCAATCCATCATACATTATACATGGCCCACATGTAAGAAAATCCTATAATAAGTCAATTTCACCAAAAGGCCAAAGTCATCACAATTTTTATATGGGTCGTACCGACCCGAGAACTAATTGGGTATACAATTCGTCGGTTGGGGCTACGTTTATAGCAAAGCGCACCCACTTAAATCGTGGGTTCTTAAGAATGACTGGTCAACATCAATCTTGTAGATATTATTGACTCATCAGGGCGTCTTCGTTACCGTTCATTCCATTGAAACTGATCGGCTAATGATATTAAGTTCATCTTGTCACGAATTAGAAGTTCGATTATTAACAGAGGCGTCATTAATTTGGTCTAAATCATCTTCGCTGTAAGGATTGCTACTGTTTTACGTTGAAGATAGTTAATATATAATTGTGTTTTATTCTAAGATTATTTTTTTTCTCTCTTCTAAAAGAATGGACTACCCCAGAAAATGTGTAAGGATTGCTACTGTTTTACGTAATCAATCTAATTTCTTTGACTTCACTTCGGCCTAGCCCATTATATAGTACATACTAAATTATTCGTCCAAAACTCTAAATCTCGTTATAATCACAATCATTAATGTACAATAAAAACTACATGGATGTTGTAATAGTTTACGAACTTTGAATGCCACTAATTCCTAAAAGTGACTTTGTATATATCTATCGTATGTGGCTATAGATATTCAAATTTTAGATGGATTAGTTTCATTATTAACATTTTAATAATGGGTTTTAATTTCTTTTAGTAAATATAAGTGAATGGTAATTATAGGTTTGACATACCGAATGCGCATACATATTACAAACAAAAATCTCCACGAGTGATCCACGGAAGGAGAAAATTCAACCTTATCTCAAACCAATATCTCAATTTGTACAAACAATTAACACGCCAAAGACTCAATAATCATCTCATTGTGCACAAAACACTCTCGAGATATACACACGCTATCAATTAATGACCTTTAATTTTGTGAATTAGAACCCTAAACCAAAAGACAAATTTGGCACTAATTCTCTTGGCAAAATATAAAAATCACAAAACAATTATGAGAAAAAAAAATGTTTTGCAAGGAAGCAAATTTAATCTACTAATTGAAAAATAAACAAAACTCAACTGTTATTTTCTTCAATTTAGAAATGAATGCACTTAGAAAAATTAGTAACTATCATACGCCAAGATGACATTATTCCTAGCTCCCACGTTCAACTTGGAAAGCAAAATATAAACCAAAGTTTAGTAACAAACTGATTTAGATGAAGTACAAGTTAGAAAATGAAATCATAAGCCTATATGATTGCAGCCCTTAGCTTTAGATAGGGTTTAACAACCATCATCATGACCCACACCCGCAAGATATAATTTTGTTCGATTACTAAGAGGTTTCGAGACTCTGAAATTTTTTTTTTTTTACAACTATTTATATACAAATAGATTTTTACACAAGTCACACTACTTACTACTATATATTAATCGTGATTTTCCCCAATCTAAATTCTTAAGCTCTTAAAAAAAAGGGGGTTGGGGTGGAATGAGGGAATGTGGCATTGTGCTTCTGTTCTATGTTCCAAAGTCCCCAATTGATAATTATATTTTGCCACAAGCAACATTATTGTTGATTAACTTTTTGCCAAAGTTGATAGCATGATCTCTCCAAACTTATATATATATATATATATAAAATAAAAAGTAAATAAAGGAGAGAATGGAGCACTTTGTTGAATGACAACCAATCAAAGAGATGTAATGATGCATGTAATTGTTTGAAAGAAAAGGGGGGTTAAAAAATAAATAAGATGCACAATTGAAGATTAACAAAAAATTTCGGGAATGAAAGCAGATTTTATCGAATTACAAACCTAGTCCTATTTATTTTCTCTTTTCTCAATTTTTTTTTGTCATCGTATTACTTATGTGACCGTAAGTAGATTTTCTCGAATTACATCAACACATGCTTATTCTTTTCCTTTCTATTAGATATTGTTTTTCATTCATGAGACTGAATTTCTTAATAAATCAAATCTTGGACCGAAATATAGATATGAACAACAACTGGTCTTTATGATTTCAGTTACTCAAATCTTGGGGGTGTTCTATGCTGGGCCGAGACCAACTCAGCCGTTGGATCCCCCAACAAGGGGGGTCAAAATCCCATTTAACCCCCATATGAGGGGATCCAACAGCCCAGCATAAAATTTTCCAAATCTTGGACCCAAAAAACAATTCATCACTTTAATTCCTTTTTGTGATCCCCTGATAAAGAACAATTAAAAAGCGATGCACAGTGAAAACTGAGAACCATAAGGGCTGAAAATGACATATACTTAATTTTGTAAGAAGCAAACAGAATAACATCACATGGCATGCTGTTAGCTGGTACCACATTAAATTAATCGAATATATATCTATATATACACACATATTAATATATATATATATATAGATACATATATATATATATATAGAGAGAGAGAGAGAGAGAGAGAGAGAGAGAGCCAAAATAGAAAAAATAATATTAAATATTAAAAGTTCACCAGCTCAACAAGAATAAATTGACAGATATTATACAGTTCATAAACTCAAGAAAGAATGCAAAAGATAATAAAAGAAGAAAAGAATAAAAATGTCACAAATTCACATTACATTCTCAATCAAATAACCTCATCAATGAGAGAAAGAAAAAAAAAAAAAAAAACAAATTCAATTATCTAACAGAAAAATTTTAAACTTTTTTAGAATGCAATTTGTTCTTCCTCAACATTGACAATATCACCACTTTGATCCCGTAAACTTAAACGGCAAATCTCTTCGACTTTTCCAACCACGTCGACCATCGAAGGGCGTTTATCCGGATATTGCTCGGTGCAATCAACCGCGAGCTGCAAGAGCTGAACCATATCCTCTTCCACATTTTGATACCGGAGGAGTTCAAGATCAAACACTTCCGCGGTCCACTCTTCCCGGACCACGGATTGGACCCATCTCGGGAGATCAACCCCTTCCTCATTCATCAACGAATGGGTCGGGGCCTTACCCGTTAGCAATTCCAACAACAAAACTCCAAAGCTGTAAACATCTGCTTTCTGAGAGACTTTGCGAGGATCTGTTACCTCTGGGGCCCGGTACCCGGCTACACGGTTGGGAGTGGCGGAGGGTCCTGCTAGCTGAGCGAGACCAAAGTCTGAGACACGGGCTTCGTATGATTTGGTTAGGAGGATGTTTGATGACTTGATGTTGCCATGGGAAACAGTTGAGCCTTGGGAATGGAGATACGAGATTCCTCGGGCGGCACCAAGCGCAATAGCAGCCCTTGTGTCCCAATTCAATGGTGTTCTTCCAGCTCCCTTGTTTCCTGCAATACATATTAAATATTAGAGATAATTACATGCACACTTCCTCATTCATTGGTAATTACCCTCCCAATATTCTGACAAATTACCAAGACAACCCCTATCAGATCCCGACAACTAAAAAAAGGGAGTGACATTGTATTATTTTTTTTCCCGACAAAGGCTAAAATTGTAATATACTTTTATTAATAGGGGAAATAATGATAATTTCTCAAAGTTAGGCGTATATTTACGCAAAGGGTGTGTGTAATTTACTCTAAACATTATGGACCACGTTATAACATTTTCACCTTACAAGTAGTACTAGAGCATAGGATCAAACTCGATTTCAAAACAAATTTGCTCCTAAAAGGTTGGGAACAATAGAAGCAAGAGAAGCATATTGAAATAAAATTACATGCACATACGACAAGATTCATGTAGTTCGACGGGATAGTTCTACTATTGTAAAATGACTAAAATACCCATATGATATTGGAGTTCGATCCTGGATCAGATTCCACAATCCCCTAATGAAAATGCCAAGACATTACAATAATTTGAGTTGTGGACATTAAAATTTAAATTACAAGTTAAGGGACCCAAAGAGGACAGATTTTTGAAAATTCACCAAACAAATTGAAAAAATGCTTTGACCTATCAATTGTATCCAATGTAATACAAAACAGCCTGTATATTTTGAATATTAAAAAAAAATACAGATCAAAGGAAAGAGACAAATATAAGCAAAAAAATTATGCCGTTGGAAACAATCTCATTCAATTTGTACATTCTAATTGCATTTTATACTCCTCATATTCTGCTTACACATTGCAATTAAAGCATCAAATAATCATTCAAATCAAACTTCAAATTGCAAATAATCTTTTTGTAACAAACACTAAAAAGTCATCAATCCCCAAGAAATAGATCAAATTCAAACAAAAAAATCAACCAATATCACCAAAAAACAAACTAAAATCAAATCATTGCAAGAAAGTTTAAATGAATAAAATTGTTCTCACCATGTAAGAGTGCAGACAAGCTCCCCATTGGCAAATAATCATACACAAGAAGCTTTTCATCCCTATTAAAGTAATAAGCTCTTAAAGCAACCAAATTTTCATGATCCATTCTTCCAATCTCTTCCATTTTTTCTCCAAATTCTTTCTCACCCATATTCACATCTCTCAATCTCTTCACCGCCACCGCGACACCGGTTTCCATCACCGCCTTATACGCCGTCCCAAAAGTTCCCTTTCCCAAAACCTCAGCCGAAGCCTTCAAAAGATCCTCCAAATCGAAATTCCACCCCGTTTTCCCGAAAAACACTAGCCCTTTTTTCCCACCAGAAAGTACATTGGGTTCACCCTTTTCCTTATCCTTAGCTCCCATTGCAGCTGCAAAGCTAGTGCCGGTTTCGTCTCTTTCGCCCGATTTTTCCGCCACTTTTGGAATTTCGAGGCCTTTTTCCGTGGAAACACCCTCATTCTTTGATTTAGATCCCTTTCTGACGCAAATTCTACACAAACAGAATAAAAGCAATAAGATTAGTAAAAACCCAAGGACGGAGCCGATTATGATCCCGGCGATCGCTCCACTGGAGAGTTTTTTGTTGCGTTTTTCGTTCCCGCAGGAATTTAAGGGTTCACCACAGAGTGAATTTCCAAGAAATGAATTTCGGGGTTTTCTCGAAAGGCCATTTGGGATTTGGCCAGTTAAATTATTATTCGAAACATCGAACTGAACTAAACTGGGTAAATTCAGATCAGGGATAGGGCCTGAAAAGCTGTTATTTTGCAAGTAAAGTGTTCCCAAACGCGTCAAATTGTTGAATGACGGCGAAATCTGGCCGGAGAAATTGTTTGCGGCCAAATTAACACGAACGAGAGATGTAAGATTGAATAAAGAATCTGGGATTGGACCAGTGAAGAAATTGTGTTGTAAGTATAGGTTACGGAGAGATACAAGTGAGGAGAAGAGGTCCGCCGGGAGCGGGCCGGAGAGGGCGTTGTAACGGAGGCTGAGAGTGTTGAGATTCGTCATGTTTGAGAGTGTGCGCGGCGGAATCTGGCCGGAGAGTCCCATTCCGGGGAAATGGAGCTCGATTACTGAGGAGTTTCCCGGCGAACAGATGACGCCGGACCATGAGCAGGGCGTGGCGCTGGAGAGGTCCCAGAGGAGGACGCGGCCGCCCACGGCGGAGCGGAGGGCTAGCAGGGCGGCGCGGTCGGATGCAATGTCCGGCGCGGCGGAGGGAAAGAGGATAAAAACGGCGGCGAGGAGGAGGAGGAGGTGGTGGTGGTGGAAATTAAACTGCCCCATTTCTAACAATGTGGGGAGATTTTTATTTTTCCACGGAATTATTTTGTTTTTGTGAAGAAGAATTTTGAGGAGATTAATTAGGAGTGCGTTTCATGTTGTGTTTTATTTTTATTTTCTTGTCTGAGTCTTGAGAGCCTGGGTTTTGGTTCATGTATAGAGAGAAAAAGAGACAGACTGTGAGAACCGTTGAAAAAGGGGTGGATTTGTGTAATAGGATTGGGGCGTTATGGTGTTGGTATATATTTATTTTATTCAATTTATTTATTCAAACACCATGTTACTCATCTTGACTCCCACTTTGCTTGTGTAATTCTAAATTTATTTTTCCACTTCTACGATTTTAGTACAACAATAATTATCTATAATTGATTTGTCTTAATAAAAACACTAGGGGTGATTTTATTCTTTCTAGACTTTATTGATAATACCCGATTTATTTTATTATTATTGTCTACGTGATTTATTAATATTGCACCGACACACTTGTAAAGGTAGTAAACATACAACGCCTCGTGTGCTGAAGTAACCCCATATGGGGCCTCGTGACCACGTTAAATCCTTTATAAATATTATATCATCACAAAGGTGAAGAATATATGTTTACACTCCATATAATTTTTATATATTTTCTCTACACTCCGCATTCGCTTGTAGTCAATATTCATTCTATTTCTGAGCAATATTTGACTGGAACGGTAGATTAAAAGTAAACTATATTATAGTCGTGATTCTCCCAATAACCTATATTGACAGTCGGATTCCACTAAATCCAATCACTCGTCATCTTTGACTTGTGCTAGTCAAGGTTAAAATATTAGCAATATCAAGTCAAGCAAAGATGAGTAGTCACCAGTATTCTAAAAACGAAAATATCATAATGCCTCAAAGATGGCTTTAAACAATATCAATAATCAACTAATAACTATTAAGAAAGTAGATCAAAATGCACAATATGTGGAATATAATCTAAGAACTCATAGTTTTGGGGCTTAAAATTTGTTACCTAAGTTAGACCTCAGTCGGAAAAAAATATATGCATTGGTCAATTGCACCCCTAAAATGTTGGAGAAAAACCAAAACCCCAATTATCAATAGAATGAAATTGTGTAAAAATTACACATCCAATTTGGTAGGAGTTGGGAAGTGTCTTAGAGAACAATAAACACAATTAGGATAGCAAGTAACCAACACTAAATTTTCCATCTACTCCTAATTCTTGCCAACCAAACGGTGCAAGCAAATTCAAGAAATGATGTGACTATGTTGTGCACTTAACTTACAATTGCCGACAATATTGAAGTATATTTATTTTCAATAAACATTATTGTTGGTATGGTGGAGGCAAAAATGTAAACAATGAAAATTGAATATTTAAGAAATACTTAAATTGATTTATTTGAATAGATTATTAGCCGGCTTACAGTGATACAGGTGAGCAAAAGATTTTGGGTTGACTTAAAGCGACGCTGGTAACCTTGTTTTGGAGCTGGATTTTTGGATTTATTTAATCCAAATTGGAATCAGATTTATCTGTCATATAGTATGTATGATTTATTATTATTATTATTATTATTATTATTATTATTATTATTATTATTCTTCCAATTTGAGCCACCGCATTTATTCACATTCATGTGCCATTTATTGCTAGCAGTGTGGGCTGTTATTTAATCTCTCTCTCTCTCTCTCTCTCTCTCTCTCTCATTAATTTTACCATTAATTAAGATTGTGCTGGATTTGAGGAAAATAATTAAATTAAGGATTTTATATGATTAAAGTTCTTATTCATGCTCGAAATTATTATTTATGTAATTGAAAGTTTTATGGCAACTCAAAAGTATTTCAAGAAATTCAATGATTTGTTATTTTATGCATTTCAACTCGTTATTTTCTAAATTTTATAAACCAAATGCAATCCAATAGAATCAGAACACATGAGCCAAAAAGTAATTTTCTTTTTATAAAGAGTCAATGTGATTTTAATTACAAGTTTATTTAACTTAATTTTAGGTCATTTTTCAATTCCCAATTAAAGTTTTAGTTTCCATTTTCTCATTTTTAGTACCAGACATATATGAAAAAGGAAAATGTTCTCCAAGGTTTTTTGTTCAACGCTTCTTATGAGATAGAAACTTTATAATGAAATAGAAAATTATATATACCAAATAAACAAAACAAGAATAGGCTTGTATAAACTCAAAGCCTAATCATATACATGTGCTTGTATTACCAATAATAATAAATATAGCTTGATTGGTTTATATTTTCTAAGGTTGTAAATTGTTAGTTCAAGCAAAAGCAATCAACTTGTTTTCTTATTTTAGTGTTTCAAAACGCATCTCTCCTGAAGGCGGGTAAAATGAAGTTTGTTTGTTTTGTAAGTAAAGGGTGATATACACTTTTGATATCAAAGTTGTTTTGTCCATATCTCCTAAAAGCGGGTAAAATGAAGTTTTTTTTTTCTAAGTAAAGGGTGATATACATTTTGATATCAATTTTTTTTTTCTTTTTGGAAATTCCAGGGTAAATTTTCGCCAGTCACCCAGCAGAGCAAATTTGTCCATACACAATAGCCCGCAAACCACATATAGGGGTAACCCGTCCTAGGTTATCTATAGGCGACGAGCTCAATAAGTGCAGGGCTCCCCAGGGGAGGATGTAGAAGAAATCCCCCCATCCCCTTCTCCTGAATTTCGAATTCGGGTGGGTTCTCACGAAGAATGCCTTGTGAACCACTGGACGACACCCCTTTGCTTGATATCAAAGTTTTTTGTTCACAGTGAAATAGTTTTTAATGTATTAGGGATCGAACAATGGAGAATGAATAGCTAATTGTTGGAAATAAAGAATAAATAATTTGGTTTAGGAAGACAAGAATTTTAAGTGGTTTAGTCAAATTATCCATACCTACATACCAACACTAAATCTCACACTTTATTTCTGAGCTTTGGAGAATGTCACATTTTGCAATGTACAAGTCCTTATATACAGAAAATACTTATATAGATCGGGTCTTGAGCCCCACTTGTGAATTTTGTGGTTGTGCATCACTTGTGTTTTAAATCAAAATTATATATTAAGTGATGTGTTTTATTCACATCCACAAAGTATACAGGTGGGGCCCAAGACCCTGTGTAGGCAAGTGTTTTCCCTTATATACAGAGTTGAAAGATTTGATACACAAAGAATTTAAACTTGAATGGAAAATACAATCATACTCCTAAGCAACATAAAAACCATAATCTTAATCCTAGTCAATTGCCAAACATAAGCAAAAATCGCATAGGAACAATCTGCACATTGCCTGCAATATGCTCAAGACGTCGCGATGGTTCTCATTGCTCCTATTGCAGCTTCTCAATTGGCTCTCATAACTTCTCGATGATCATTTGTGTCAGTTTCCACATGCCCACCACTATGCCTTTTTACCATGAGAGGGTCCTCAATGTACCCTGTGCTAATGCTCGGAATACAACTCAAACCAAGTGAGCTGCTCAGGATAGAAAGGTTCCAAGAGCTTAGTGGAAAGGTCAAGTGCGAAGCGCTAGGTGGATAGGCTAGATTTGAAGAAGGAAAAGGTGTAGCATCCAAAGTGTGCGGGAAAAGAAAGAACAACTTCCTCATTTTCTAACTGTCATAGAGGGTTGTTGTAGAAGAGATCAAAGATCAGGTCAACCATAGGATTAGCTTAGTTGGGTCGAAATCCGTGTGATGGTTCGAGAGTTGTTTCAAATATTCTTCGCATCCCCAGAGAGATACATTGTTGCCATTGTGACCGCGAAGAGCTTAGTTCCACGGAAAATGAAGCAAATGACACGCAGCTGAACTCCAATTCTCATGCTCACATGCATCAATCTGCGCCTGCCTGCCATCCACACCAGAATAAATAGAGTTTTCCGAAAAAAACCTCCTAGTGGCAGTTCCTGCTCCTAAGTGCCACTCTTCTCTCCCTATAATAAAACAAGTGCAACTCCCTCACATGACCACACCCCATCCCAAAACCATATTCGTTTGACATGTGTTAGGAATTAATAAATGTTAATTTTGTAATATTTTATTCCAAGACTACTCTTTTTATAAACACAAACGGTAAACATCAAACTTTTTACATTCTAAAAAATGTCACTGATGTGAGTGGAAAAAATCCATTGGGCCAACTTGACAAGCTCAAGCCTAAATGGGCCAAAAACCTCAGAGAGTAGACAAGGCCGAGCCCAAAATTGGGTGGAAACTTCTTGTGAATGAAAATAATATTTGGAGTAAAGAATTTGGTAAGAAATACATGAACAAAACGGATTTTCTTAAATGCCCTCTCATGAATTATTCATCTCCACAGTGGAAGGGAATTGTGCATAGCTCTAAAATGGTGGTAAACGATATTAGATGGCGCATTGGAAATGGTCAAACTATCTCCTTTTGGTTCGATCGTTGGCTAGGGGAAGAGCTTCTTTGCGATTTAGTGGACAGGGATATTCTTGATGAGGAGATTAACCTAATGGTGGCGGATGTTCTTGATCATGAGAGGCGTTGGGACCTTGACCGGGTTAAAACACTGATCCCTGTAAATTTCGTGAGTCAGATTCGACAAATGCTTAGACCTATGGATAATACGGGAGAGGACACTAGAGGTTGGTGTGCTACATCAAATGGAAAGTTTACTTGTGGTTCGGCTTTTAACTCACTGAGAAGGGTTGATAGGGAGATAAATCAAAAAGATCGGAGATGGGTTTGGAATCTTCGATGCCCCCTGAAGATGAAAAATTTAATTTGGACTTATTACCACGAGGAATTGGTCACGAACTCACTTAGATTCGATCGGGGCATTACTCAAGATGCTTCTTGGCTGAGATGCAACTCGCCCCGGGAAGACCCCCTTCATACTCTCCGGGACTACACACTATCAAATATGGTGTGGGAGTTTGACACACAAAATCCTAGCAAGTGTACTAGGTCATGCAAGTAATATAGTGGATGTAAGTCTGGATTATCGTACCCTATAGACAATTGTATTTAAGTACTGAAATTACTGTGTTATCTAATTCTAAGTTAAATCAAGAGATAAAGATGTGAATTATGAATTAAAATACTAAATAACAATTACCAACTAATGAGAGAAATCAACTTTGAATTAAATCAATGAGAAAAGTGATTAAGACACATGATTCAACCAATTATTCAATTTGACTATGATTTTATCTTACCGGATTATTAGATTGATCAGGTTAAGGCGAAATTCCCTAAATTACTTACCATCCAATCTCTTGGTATGGCAATTCTATTTTCATTAACGATTTCTATATCTCTATATGAAATTCAAATTAATGAAAATGCATTACAAAGATTCATGGAATTTCCTATTTTCACGGAGAGCACACACAAGGAAATCGAATCTATCTCTAGTCAATTTTACGTTGTGGTGTTTAATACCTAGATGCATCCCTAGTTTATCTCCTCTCGGTCTCAAAACTAAGCACAAATTCATACAATTGGCAGCTAAGCAATCATAAGCATTAAGAACAAATATTAAACACATAACCCAAAATAAATTTAATCTGGAAAAATAATACTCATAAATCAAACATAGGAATTGGATTTCACATGGCCTCAATCAAAGGGAAATTAAGTCATAATTGTAAAAGAAAAGAGATAATTCATCTTGAAATACATGTTCAATGAAAACAAATCTAAAAGTATGAAATTAAAATTCCCTAATAACGTTTCTTGATAGATCTTGCTTGAATTCTCCGTCTTCGTAGACAAAGATGGAGTATCCTCGTGTTCTTCTTCTTCCCAAACTTCTCTCAACCCTCTTGGTGTGTTTCAAAGTGTAAAACCCTCAAAAGTGGGCAAAAGTCCCGAATTTTGACCTAATAGCGCGTATTTATAGTTGCTGAAATTTGCCCTTAGCTGTGGCTAAAAAGACGGTAGCCACGGCTAAAATCTGCTGTTCACATTTTTTGCCTATTTTAGCCTTGGTAACTTCATATCTTCAAAGTACAAAGGTTCTTTCATGATCACCATGGCTAAGGGTCTTCATAGCTGTGGCTAGAGGAGTATTTTGAGAACTTCTTTGATCTTTTCATTCATTTTTTCTCAAATTCTCAAATAACCTATAAAAACACAACCAATCACAAAATCAAAGCATATGTGGCATAAATACACTCAAGAACTCATCAAAATACAAGAAAAGAGGCGCTTAAAAAGGTGTAAAATACGAGTTTATCAACACCCCCAAACTTAAGTTTGATCGTCCTCGAGCAAAGAAATTAAAGCAAACACATAAGCTCGAAAATTGTACAACTCATACACAAAGGCAAGATAAACACCTTAGAACAAGACTTATGAAGAATCACTTATTCATCAAAAACATTTAAATTCACATGCCTCAAAATTTCTGCAACACTATCTCAAATCATGAACACCCACGTTCCTCATATGTCTAGAATCCACATTAAGCAAGATTATGCAAACAAATCAAACTCATCAACACAAACCAACTTTGAAAATATAACTTATTCGAATGCACAATACGCGATAACCATGATCAGAAGGTCTTTCCAGCTTGTAATGTAAGGCTCGGGTGTTGGCTTGGTATGGAAATATATGGAAGAAAGTGACTAAGGGTTTAGAGAGCTTAAAACTCAATATCCTCAAGCTACACTCCCCAACTAAGCATCATACTCAAAATTCTCACCACTTTCTTTCTCCTTTTTTTTTCTTTTTTTTTTCCAAACTCACAACCCCCAAACTTATTTCTTGTTGAACTTGGGTTGTGTACGAGTTATAATACCTAACCAATGATCATTGAAGTATCACATATATAGCCTAGTCGAGAATTTTTTTTTTCTTTTCTCTTCCTCTTTTTTTTTTCTCTTCCTCTTTTTTTTTCTTTTTTTTTTTAATTCTTCTCCTTTCTCTTTTATGAGTATTATTTTTTTCCGACTATTTTGGCTCAACTGTATTCAAGTGCTTCTCACATCCTTATCTTTCATCTAGTATACCTCAAAATTTTTATCAATTCTCAAAATCAACCAACATCAACCTCCTTACCCTTTTGTGCTCAACACAATAAAATACACACCCAAACATAGCTAAAAGAATACCGAATTGTAAGCTCTCATAACCTGGTGATTAGCTTTGTTTTTCTTTTAGGCTAACTGGTAGATGATGTGGTTTATGAACAAAAAGTGAATGGTGGTCTATGGTGTGCTTAACACACCCCATTCTTATCAATAAGGCTCAAATAATGGTTCTAGAGACAATGAATATACTACAAGCTAACATATGGCTTAAGACAAATCAAAAATGGCCTAAATCATATCATCGTCATGCAATATCAATGCATTCTTCAAAATTAAACAAACGTAGAAGGTTCATGCCTTGAGTCCTCAAAAATTTTCATAAGCTTGACTAAAAAGGATATCAAGACATAGAAAAGCATGTTCATCACAGAGAAAAGAATTGGGAGGTAAAAACAAATGAGACAACAAAATCATCAAGCTTCATCAGAAAAATGACAGTTCATTAGAATTATTCAAGGCATTTTCTCTTGCACATATGTGTATAAATTGCGTCAATTTCTGGGCATATCAAAAAAAATTCATGCATAACATGTATCCACCCCCAAACTTAATCAACTCATTGTCCTCAATGAGCCAAATGATGGAAAATAAAAGTAACTAGGGGAAAAATACTGCCCTGATCAGAGATTGAGGTTGAAAACTCCATATAGAATTCCAGATAGAAAGTGCGTGGGAGCTAACAACAATCACTCGCGAAGCAGGAGAATAGATGTGACCTAAACACGTAAACAAAAGAAACCATCAATCAAACATCAACGGTAGTAATCAGGGAATTAGAATTCATTACAAGTCTAACAAGATAAAACTAAAAGAAAAACACAGAAACGAAAGACTAACAAAATGTCTCAGAAAAAGCATAACGATAAAACGAGAATAAAATAGCATATCTTGAAAATCATAACATAAGCTCAAAAGAAATCATTAGGATCAAATCCCAAATCCTCAGGTGATTGGTGTTGATTTAGATGTGTTGGGGAGGTTTTGGGGGGTTTTAGGGAATTATGGATTGTAGGTTGGGAAAAATTGGGATTTAAAAACGTTTACGATTTTTTTTTTAATACTAAAATCGCCATTTAGCCGTGGCTAAAACCATGGGTAGCCGTGTCTACCGGGACAGAGAGGGTCCAAATTCTTAGCCGTGGCTATGGTGATGGGTAGCCGCGGCTAAAAACACCTGGGAGCGAAAATTGCAAACTTTGTTCTGTTCAGCCGCGACTAAAATGAACCGTAGCCGTGGCTAAAAATACCTGGAAGTAGAGATATATAAAAAATAATCGAAAATTTTAAATGCAAGCAATGGCTAAAGTGATATAACACCACCACCAAAATACCGAACACCAAAGCTAAATTTTCCTTGAGCTTGTAAGGAACGTCGTTGTTCTTCTCGACTATCTTTCTTGTATGGATTGCATAAACCTGAGACATGAAAACAAACTAAAAGAGAACAAAAGACTCAACTAAATCAAAACAAAAAGAAATAAAAGAAAACAATAAACATGTGTTGCCTCCCAATAAGCGCTTGTTTTAAGTCATTAGCTCGACTCCCTTGCACTGCTCATGGTGGATCATAAGGAGCAATGCCAACTTTGTATGGACGAATCTTTTTGTGCTTTTTCCAGTTGCGTAGAGGCTTCTCCCCTCCAATCTCTATAACACAACCTAAAAGAATTAGAATTGAGCATAAGGTCTCTTTCAAAAACACATAATTGAAGTGTAAAGATGAAAGTTTAATTGGAAGTGAGAAAGAATCCTCAATGGATGATTGCAACTCATATGTGGCTGTCCCATACTCCCATAGACATTGTTTTGACAATTCAAATGGTGGTACATCCAAGTGATTTATATATCCTCTGATTTTCTCATTCTCGTCCGTAGTATCACTTAGGTTCTCAAAATATGCATCGAATGGATCATTAGAGTTGTAAACTTTGACTTCAACCTCCTCCACTCTGTCTCTCTGGTTATTGATAAACTTTTGTAAGAATTCCAGAGATATGGTGGTAGACGGCCTTTGGTTCTTGAAGATTCCTAATGTCTTTTCTTGGTCATTTGATGGGATGGATTTCGGAGAATCAGTTCGGAATTGTGAGTCCTCTAGTGATGTTGCTTCTGGAGCCTCATCATTCTTGTTGGTCCCAAGTGGCATACGAAAGGGTCTAAAAGGAGGGGGGGATGGGTTGAATAGACCCTGAAGTCTTTTTCGACTTCAAAAGATTTTGTACTAAAATGGTTTTTGGACGCTTGAAAAGTAGACGCTTGAAGTGTCTAACGCTTGACTTAAGCGTTCACTTAAAATATAGGCGCTTTGGCGAAGCGTTTAATGAAGACTATTTTTATAAAGCTAACTTAGATTTCAAGACTTGAATACTACAACCAAATAGGTTTGAGCGTTCACTTCTTTGATCAGTGTTAGCACAGCGGAATGATTTTTGAAGTCTTCTTTTAAAAGCTTTAGCGTCACAAGAAGTTTCTTAGTTGCTTAGCGTTTGATTGTGTGTTACTTAATCAGTTTATGCAATGATATGATAGATAAAAGAATTGACTGAAAAGTAAATGACACAATATTTGTAAGGTTCGTTGGGTGGTGTAATCCCAACTATGTCCTTCTTCTCCTAGAACACTTGGAGGCAATCCACTAAAATGATTCTCAAAGAATCACACAGAATCTTCTAAAAATTAGGGAGAGATGGATGTCGATGACTTGAGCTCCTTGATCACACAGATTTCTGCTTCAAATCACTTCAATCCTCTTGCTTCTTTCACCCAAAATATGGCAAGTATCCAACTTCGACTTCACACAGATCGCAAGGCTTGGATAGGGGTTTTTCTAAAAGGTTTGTTTGATTTTGATAAAGTTCAAACAACTAGGAATATCTCAGTAGTAATGTGGGTTTCTTCGAAAAGAATGTTTGAGATATTGGGTTGACTGTCTCAGGATTCGAACAAAAGCAAAGAGAATATTTTCTTGAAAGTTTTGGCTTTTCTGAGATTGTAAGGAATGAGACTTCAATGCAACAGCAATTCGGCTTGATAATTGTTCTCTGTATTTGGCTTGTTGTTGAAGTCCTATTTATAGGCATTCTTGGAAAAAGTGTCCGTTTGACACATGCAAGGGCGCGTGTCTCTCACTTTCGCGAGTGAACAACTTTTGTCCATTTTCCTAAAAATCTGCTGCACAAAAGTTGGTGCTGCAGTCTTTGAATAGTTGACAGTCCAATAGGGTGGCTTCTCCATACGTCTGAAAGTGCTTATCACATTTAATGCTCTTATCAGCATTTAATGCATTTGAATTAAATGTCCGTTGGTATTTAATGCTTTGAGAATATTTGCATTAAAACTCCTTCTGGACTTAGAAATAAATTCAGGTGAAATCACTTCTGTCCTATAAGGTAACGCTTGATATAGCTGGTCAATTGGACGCTTGGAGACTTTATCTTCATTCAGAATGCAGGCGCTTGAGTCTTCGAACTTTACCACTGATAAAATCACTCAGAAATTATCAGACGCTCAGCCTAAGACTACTTAACCTAACAATCTAAAATAAGAATAAAGCAAAGCCTATTACAAATCTAACGCTTCAAAGCTGAAAAACAAACTTACATATTTTTGGGGTCTAACAAAGGTCCTAATTGTCATCATCAAAACATCTAACATGAAATTCCTAACAATTTCCCCCTTTTTGATGATGGCAATACTTACTCTTTTATAGTTCAAGAGTTAGATAGCCAAAATAAAAATTAGCTTTGATTAGATACGGTTAGTTAAAGTTAGTTACGCTTCAACGAGATGTTTCAGCTGAAAAAATGCATTTTATATATATCAAGAGTTACAAGCATTTTTACAACTAAACAAACAAAATATGAGAGACATGAATATAGATAATGCAAATCAAAAAGCTTTAATGAATTGATCTAACTTTGTATCACTTGGGCATTTCAGCTCGGTTAGCTTCAGTCAGATTATCTTCCAAGGTCATCATCGCTTCATGATCTTTGTTGATTATGAGCTTATTTTCTTCTTGTTGTTTCTTCTTGAAAGCAGTAAAGTGTTTGTCCCAATCAGTTGGATCAATACCAATATATCTTAGACAAATTCTGAAAGTTCGAATGAAGTCAGACATCTGCCTCTCTTCAGCTAAAATTTTGGGATCTGAAGGTTCTGGAATGGATGTTCTTTGAAGAGAGATGTCAAACTGTTCAAGCAGTGCTCTTGTAGGTATTGGTAGATTTGGATATAGTGCTCTTGGAGGTTCCCTTAGTGTTCTACTAGGCGCTCCAGAGTCACTTACTTTCAAAGCAGTTATCCAAGATGGGAGACTTAGCGCAGAAGGAGAGATTAAGACTTGACGCTTGAGAGGCGTAGGTTCTTGAGCTCTTGAACTAGACGTTTTCCTCTTTTCTCCTTTCTTCTTTTCTTCCCCCTTATTGCCATCATCAGACTTTAGAAAATGATCTGTGAGTAAACTGACTTGATGAGCAATCTGAGACATAGAGTCTGTGATGTCGTCCAGACGCTTGTCGAATCGTTCCTGCAGGGCGAGGAGCTTGGCGCTGGTAGCATCATTTAGGGAAGTCTCAAGGGTTTCAAATCGCTTTTCAAGCTCTTCTTTCATGGCAAGTTGGTTTGCTTGAGTGGCATCATGCATTTCTTGAAAGTCTTGTTTGCACTCACCAAGAGCCGCTTGAGCTGAACTACGCATATGAGCAATCTGAGCGCTCATAACATGAGTCTCAATTTTTGCTAAATCGTCTTTATTCCAGTGGAGAGATTCTTCGTTCTGAGTAGCATGGGCACTGATATTATCCAAAACGGATTTGAGCAAAGGACCGAAAGATTGACTCTCATCTAGACGAACCGCTTGAGGAGCCGGTTGCTTGAATCTGGATGAGTGTTTGAGAGAGTCAATAGGAACTTGATATGCGGGATCAAAGACAGTACCTCGTATGTCAAGAGAAAGATCCTCAGCAATATCATCAGCAACGGGTTCAGGAGCGTCAGGAAGATCCTCTGGTGGAGACGCTTGAACGGGTTCTTCAACAGACACTGGAATACTTGTGACTTCAGACGTGAACGCTTCAACTAACTTAGCGGCGCTTCCTCAAGCGTTGACTCAGGTTGACGAAAGTCATCGAATTGGAAGTTCCAATTTGCTAAATCGGCATAAGAAGTGGACGCAGCTTCCAAAAGTTCAGTGAGTCTGGTTCTAGTCACACAAGTATCAGAAATGAATGTGCGAAGGGGACTATCAATGGCCCTGATGTGCATTGGACCAATGATATCTAGCACATGATTCGGCAAGACTTTGGACGGCGCTTGACAGATGGAAAAGATTGAATCTGGGCAGTAATTTCTGGAAAATCCAATCAAGCAGTCAGAAGGAAGAGACTTGAGACGCTGATCCTCAGGAACGTAAGCAGCGTAGTACTCTTCTAAATATGGATAGAGCGCTTGAGCTAGTCCCTGATTTCTTTCAAGCAGTGAGAGGACAAACTCATAATGATTGAGTACCTCTTTGTGGATAGAAGGGAGCAGAGAATATCCTCGAAAAGATTTGATGACGGAGCCGTTCCATTATCGGAGATTGGCAGTGAAGATTTTGTCGAACAGAGATAAGGGAGTCATAATCTTCACCATCAAATTGAAATTATTCTCGTAGTGGCTCGGAGCGAATTCAAGCATGATACAAAAGAGGTACCACTGAAAGATGTTTGAGCGTTGAAAAGTAGAGGAGTATTGGACAATCGGTGAAGCTCTTGACGCAGACACTGCTCAATTTGATGTCTAACGAGTGGGAGCTTTAGGACAGGTCCAACTCTCTGTTGACGCTGCTTTAGGCAATACTTGGCGAACTGACGCTTCTTGTCATGCATGCCTATGCCAAATAAATGGGGAGCTTGGACTAACTCTGAGAATGTATATTTGTTTCCCACATACGCTTCAACCCAGTTAACTTCATTCATGTAGTAATCTGTTCCAGCATTGACCATAGCGCGAATGCCTTCATGATGAATATCTCTGATAGATTCAAAGCGATATCTATCAGTCTGATAGTTGGCATTCCAGATGCTGTCAAAATATGCATCAGCTTCAGTCTGGATTAAATCTGTGAGAGATTCTAGACGCTCATCGGCATGAACTGCTTTATTTTTCCATAAGCGAAGTGGATTGACCGAAGATAGATTTTCAATACTATTAGCAGTCTGAGGAAAGTGTGTGTAGCCTTCTCTGTTCAAGACTGACTCAGATGGATTGAGAAAACGAGGACGAAGACACCCGAATATTGTAATCTCTTAGAGCGAAACCGGTGCTTTTGCTGTGGCCATAATAGAGATAATATGCCAAATCCACATCACATCTAGGAGTTCGACCTCCTTGTCTGTCTTGTTGAAGAATGAGAGAGGATGGTATTTGACTAGGAGTTTTTCCCAGTTCAATGGCTCTATAATACTGTCTCTCAATTTCTGTTAGTGCAGTGTTAAACACTGTATCCCTGATTTGACGATCATAATAAATCAACAGGGCAATGTCATTCTCAGCAGTAATGTATCTTTCTTTATTGTATCCTGCAGGAATGAAATCTTCTTCGAGCGATGGGGGCATATAGTTGATTGAATGATCAATTGTCTTCAGCGTGTCGAGTTTGAAGAAGTGCCTAGGCGCTGGAACGTCTTCAGCAATGCTCTGACCTTCTGAGCGTGCCTCTGTTATAGCCTGAACAGGGACTGTTGTCTGAACCTCTTTAGTAGCAGGTTCCTCAGCGTCAATTACAGCAACTTCTGTGGCAATATCTTTAGCAATAGCCACAACTTCTGTCATCTCAACATCTAGGAGGACATCTGTTGATGCTTCAGCAGCGGCTGGAACTATAGCTGTAATACAAGAACTATCCTCTATAAGAGCAGGATCTTCTACAAATGTAGGAATAGAAATGCTGTGGGAAGAAATAAACTTACCCTGAGAACTTGTCTCAACAGCAATACTTTGAGCTCTTGGCTCATCAGCAACTTGAGCGCTTGACTCAACAGTAACTTGAGCGCTTGGCTCAACAGTCTCAGGCTTTTCAGGAACAGGAGCAACTCGACGCTTGCTAGTCCTGGAACGCTTGATGATTTTCTTCACGTTGACTCCTTCAACGAGCTTAAGCGGTGGAGCGGGAGGATCAACAGCTGGTTCTTCAAAGTCTATTTGTTTGATGATCCCTTCCAGCTTTCTCCTCTTAAGAGGTAACTTGTCCTCAGCATCCTCATCAGTTTCCTCATCATCCTTTTGAGGAGAAGGGACGAATTCAGCCTTGGGCTTTTTGGGAGCCCTCTTCTTTGTTGCAGCCGGACGCTTCACGGCTTCTTCTAGCACTGGATGCTCCGCTTCCTCATCGGACGCTTGATGTACTTCCAGACGCTCAGATAGTGGTTTAACAGCACCACCAATTTTGGGAGGATTGAAGAGATTATTCAGAATCCTTCTTCCCAGCAACTTGGTCTTATTCAACAGGATACCAGACGAGTATACACACTGTGATTTGTACAGCAGGTCACTTAGAACAAGCCCATAAGGTTTATTCGAGGCGCTTAAACAGTCTCGAAACCTTCCAAAAATGTACTCACTCCAGTTGATCTTGATGTTGAGGAGTATAGCAGTCATCATTTGAAATTGTACTGGGTTTACCTTATCAAAGGTTCCCACTCGGGATTCTATGATCTTGCTGTAGAAATCAGCCAACAGTCGGTATTTGGATACCAGTTCTTTCTTTTCAAAGTACTGAGTGTAGGGTACACCGTCATACGCACTCATGGTTGTCCATGATTCCTTGATTTGTTTTAAAGTAACACAATCCAATGCCTCGCCCTTATTTGGAAGATTGAAGTTCTCGGCAATGGAGGCAACAGACAAAATAAATTCCTTGGGAGGCTCCTTCTTGGATAGATGAATTAGACAAGAGATAGACTTCTTGTCCTCTGAAAGTTTAGCAGTCTTCCAGAAGGTGTCGACTTCAGTCGGAAACATATAGGAGTATTGGGTCAAGAAAGGTTTAAGCCCAGCTTTGACTACCATGTCCATCATGTCTGTTAGATTGATCTGCGGTTGTTCATAAAGGAATTTCCAATCGACAACAAGGCCTTTAGTAACCTTGATGGTAAGTTCGGCAGAAGTAGACGAAGATTTCTTTGGTGCCATTTTTAGTGAAAGAGATGAACTGAGATTTTCTTTTGCTTTGAGAGAGAGAGAATAAATTTTGCAGATATGTTTGAGTAAGAGTAAATGGTTTTTCTGCAGAAATTGTGTTTTAAATGACACAGCAGTTAATTTTTTTTGAAACTTGTGTTCTCTTGTCTCTGTAGGATTCAAACACGTGTAAAGAGTTTTAATCTCAGCTATGAATTCATTAACTGCGGACGCGAGTTTTGTGTAATAGAGAGAAGTTACATTTGGTAATTCTCATATATAAAGATTTGACATCCGAGTTAAAGTTTTAAAAACGTTTGGCATTTTCAGAGTGTAACGCACGCGCCTGTTTGTTCACTGACACGTACACAAACACGTGCTATCTCTGAACCGTCATTTTGAAAAAAAGTTTTGATTACCCGCCAATTTGATGTGATAGAAGCGTGCAAGTAGAGTACAAAATAAACTTTTGAGTCTACCCACTACTTCAAAAAGCTTGTAAAATTTATGTATGACTTGTAAAAATATATTTTTATATTAAGAAATGAATGGAATTGGTTCAACGCTTAACTGATACCACTTGTTGGTATATGAAAATTAGACGCTTAGGATTGAAAAGACTTTTATGTTTGAGCGTCCAATATTTTATGCATAAGTAATACTGAGCGTTGATGATCATGCATCTGAAAATTTTAATCATTGACGCTTGTAGTTATGGTCAAGTACAACTTTAAGGTTTCCCCTAAATTTGATAACTTGTACCAGTTAGGAAAATCTTTTAGACACAAATTAAGTGGATTCCCCCTAATTTATATGTCTAATAAAATATGATGTAAAATGATTAAGCATTTAAATCAATCATACCTAATTCACTTCTCAAAGTGAGAAAACATTGTTCGTTGAGTGCTTTGGTGAAGATATCTACCAATTGTTTGTCAGTTCCAATGAAGTGCATGGAGATATCTTTCTTTTGAACGTGGTCACGAAGGAAATGGTATCTAATGTCAATGTGTTTGGTTTTGGAATGAAGAACAGGGTTTTGAGTCATGGCTAGAGCGCTTTGGTTATCACAATGAATGGGGGTTGGACCTAGGATTATTCCATAATCTCTAAGTTGTTGCCTCATCCATAATACTTGTGCATAACAACTTCCTGTAGCTACATACTCATCTTCGGCTATGGAGGTAGCTATGGATTGTTGTTTCTTGCTATGGCATGAAACTAACCTATCACCTAGAAATTGACAAGTACCACTAGTGCTTTTACGATCTATTTTGCAACCTGCAAAATCTGCATCTGAGTAACCAATTAGTTCAAAAGGAGAATCCCTAGGATACCATAAGCCTACATTCTGTGTGCCTTTCAAGTATTTAAGGATCTTCTTGGCAGCAATTAAGTGTGACTCTTTAGGATCAGCTTGAAATCGTGCACACATGCATACCGAATACATAATATCAGGTCGACTGGCAGTAAGATAAAGAAGTGATCCAATGATACCTCGATAATTAGTGATATCAACTTTCTTTCCATTTTCATCTTTATCTAACTTAAGCGTTTGGCTCATTGGAATTTTTGAATATGATACATTTTCCATACCAAATTTCATAATCATATCTCTTGTGTATTTGGCTTGGTTTATAAATATGCCATTATGAAGTTGTTTAACTTGTAATCCTAAGAAAAAAGTTAATTCACCCATCATGCTCATTTCAAATTGTTCTTACATCATTTTCGAAAATTTCTCACACAGACGCTTGTTAGTAGAACCAAATATTATATCATCAACGTAAATTTGGACTAAGAGAATATATTCGTTATTGGTAATTTTAAATAACGTTGTATCAACGCTGCCTTTTGAAAAGCCTTTACCAATCAGGAAGATAGAGAGAGTGTCATACCATGCTCGGGGTGCTTGCTTAAGCCCATAAAGTGCTTTGTCTAGCTTGTAAACCATACCCTTAGCATGATTATTGATGAATCCTGGTGGTTGCTCCACATATACTTCTTCTTGGAGTTTACCATTCAGGAAAGCACTCTTCACGTCCATCTGATACACCATGAACTTGTTGAACGCTGCACACGCTAGAAACATGCGTATTGCTTCAAGACGAGCGACATGAGCGTATGTCTCATCAAAGTCAATACCCTCCTCTTGGCAATATCCTTGAGCTACGAGTCTGGCCTTGTTTCTTATCACAATGTCGTTCTCATCCACCGTGTTTCTATATACCCATCTAGTTCCAATAACTCCTTGGTGAGTTGGCCTTGGTACTAGCATCCAAACCTTATTTCGTTCAAACTGATTAAGCTCTTCTTGCATAGCTTCAATCCAACATGGGTCGCTTAGCGCTTCATCCACTTTCTTAGGTTCCATTTGAGATAGGAAGCTTGCGAACATAGCCTCATTGAACGTAGCGGCTCTAGTCCTAACAGGCGCTTCAATATCTCCAATAATCTGCTCAGGTGGATGATCACGTAGCCATAGTCTATCTGGTTGGAAGAGGTTAAGAGGTTGAACAGGCGCTTGAGGATCATATGCTTGACTACCTTCTTGCGTAGGCGCTCCAAGTTCACAATTCCTTGTGTGCTCTTGATGATCACTCTCTTCATGATCATCAGTGTTTCTTACATGATTATCCAGAGTAATCTCACGAGTAATCTTAGGAGGAGGCACTGAGATCTCATCATCATCGTCACTGTCATCATCAATTGTAACCTTAGACGCTTGATGACATAGATCTTCAACTCCTACATCATTCATAATAACCTTACTCGGTTCTTGGTTAGCATCATCAAAAACAACATGAATAGATTCCTCAACCTTCGATTTGATCTTATTGAGGATGCGAAAATTCTTTCCATTCTTGGCGTAGCCTAGAAAGATTCCCTCATTCGTTTTAGGATCAAATGTCTTTAGACTTTGGGAACCATTATTATGGATAAAGCATTTAGAACCAAAGACGTGAAAATATGAAACATTTGGCTTACGTCCCTTCCAAAGTTTATATGGAGTTTTCCCATGTTGTTTCTTGATCATGCAACGGTTTTGAGTGTAACAGGCAGTATTGAGTGCTTCGGCCTAAAACCTAGGAGCAAGCTTGGATTCTGCTAACATAGTTCTAGCTGCTTCCTTAAGCGTTTGGTTCCGGCGCTCAGCAACACCATTTTGTTGGGGAGTTCTGGGAGCTGAATACTCATGATGTATTCCATTTTCTACACAAAACTTCTCAACAATTTTGTTAGTAAACTCAGTACCGTGATCGCTTCTTATTCTTGCAACCTTAAGATTTTTCAATATTTGAAGTTGTCGAATAAGCGTTGTTAACTTGTCACATGTTTCATCTTTGGATGAAAGAAATTCCACCCAAGCAAATCGAGAGAAATCATCTACTATCACCAAAGTATACTTCTTACCGCATACACTGATCGTTTGAACAAGTCCAAACAAATCCATGTGAAGTAGTTCAAGTATTCTAGAGGTAGATAGATGAGGTTTTCTCTTGAACCATGATTTAACTTGTTTACCCATTTGACAACCGTCACAAAGGCGATCCTTGTGAAATGGTCCATTTGGTAATCCCTCTACAAGATTTTGACTTATAAGCTGAGAGATTGTTTTGAAGTTGAGGTGATTCATTTTTCTATGCCATAACCAACCCATTTTAGATTCATTTTTAGCAACAAAACATGTTGGGTTGTTATTAAGTGTTGAACCCCAATCTACCAAATATACCTTGTTAGTTCTTTTTCCTTTTAATTTAGTAGACTTAGTCTTAGCGTCATTTATATAGCAACAGTCGCTTGAGAATATGACTTCAAAGCCTTCATCACAAAATTGACTTATGCTTAATAAATTGTGCTTTAGACCCTCAACATAATAAACATCACTTATCATGATGTTCCCCCTATGCACAGTACCTATACCTTTGGTTTTACCTTTGGAGTTGTCAACAAATACAACCTGAGGACCATTGGCAGCTTGATAGTTGATCAGAAGATCCTTAGAACCAGTCATGTGCCTTGACGATCCACTATCAAAGTACCATACAGATGTATCGGCTCTAGCTCTAGGTACCTATAATCAAAAGGGAAGTTCTATTTCTATTCAGGTACCCATTGTTGCTTGGGTCCTTTAACATTAGTAACATTGTTAGAATGAATTAGAACTTTAGGAACCCATATTTGCCTGGTCTTCATTTTAGGAATACTGGCCTTTTTGGGTTTCACATTATGTTGTGTGTGCTTTTTGGGTGTGTAATAATAATATCCTTGATTATAATGATAGTCATAATCATAGTCATAATCATAATCATCATAGTATCGATAATATGATCTTGACTGTCTCGGATATTGACGCTGGTATTTCCTTAGCGCTGGCTTGGGTTGCACTTTTGGTGCTGGACGCTTAACGCTTGATTCACAGTGGTCAGTCTTATCTTTAACCTTTTGAGTGTTTGGATAAAACCGTCTTTGTGAATCATTTGCCTTAGCCTTACCCTTGCCTGAGTTAGCTTTGACTTTCTCATTTGGCCTCTTACCATTGTCACTAGGTTCGTTTTGTGTTTGACCTGGTGAACCTTTTTCAACAAAGATAACACCATTTCCTTTGTTGTTTGCCGAGTTTATCGCATCCTAAACCGGTCTTCTCACCAAATAATCTAGTTACTTCAGTCACATTATCCAACTTTCTAGAAGCTTTTGATAATGATGAGATGAGCTGCTCTGATTTAGCAAGTCTAGCGATCAAATCAGCTTCTCTCTTGACTATTATATTAAGATCGCTTTTTAATTGAATAATTTCACTCTCAAGTGATTGGTTCTTCTCAATGCACTGTTGCTGAACTCGCAACTCTGCTTTGAGCGTCGCTTTATCTCTTGTGAGTGATGAGATAATAGCGAGATCATTTTGATATATTTTGGCGGCTTCTTGACATTCATTGTAGTATTCTTTGACTTTGTCAAGTAATTCATCATAAGAGAGAGGAATAGATAATTCATTGATTACCTCAGGAGACGCTTCATCATCTTTGGCCATGAGACATATGAGTGCTGAGTCATCTAATGGCTCATCATCGTCGCTACTCTCTTCTGATGATTCTAAATCTTCAGGTGCGGATGCTAGTTCTGATTCTGCTAGCAAACCTTGTTGACGAAGGTTCCTCCTGAACTGGTTTCTATCCAAGTAATCCTGCCTTGAGGGCTTGGATACGTTTGGATAAGGGCAATTTACCTGGCAGTGCCCTGGTTTCCTGCAATTGTAACAAAGATTAGTTTTCATTTTTTGTTCATTTGTTAGCCTTGCAATGTGTGGTTTTGAGACCACTGGAGCTGAGAGATTTTGAGTAAACGCTTGGTACTGAACAGGCACTTGGGGTGAAGGAATAGAATATTGAGGTGCTTGAAGCTGTTGTTGCATCGGAGAAGGTGCTTGATGTGAACTTTGTCCTTGATTATTGAAACCTTTTCCTTTCTTTTCATATCTCAAGAACTTTCTGAATCTATTCAGCAAAGCTAATTCCTCTTCTTCATTGATATCTAAATTCTTTCCTTTATTGCCCGATTTGCCTTTGATTGATGCTATAAGCGCTCCAGATTCAATCACTGGACTACTCACAACATCACTAGCAGAATTCAACTCAAACTCAAATGCTTTGAGCTCTGAAAAGGCGTCTTCTGGAGTTAGGAGATCCAGCATATTTGATTCTCTCATAGCGGTTGTCTTCATCAGGAATTTACTTGGTAAACTTCTAAAGATCTTAACCACCATTTCTCGATTCTGCAAATCCATTCCTAACGATGTAAGTTCTGTAACTAAAGCTGTAAATCTTATATCTAATTGCTCTAAAGTTTCATTGGGTAGCATCTTAAATCCGTTAAACTTTTCCTTGGCAATGAAAAGTTTGTTTTCTTTGATCTGAGCTGAACCACCACAAATTGTAGCCAATTTATCCCATATTTCTTTAGTGGTTTTGCAAGACTTGATCTTGTTAAATAAGTTGTCATTGTCACCAATAGCCGTATATAGAGCGTTACGACCAACATTGTCCAAATTAGCTCTTCGACGCTCATCTGGAGACCATTCTTGTTTTGGTTTCTCAACGTAACCATCGGGAGTTTCTTCCGTGGCTCCAGGTGCTCCTGTGATAACTTTATATATTTTGATTGGCCCATCTGAAATAATATCACACATGTCATCATCACATGAACAGAGATATGTAAATGCTTTGACTTTCCATGTGTCAAAATTTGACTCAGTTAGTTTGGGAACTTTAGCAAATGCCATAACGATTTTTTTTAAAAGCAACTAGATTTTGAAACAGGATCTAAACAAGTAATTATGCTTGGAAATTTTTCAAATTTCAACTTTAACCGCTCTGATATCACTTGTTGGTCCCAAGTGGCATACGAAAGGGTCTAAAGGAGGGGGGGTTGAATAGACCCTGAAATCTTTTTCGACTTCAAAAGATTTCGTACTAAAATGGTTTTTGGACGCTTGAAAAGTAGACGCTTGAAGTGTCTAACTTCACCTAAAATATAGGTGTTTTGGCGAAACGTCTAATGAAGACTGTTTTTATAAAGTTAACTTAGATTTCAAGACTTGAATACTACAACCAAATAGGTTTGAGCGTTCACTTCTTTGATCAGTGTTAGCACAGCGGAATAATTTTTGTAGTCTTCTTTTAAAAGCTTTAGCGTCACAAGAAGTTTCTTAGTTGCTTAGCGTTTGATTGTGTTTTACTTAATCAGTTTATGCAATGATATGATAGATAAAAAAATTGACTGAAAAGTAAATGACACAATATTTGTAAGGTTCATTGGGTGGTGCAATCCCAACTACGTCCTTCTTCTCCTAGAACACTTGGAGGCAATCCACTAAAATGATTCTCAAAGAATCACACAGAATGTTCTACAAATTAGGGAGAGATGGATGTCGATGACTTGAGCTCCTTGATCACACAGATTTCTGCTTCAAATCACTTCAATCCCCTTGCTTCTTTCACCCAGAAATATGGCAAGTATCCAACTTCGACTTCACACAGATCGCGAGGCTTGGATAGAGGTTTTTCTAAAAGGTTTGTTTGATTTTGATAAAGTTCAAACAACTAGGAATATCTCAGTAGTAATGTGGGTTTCTTCGAAAAGAATGTTTGAGATATTGGGTTGACTGTCTCAGGATTCGAAGAAAAGCAAAGAGAATATTTTCTTGAAAGTTTTGGCTTTTCTGAGATTGTAAGGAATGAGACTTCAATGCAACAGCAATTCGGCTTGATAATTGTTCTCTGTATTTGGCTTGTTGTTGAAGTCCTATTTACAGGCATTCTCGGAAAAAGTGTCCATTTGACACATGCAAGGCCGCGTGTCTCTCACTTTCGCGAGTGAACAACTTTTGTCCTTTTTCCTGAAAACCTGCTGCACAAAAGTTGGTGCTGCAGTCTTTGAATAGTTGACAGTCAAATAGGGTGGCTTCTCCGTACGTCTGAAAGTGCTTATCACATTTAATGCTCTTATCAGCATTTAATGCATTTGAATTAAATGCCCGTTGGTATTTAATGCTTTGAGAATATTTGCATTAAAACTCCTTCTGGACTTAGAAATAAATTCAGGTGAAATCACTTCTGTCCTATAAGGTAACGCTTGATATAGCTGGTCAATTGGACGCTTGGAGACTTTATCTTCATTCAGAATTCAAGCGCTTGAGTCTTCGAACTTTACTACTGATAAACTCACTCAGAATTTATCAGACGCTCAGCCTAAGACTACTTAACCAAATAATCTAAAATAAGAATAAAGCAAAGCCTATTACAAATCTAACGCTTCAAAGCTGAAAAACAAACTTACATATTTTTGGGGTCTAACAAAGGTCCTAATTGTCATCATCAAAACATCTAACATGAAATTCCTAACAATTCTCTTCTGTGTTAATATAAGTGGTTTCTGATGACCTCTCTGCCAAGAAGTTGGAGATTAGATTCAGGTGTGCGTGGACGTTCATGATGCATGTTTCTATGTTTTGACTCCGCTCATCAAGTCGTGATATCATAGTGTCATTTTGGTTCATCCATTGGATCGTCAGCTCTTCAAAACTTGGGGTTCTATCGCGGTGCTGCTGACAATTCCCTTGTTCTGAAAGTCAATCGGTTGAAATTCTTCTTGCATCATACTATCATGTTGCAGGTATGCGGATGAAGATCTCACAACATAATAACTCAATGAAAAATCTTGATGACTCTTCCCCCCGTGTTGACAGTAATTGCTATGATCAATGCCTCCACTCCACGAACACATATCTTGCACTTGGCTCCCATAAGCTCTAATGTTCCGTCCTTGTCTTGACCAATAAAAGTTATTATGATTCATCTCTTCAAGAAAGAATATATATATATATATATATATATTAAAAAAAAAACTTAAGCTTAGAACAGATAAGAGAATCTCAATATTAAATAAACAATTGTCCCCGGCAACGGCGCCAAAAACTTGACACACAAAATCCCAGCAAGTGTACTAGGTCGTGCAAGTAATATAGTGGATGTAAGTCTGGATTATCGTACCCTAGAGACAATTGTATTTAAGTACTGGAATTACTGTGTTATCTAATTCTAAGTTCAATTAAGAGATAAAGATGTGAATTATGAATTAAAATACTAAATAACAATTACTAACTAATGAGAGAAATCAACTTTGAATTAAATCAATGAGAAAAGTGATTAAGGCACATGATTCAACTAATTATTCAATTTGACTATGATTCTATCTTACCGGATTATTAGATTGATCAGGTTAAGGCGAACTTCCCTAAATTACTTACTATCCAATCTCTTGGTATAGCAATTCTATTTTCATTAACTATTTATATATCTCTATATGAAATTCAAATTAATGAAAACGCATTACAAAGATTCATGGAATTTCCCGTTTTCACGGAGAGCACACACAAGGAAATTGAATCTATCTCTAGTCAATTTTACATTGTGGTGTTTAATACCTAGATGCATCCCTAGTTTATCTCATCTCGGTCTCAAAACGAAGCACAAATTCATACAATTGGTAGCTAAGCAATCATAAGCATTAAGAACAAATATTAAACACATAACCTAAAATAAATTTAATCCCGAAAAATAATACTCATAAATCAAACATAGGAATTGGATTTCACATGGCCTCAATCAAAGGGAAATTAAGTCATAATTGTAAAAGAAAAGAGATAATTCATCTTGAAAAACATGTTCAATGAAAACAAATCTAAAAGTATGAAATTAAAACTCCCTAATAACGTTTCTTGATAGATCTTGCTTGAATTCTCCGTCTTCATAGACAAAGATGGAGTATCCTCGTGTTTTTCTTCTTCCCAGACTTCTCTCAACCCTCTTGGTGTGTTTCAAAGTGTAAAACCCTCAAAAGTGGGCAAAAGTCCCGAATTTTGACCTAATAGCGCGTATTTATAGTTGCTGAAATTTGCCCTTAGCCGCGGCTAAAAAGACGGTAGCCACGGCTAAAATCTGTTGTTCACATTTTTTGCCTATTTTAGCCTTGGTAACTTCATATCTTCAAAGTACAAAGGTTCCTTCATGATCACCATGGCTAAGGGTCTTCATAGCTGTGGCTAAAGGAGTATTTTGAGAACTTTTTTGATCTTTTCATTCATTTTTTCTCAAATTTTCAAATAACCTATAAAAACACAATCAATCACAAAATCAAAGCATAAGTGGCATAAATACACTCAAGAACTCATCAAAATACAAGAAAAAAGGCGCTTAAAAAGGTGTAAAATATGAGCTTATCAGAGTTTATTCTCCAACCCACAATGTTTTGAGAATGTATTTCCATGCTTGCTAAGGGTTGGATTAAAAATAATATCTGAAAACATATGGGGAATAATTTTCTGCCAGATCTTACATGGCAGTGTGTTTTCATTGCAACAATTTGGACTCTATAGCGGTGTAGGAACAATTTTGTCTTTGCAGGGAGACAAAGCGATACTCGTACGACAATCCACGAAGTTAAATGGCTTCCCATGGATATCGACCATGCCTTCCCGGTCAAACCGGAGCACTCGAATAAAATTCGTATGGATCTTCGTTGAATGAAACCACCACATGAGTGGTGGAAATTAAACACGGATGGAAGTTTTATGGCATCATCTAATTGTGCGGCGATGTGTGAAATTATTCGGGATGGAGGAAATTGTGTGCTCGAATTTAGAAGAAAGCTTGGTATACATACAATTATGGAGGCAGAGCTTCTAGGGCTTAGAAAGGGCCTTCAATAAGCTCGGAATCGCAGTTGTGGAGATTGATTCGGAAGTGGTGTGGAAATTGGTTAACAAAGGTGATGTGGGAATGTCACCCTTTGGGGAACATTATTAGGGACAGAATGATCCTTATTAAGAAACCTTGGCAATATGAATTTAGTCATGTCAAAAGAGAGAGGAACAAATGCGCTGATTCTCTCACGAAACTTGGACAGGAATTGAGATTTGAATCTGTTCACACTACAAAATAATATGGGCCTCCGAATTAAAAAGCTCGAAAATCCCAAATGGGTGAAATCCGAAAAGAAAAAGTGGGCCCATAAATAAATAGGACCAGGCCCATTAAATTCAAGAGATGATAAGACATGGGCTGATTTAATAAAAACCCAATAATCGAATATGAAAAATGAAGAAAGCCCAAAAGCCTAGTAAGATGCACTTAATGAAGACGCGCCAAATTGAGTATTTTGAAAGGAACGGTTGAAGGCAGTTCCCGAAAAAGAAGAACGTGGGTTCCCAAGGCCAAGATTAGGGGTGTTCATGGTTTTCTGAAACCGTACCATACCGACCGTACTGTACCGAAATAATGGTTTTTTTACTAAAAATCATCGATTTTGGTACGAGCTGTAACCGTACCGAATATTTTGGTATGGTATAGGTTTTAGAAATTCAATAACAGTAAAAAACCGTACCGGACCGTATGTATATATATATATATATAACTATTCATTATATATTATTTGAAATGTATTAGGATTTATAAATACAAATATATAGGAAATTGATTTCTGACCAAAACTTGTGGGAATGTGTGATGTTTTAGAAATATGAAAAATTAAGTAAATTTTATTAAAGTTGACAAGTATTTAAAAGATAGATTAAAATTATTTTTTAGAATTATTTCAAACCTAGACTCCAAATCATAATACTAACACCAAGAATTTGAATTAGACTATGACACTTACTTGAGAAAACAGACGAGGCCGAGGTACAAAACACAAGAATTTGAATTTCCATGATTTTTATGGTAGTTGGGTTCAATAGTCGCTCAATTATAGTAATTCCAACTATTATTGTAAAAGCTTACATCCTTATCATTTTAATCATTATTTAGTTTGACAATTATTTTTAATTTTATTACCTAGTAGTTATAGTTAACAACCAACTTACAACCACATCTTATTATAATATTTAAAATGAATCCAAATTATGCTTCCATCTCTTTCCTACATGGATAATGAGGTGGATAAGTTCTTCTTTCAATATTGTGCCATGTAGATTCTTTCTATATTTATGTTAAGGCTCTCTAATAATAATATCTTTCCATAATTGCAAATTTCAAAAATGGTGATTTTTCAAATATATATTTTAACTCCTTAATGTAAGCTAATTTTAATTAATATTAAAAAACTTTTGATTTGGTCAATTGAATGTAGAAACATTATTTTTGTTAAATTACTTTAAATATGTAATAACCCCCCTCCCCCCAACCCCAAAGCACATGCACATATATAATTACGTTTAGTTTTGAATTGATAAGAAAAATACTATTTAAATTATTAATTGCCAAGGATATATCAGTTTCTAGAATCTATTTTAATGATTAGACAATTCTAATTAAATTTATTAATGACCTCCTTAATTTCAGTTTAAAAATTAAATGCATTTATATTTGACCCCAAAATTTGAAATCCATTTAATAGCCAATAATAATCACACACACACACACACATATATACCAACTATCTTTGTCCTCCCCATTTGTCAATTCCATCTATGAGTTCTTCCTACATACTAAAGATGGCATATCTAGCTCTTCCAATTCATCATACAAATATATTTCAATCCTTCTTTTGTAAGTTGAAAGATAGATCTTCAATTTTTTTCGTAAATGAATTCTTGATTGCTAACAGTACTTCACTCAACTTTATATATGTGTGTGTGTGTGTGTGTGTTATTGTGTGTATTATGAATAATTTCATTCTATTTCTAAATCTCTATGTTGGTGGAAGGTAAGCAGGTAACTCGTGAATTTGTCGTTAGTATATGATATTTATTATTTTCAATCTTCTATACAAATTGTTTTACCTAATAGTTGTTGAAGATTCATCCCCAAAGCTCAATAGTTTCCACATATTAAAGAGGAATAAATTTGGCGCAAGAATTATCAAAGAAGTGAATGAACTTTGTTTCTAATTCCTGTAATCTCTTAGATTTTCAAAAGAAGTTGAAGTTGTTTGGGATTGAGACTGATTATTTTGGTTAATATTATTTTGTTTGATATTGTACATCCAAATTAATAATACTTGAAGTTTCTTATTTCATAATTCAATTCATATAGAAATTAATTGAATATATCAAGCGTATTTTTCATATATTTCTATTTTTATTTTTGGAGTATCTAAGTATAATGCATCCCCCACTTATGTTGAATTAGATTAATATATATATATATATATATATATATTAAGATGCTATTCATAAATTTGTTATAGATATTTAGAGAATTCATTCCAATGTGTTTTTTTTTGGATAAGTGGGTAAAATAATAATTTTCTCTGCTGATGAGTACTACTTATTGTATATAAAACTTTTTAATACATATAGAATTTAATTTCACTTCAAATGTGTAAATATATTTGTCTCTTTTGAAATTCAAAACTCTAATTCTATTCTAAAGACTATTCAAATGTAGAATTGAGTATTGTGCAATCTCAAGATTTATTTCACAAGAGAAACTATACAGTTATCTATCACTTAATTTTTTTCGTAAATTAAGTAACAATTGGTAATGTCAGTTTCATATGAAATTCAATATGATTCACTTTGTCAGCAAGCATTTTTTTCAATATTTAATTACATATATTTCATAAATTCCTAAGTTAAATTGAAGCTAATTAAATTCAAAAACTTCAATAATAATTTATTGTGCCAATAACTTTGTCTCCGTGCAACGCACGGGGAAATAACTAGTTTCTGAAGGAAAAGAGGGAAACAACTAGTTTCTGAAGGAAAAGAGAACATATTAATTCTAAGCATCAGTGTATCGGTTCTCATTCAAAAAATTTATTCTATTGCAAAGTCTAGGTTTTTTTTTCCTTTTTTCCCTTTTTTTTTCTACGAACAAAAGTGCAAACGAAACATGCATTGAGATGAGATTTGTTCGCTTTTAGTGTATTGTATAAAAAATTTTTCTTGAGATTTTTTTGCATAAAAGTGGAAATGATAATACATAGATAAATCATGTGATCTATATAGTAAAAATACCGCAAAACCGTACGTACCGTACCGAAACCGTATCATACCGGATACGATGGTATAGGTTTCGAATAGGCCAATTTTGGTATTAGTTGTCCTAAAACCGCAATTATTGGTACGGTATAAATTTTATAAAAATACCGCAAAAATCGAACCGTGTGCACCCCTAGCCAAGATATAGGCAGCCAAAAAAGAAAAGAAAGAGAATCAATCAGACAAAAATCTTCAAACTATCTTTCTTCCAGGAGTCTTAGAAATTAGTTTAATTCTAGATTAAGTAGCTATTAGTTTAATTCTAGATTAAGTAGCTAGTAGTTTAATTCTAGATTAAGTAGCCAGTAGCATAGATTGGCACGGTAGCGGCTTAGTACTCGAGCATTTGGATCTTGTATAAAGAAGAATTCATCGAAAGAATTCATGGAGGTATATTTCCGTTTGAGCTTTTAAGTGTTGATTAAGAGGGTGTTTGACTAATCTTATAAGCTCCTCTAAACATCTTATAAGATGTTTTAGAGATTATAAGCTCTATAAATTTGTTTGGTAAATTTTTTAAAAAAACTGCTTATAAGACTAAAAAATAAGCTGTTTGGATCTTATAAGCTGTTTTTAAAAAGTAACCCCCCACCTTTTTTTAAACATCTTAAAAGATGTTACATCTTATAAGCTCTTAAAACATCTTATAAGATGTAGGAGCTTATAAGATATTTTGGATAAGCTTAGCCAAACACCCTCTAATTGCTTGAATTTTAGTATATATTCTTTGATTGTTGTGTGAATAATATAACGAAATCAATTCAAGTCATAAACCACCTTTAGCGCATATAAGCAGGGGTTATTAGATAATTCTAGGTTGTGAATTATCAAGGGACTTAGACCGACCACTCGAAATCCTTCCCTACTCTAGTTTTGTTTTAACATCTCGAAACAAATTTTTGGCGACCACAGTGGGAGTTAGTCGAATCTGACTTCCAAAAACCTGTTATAAGATGTCAGAAGATTCTTCTAGAGAAGTGTCGAATGACGATCTTGAAACACAGCCTATGTCTCGGCACAGGATTAGAGCAGACAAAATGCATGAGCAATTTGTTAAAGTCATGAAACAGACTTTAATGGGGGCTCGAGATGATCAACGAAGAGAATTCAATGATTAGTACCGAGCACTGGCTCAAGAATCTGCCCGAATATTTACCGCAACAGTGCAAGACATTGCTGTAAATGCCCAAGAAGGTTTAGCTCGAGAGGTTACTCGAGTTGTAACCGAATTAGGAGAGATATTTAACCAGACCTGCGATGTCTTCTCGAGGATGGTAAATACCCAGGTGGTTAATGCGTTGGAACCACTAATCGAAAGACATAATGTCCTAATAGAAAAAGTATCACAATTGATAGCAGTAGAGCCAATAGTTTGAACAAGACACGTGAATTTAGGAGAACCTCCACCTGGTTACCCTCGAGAAACCAGAAATAGGAGCAGTCGTTTCAAAGTCGGCCAGACATCGAACACCTCCCCCGTAAATGAACATAATTTTGTAAACCCATTTATGCCTGGGGGGCAAGCAGGAATGGGACAGCAAAATTTTGTTCGAAACATGCGTCCTCCTCCGAATATTCCTTAAAATGTTAATTCGAATCAATTTCAACCACAATCTTCGAGACAAAATCTCCCAATCCCACCAGTTGGTTATGGGTAAGTGACTGTGGGTTACCACACTAATAACCGCGTTAATAGCTTTGAAATACCTCCAACATTTACCCAAGGGCAATACCCCGGGGGGCAGAGTCAAATGCCGACTTATCCAGGAGTTTCGAACACTCCTTTTCTTATGGGAAACAATGGTTTTTCGAATCCATCAATGAGTCAAGGAATTCCTACGTTCCCAAATAATATTCAAGTACCATATGCAGGGGGCAAGCTGTGCTCGATGACCATATGGGAGGAAATATTGGGGGACAATTCCTTGATCCTTTTCAGAATCAGATCGAAATGATTATTGAAAGGATGTATGAACCGAGTTTTCGAAGAAACCATAGATTGATGCCAGGGAAACCCTATCCTGATTGGATAGACAGAAACTTCCCTTTTCCTCGGAATTATAAAATTCCCGATTTCACCTTGATGACCATGTCTCCGCTCTCGAGCATTTGTCCAGGTTCACATGCCAATGTTGAGAAGCCTCAGATCAAGATTTTCTTAAATTAAGGCTTTTTCCTTGTTCATTAACGGGATCGGCCTTTAATTGGCATATAAGCCTAACCCCGAATTCTATAAGTAATTAGGACGAGATGCAGTTCCAATTTCAAAACCATTTCGCTTGAACAAGAAATAAGAAATGTTTTAATTACATCACTCGAAGATATCTAAGACTTAATAAAATACAAAGAGTTAGCCAATACATCTAGGGCAGAATCGAAAGTATCTCTCTCGAGCAAAGCGGGTTTGACTACTTCTTCGAGCTCGTAGGTCAATCCAGTTATCTGATCATTCAGAGTTGATAAGTCTTGTTCGACTTGGTCAACTGAATAGGCCAAACGATCCCTTTCAAGTTGGAGAGTGGCGATCTGGGCATCTAGTACTGCAATTCTAGTCAAGAGATCCGCTCAAGAATTCTCTAGAACAGTGACCTGGCTATGAAGTTGATCCAGTTGTTGGGCATGGCCATAAGGCACCTCTCCTTCGAAAATATTAATGCCTTAGTTGATGAAGGCACGAAGGTTGGCAAGATTATATTCGAACACTTCGCGTGCATTTCGAAACATAGGCAACCACTGATCAACCATCCTCGAAGCCGCCTCATCAAAAAGAAAATGGAGCTCTTCTAGCAACCGGGAATCAGTAAACCTATGCCTTATGTTATGAAGGGCTTCGTGTAGAGCAACTTGAGAAAATGTCACCGGAGTCGCACCCTCTGAGGATAAAGCCGCAAAATTAAACAAAGAACTTAAGAAGCTAACGAAATATCATACGTATCATAAACAAACGCATACCTTCAGACGGGGCAGCAAGAGCCATAGATCTTGAAGGGCCAGGGTCCAGAATAGGTCCAGGGAGATTAGTCGAGAGAGTAACATCCTCAACTTCTTCTATTCGAACTGAAGATGAAACAGGCGAAGAGCCAAGAGTAAGCTAAGATCCAAGGGCGAGGTTCGTGCCAATGTTGTGAAGAATGGACGAATCCACAATGATAGTAGACATTCCTGTCGCATTGCTAAAAGAAAACCTCACTGAGGATGGCAAGCTAGGAATGCCCAAGTTTTCGAAAAGAGAAGGCCATATACCTAAGTTTTCAAGGAGGGAATGCCCTGAAAGGAATTTTTCATAAATATGTATATACATATATTGAGCTTCTCTCGAAAGATGTAAACTTACAAGTGCTACAAAAATTTACCTGACAAAAAAGCCCTTGAAGGGCCAGGGGCAGTACTGATGATAACCTCTGTGTCAGTATCTACTCGGAGTGAAACTTCTTGAGTGGCTGCAACAAAAAGGCACTAACTTCTTTGTTACGAGAAGAAACCTCGAAATAATTCGCAAAAGAACATAAAAACAAAACATATACCATCGGGGTTGCTCGTTTCAAGGTCTCCCTCGATTGACACTTGTTGAGTTCCAGATAAGAATTCGAGCGAAGCCTCCTCAAGATTGGTCTCAGAGGTGCCCACAATGACAGCCTCAGTGACTGATGTACCTGTTTTGAGAATAGCAGCTCCACTTGAAGAGCCTATATAAAGAAAATACACAAGTATGAATAACTTTCGAATGAAAAGTAAATCAATGAGGTAAAAGATCATCAAAGATTAAGAGTTTACCTGAAGCTCCGAGAGACCCTTGCAAACGAGAACATTTTCTACATCTTTGTTGAAGAGCGTATGGGTCTATGTCTTCATCTTCATCAAGTGTTTGAGGGGCTTCTTCTCGAAGAGTGGAAGCCGAGGGTTCTCGAATGGTGATTGCACCCCTCTTTCGAGAAGTTGGAGTCGGAGTGTCAGGGAGCTCAGATGCAGTAGATGATGCTTGAAGAGCTTGAGATAGTGCAACAGCTTCATGGACTTGGGGGTCATCCCGCTCGAACCTCCAGTCCGAAGTTAGGGCGTACGGGATGATGTAGTCGTTATCCTGTGGGAGAAAGGTGAGATTTTAAATCAAGGAGTACTTGGATTGAGAGAAATTCAAGAAGACATGTAGTTACCTCATTCGATAAAAGGCACGAGAGTTGAGCCCTATTCACTGTACCAGCACAGAGCCTGGTAATATCGGTGATTTGTTTTTGACTAATCTGTCTCGAGTAACTACGTCTCAAGACAGCATTCCAGAAGTCCACAAAGCATGCCTCTACTCGAAGGACTCTACAGAAAATTGGTACGAAGCAAGGAAGAACTTAACAGGAGGCTTGATTTCGAATTAGAACTCCTGCCTTAGCCCTTTGACTGTTCGAGATGTGGAATTGCCTGTCGGACCAAGGGCGATTCATGGTACCCAGGAACGGCAAAGCGAAGCACTGGGTTATACCAAACTGTCTCGAACAAAGCTACAAAATAAAGAACAATAGAGAGATGAGCGAACGAAATCAACACACTCCAGATAAATTTTAACTCAACTATTACTTGTGGGTTGTAAACTTCAACTCCGGGGGTATGCTCAGCGAAAAGAAGGTCTCGAGAGGACAAGACGGACCTCCAGTACAGATGCTCATCAGTAGAAGGATCAAGAGAATCAATTGTCCTCATCCAGTTGGGCAGCGCAACATGAGACCAATGGGTGTTCACTTGGTCGTACCTTGTTTCGAAGAATGGACACCAAGTAGCGACATAGAGGGGATTATAAATGGCAGCCAAAGCCGTAAGATATGAGGTTTTCTCGAGTGGAATTAATAAATTCACACAAACTTCCCCATAGCATACCCAATTCGAAATGGGCTCTAATCGAGGACCAGTGGTCTTCTTCGAAGATCTCTATATTTCATTTCGAATCGAGTCTTCGAGGGCTTGAATAGACCTAATGTGTAACAACTCGGGGTAATAAAGGAATATCCAACATGTTAGTAACCAAAGAGGGCCAGCTAAATTATTGGCATTCGAGGGGTCGTGATGAAGATTGAACAGCATGCGATAGAAATGGGCCAACACCAGGGAGGCTAATTCGATGGGTCCCATAGTGACAACAATATTAGCAGACAAATTAAGAAAAGTTTTGTTTACTACACAACCGGCGTTCATAAACAAGCGGAAAAAAATAAAATTAAAAAACAATACCTCTTCAAAAGAGGTAACCATGTCATCACAGTTGATGAAGTGCTTGACCAAAGCACTGTAGGCGATGTTAGCACCTTTATTCTTGCCATGGTGCTTCAGCCAAGTTTCAGAAGAGGTTAGAAGAGCACGGGCATTGGGTAATGGTTCACCAGTAGGAAGAGTGGCGCCCGTTGGAGAAAGGCCAATGATCAAGGCTACATCCTCCAAAGTGATTGTCTGGAAACCCCAAGGCAAGATGAAGCAGTTGTAAGAGGGATGCCATGAATAAGCCAAGGCATCTGTGACCACCTGTTCGAAAGGAAGAATCAGGTAACAGGCTATTCGAATAAGTCCCATCATTCGATTGTCTTCCCACTTACTATGGAATTGCCTCAACCTCTCGAACCAAGGATAAGCATCAATGACCCCAATCCAGCCATTGGTCGGTTTGGTCCTATTCATCCAACTAAACTTATTGCTCACTCTACATTGAAAAAGAGGAGCGTCGTTCTCCAGAGCAGGCTAGATCCCGAGTAAGTCGGGATTACCCTCAGTGGATGGCTCGAACACTTCGGGTTGAAATCGCTGCCCGAGACCCACATAGTTGAGCAATTGGCCATGGCGATCGAAAGCCCATGACGGGACTATATGGGTAGAACTAAGAGGAGATATTTTCTCATCCCGATAATAAGCTTCAAAATTCTTGATGGTTTGAAACAAGTCTTGGGCATCTTCACAATCCAAGACACTTGCTTGAGCAACTAAACGAGAGAGATCATGAGTATTCACCATTGGATAAACTGAGCGAAGAAGATGACAGTTTTCGAAGAGAAGAGAAAACTCGAAGACCGGGCGAGGAAGATGGAGATTTCGAGAAGGGAGTAGTGTAAAGCACAGCTTATTCGAAAAGTGGAGGAAAGAGATATTATGACACTGTAAGTCGACCGAAAAAAGTGATCTGATATTATAGGGTTTAAGTACCCGAACGCAAAAAGACGCGCCTACTACTTAGCAGGGAAGAGGAAGGGTTTTGTACGTTTTTTACTCGCCAAAAATGAAGAGTCTCTTGAAAAGGGATGCGTCTTTAGAGAGTTTAAATGTCCAATCACGAAAAGACACACTTGCTAACCCATGAGGAAGATGAAAAGCTCAGGTGATTTTAATGAAGGGCACGATCTTCCGTACCCGCCAGAATATGAAATTGTCGTTAACGAAGGACGTGTATATTAACACACAAGAACTCGAAATGTCCATGTATATTAAGGGGGGCATTTGGTCACACTACAAAATAATATGGGCTTTCGAATTATAAAGCCCGAAAAGCCCAAATGGGTGAAACCCGAAAAGAAAAAGTGGGCCCATAAATAAATAGGACCAGGCCCATTAAATTCAAGAGATGATAAGACATGGGCTGATTTAATAAAAACCCAACAATTGAATGTGAAAAATGAAGAGAGCCCAGAAGCCACTAAGATGCACTCAATGAAGACGCGCCAAATTGAGTATTTCGAAAGGAACGGTTGAAGGCAGTTGAAGGTAGTTCCCGAAAAAGAAGAACGTGGGTTCTCAAGGCCAAGATATAGGCAGCCAAAAAAAAAAGAGAAAGAGAATCAATTAGATAAAAATCTGCAAACTATCTTTCTTCCAGTAGTCTTAGCAATTAGTTTAATTCTAGATTAAGTAGTCATTAGTTTAATTTTAGATTAAGTAGCCAGTAGCATAGATTGGCACGGTAGTGGCTTTGTACTTGAGCATTTGGATCTTGTATCAAGAAGAATTCATCGAAAGAATTCATGGAGATATATTTCCGCTTGAGCTTTTAAGTGTTGATTAACTGCTTGAATGTTAGTATATCTTCTTTGATTGTTGTGTGAATCGTATAACGAAATCAATTCAAGTCATAAACCACCTTTAGCGCATATAAGCAGGGGTTATTAGATAATTTTAGGTTGTGAATTATCAAGGGGTTTGGACCGACCACTCGAAATCCTTCCCTAATCTAGTTTTGTTTTAACATCTCGAAACAGAATCTCAAATGTGGATCGAACCACCTGAAGACTTGGTGGAGTTGATTCGTCTGATTATGTAATGCCTTTTCTTTACCCAAAATAAAATAAAATTATAATACAGCTGGAACAATAGCTAGGCGCAGAGCTGGGCCAAGACTTACAAAAGGAAAAGGAGATTTTCAAGAGACAAGATTCAATTACACTTCAATCAAGGTATGATTAAGACCAAATCAAAGATATCAGTCAACAACTTACTAAATCAATCAAACCAGATCGGGGCCTGATTGTGGATATATCCATCCCAATCTCGAGCCCTCAAATCTTACCTAAGATAGCCATATCTGCCATAGATAGAAAAGGAAGGAAACTAGCCCGGTTGTAGTTACCTTATTATGCCCAAAGCCATCAACTTGTATATATACTCACTTTGAAGGATGAACAAAGACTTCTACACTTTTATGCAATTATTCTCTTCTATTATTTACACATTATATTATATAAATATTTTTGGTGTGAGTCGGACACGCATCAGTCACGATCTTAATATAATTTGTAAGCATTTTCTATGATCCATATGTGCAACTCTTTTCCTTATTTTGATTACTTGTTAATAACAAAAATAATGTAATTCAAATTTTCTTAATTACAAAGAAGCAATTTAGTCAGATAATGCACTAAATACCATTTTAATAGTAATTGATATGGGTGGAATTTATATATTGAGCTAATCTGACAAAACCCAAGACCAATGGGCTAAGAGCCTCTCAAAATGATAGGTTAAGGCCCAGGCAAGTAATTAATCTGGCTGGACTCCTAGCTGGACCTAAAAAGGAAAGATTTTATCAAACAAGACAAGATTCAAATAAAGACCCAATTAGGAGACAAACAAGGCTCCAGAAATAAAGCACTTACCATGGCAGGCCGAGACAATCAAGTTGTTAGGAATTTCATGTTAGATGTTTTGATGATGACAAGATAGGATTTCATGTTAGACCCCAAAAAAATGTAAGTTTATCCTTTCATAGAAACATTGTATAAGCGTTTGAAAGTTTACTTATTTTGTTAGGCTTGTAATTTTTATCTTTATAGATTTTAGACTAAGTATTTAATACCAAGTCACTGATAGAATTCTGAGTGAGTCTATCAAGGATGAAGTTGAAGATCAGCGTCTGAAGTCAAGAGAAGATAAAGATGTGTTTTGAGCGTCTGTCAAACGCTAAAATACTACTTCAGGATTTATGATTCAAGCGCTACTATTCAAGTGAACAGTATCCAAGCGTCTTCTGAATAGTGCTACTATTTACGCATCACTATTCACGCATCACAATTCAAGCGCTCAGGGTTTCAAACGCTCAAGTTTCAAGCGTCACTATTCAGATAAATAGTGTTCAAGCGCTCAAAGTTTCAAGCGTTACTATTCAGATGAACAGTGTTCAACGCTCAAAACTCCAAGCGTTACTATTCAAATGAACAGTGTTCAGCGTTACTATTCAGGTGAACAGTATTCAACCGTCTTCTGAATAGTGCTACTATTCATTCATCACTGTTCACGCGAACAGTTTTTAGATTCACCTGAAGGATTAAACCCAAGTTATCAAGGACTTAAATGCAATCACCAACGGACATTTATTTCCAACGGGAAATAAATTCAAAATGCATTAAATGCTTGATAAGTGCATTAAAAGCAAACAAGACAGTATGACTTGTGGACAAGCCACCTTTGTTGACTAGACTGTCAGCTTTTCAGAATTCAAACCTGCTCCTGTCCAATAGGAATCAGCAGAAATTAAGGAATGTCAAAAAAGGGACTATTTGAAGCTCTGCGTGAGGTACACGCGCCTGACTTGTGTCCAACGGACAAATCCCAAAACTCTCTATAAATAGTACTCTTCAGCTATCTCTGTGTCAGAGTGAAAAAGTAAAGAGAGCTGAGAATTAATTTGAGAGAAAAGCTTGCAAACTTCATAGCTAAAATCCATCAAGCTTCTCAAATACATTCCAAACAGTCACCCGATATCTCAAACATCTTCCAAGAAGAACCCCACACTATTATTGAGATATCCCAAGTTGTTTGAACTTCCCAACATCAGACAAACCTGTTACAATAAACCCTCAACACCTTTCATCTGAGTGAGAAAAATTGTTGACTTCCACAAGCAGTATTTTTTAGTAAGAGAAGCTTGTTGAAGAAAGGTCTTTATTGGAGCTGAAGTCTGTGTGATCAAGGAGCTCAAGGCCATCTTGGAGAAGATCTTTATTGGAGCTGAAATATGTGTGATCAAGGAGCTCGAGATCGTCTTCACCTCTCTCCCTAATTTGTAGAAGATTCTGTGTGATTCTTTGAGAATCATTTTAGTGGATTTCCTCCAAGTGAAAAGGAGGAGATGGACGTAGTTGGGATTACACCACCTAATGAACCTTACAAATATTTTGTGTCATTTACTATTTTATTGCCTTACATTACACTGTCATATTATATCTTGAAAAGGCATTTAAAACTAATAAGCGACTAATTGGTTAAAACGAACGCTAAGCTATAAAAACATTTCCGCTGTGCTAACCCTGATGAAGTGATTGAAACGTTACCCTACTTTGGTAATCATTGAAATCATTAAGTCTAAGTTATCTTTTCTCAAGCGTTCAAATATTTCAAAAGTGATACGAAAGAGTTTTAGAAGTTGAAAAAGACTTAAGGGTCTATTCAACCCCCCCCCCTTCTAGACCCTTTCGTATGCCACTTGGGACCAACACAAGTGGATTTGGGTTTGATTCTAGCTGGATCTGGCGTGACCAAGGGTTCTGCTTCCATACTGAACAACTACCAATATCAACGCATTGCCATAAATAGAAAAAGAAGGTGGTAACCTTCATTCTAGCTTCCATGATTAGCCTAAGTCATGAAGACTTGTAAAAATACTTTCATTGGAGATAAATAAAACAACTTGACACGCTTTATAACAATTACTCTGTCAAATTATTCATCTTTTATATATTATTACTTAATTATCCTATATATTATATTATAGTTATTGTGGAAAACTGAGTTCAAGAAGTGAGGTAATTTTATTCGTTTTCTATCAGTTTCTTTTTTTTGGTTAACAAGTTTTGATGGCAGAAAGAGAAATGGAGAAACTGCAAGAAGCCATGGGAGATGGAGAGAAGAAAAAGATGTTACTTTGTTGAGGCGAATCTTCTTTAATTTTAGCCGGAGACTCAATTAGTCAATTGGCGTGACTTATGTTTTCTCCAAAGATCTACTAAATTTCACAGGTAAAAGAGAAAATTATACCTTCCAAAGATCCGTTAAGGATCTGAGGACAGAGGCGAGAAAATACAGTTAAAATAATAAAGGAATGGGGTAATGATATTAACCCATCCAAAATTTTCGAGGTTTTGCACTTTTGTAAATAAACTTATTTTTTTCACTTTTTTTTATTGGAATTACACTGATTTTTACAAAAATTTTATATTTTAGCAATTTTCGGAAGAATAGGCGGAGTAGGTTGAGGGTTCAAGTCCCTCTTTCCGCTCCTGGCTTCGTCGTTTAGTGGTAACGAGTGGAGTACATAAGCCCCTTTAGAGATAGAGGGAGAAATAATATTCCGCCGGGATTCCATCACATACATCACATGTGACTTTGTGTTTACACCATAAAATAATTTGGGCTTTAAAATTATTAAGTCCAAAATAACACAAATATTACAATATTAAGTAAAGGAAAAATGGGTTAGCGAATAAATAAGACAGGCCCATTGAATTCGAAAAGCTGCAAAAATATGGGCTGAATAAATAAAAGTCCAAGAAATAAATCTGAAGAATAAAGTAAAGTCCAAAAAACCAATAATCTACCTGAGAGAAAGAAGCGCTAAATTGAAAGATTTGAAAGAGCAGTTGAGGACGGTTGAAGGCAGTTCCCGAAGAAAAGGAACGTGGGTTCCTCAAGGGTCAAGATATATACGGCCAAGAGGGACAGAGAAGGAGGACATCGCAAGATCATCAGACTTCTACATTTTCTTTCTCTTAGCGTAAATTAGGAGTAGTTCATAGCATAATGTAGGAGTAGCTCTTAGCGTAAATTAGGAGTAGCAGTAGAATAAATGTAATAGTTGCTTATCGAAAACCACTTGGATGCGGCTGCGAAGCATGTATCCGTAATTATCTGTAATCATCACGATTGAAGACTTTCATGGATGTGTAAATTATCGTTTATTCATATTTAAGTATCGAATAGATAGTTTATGCACTGGACTTGAGTTTTCAATCGTCCCTTTTGAATTCGAACATATTAAAGTATGAAAAAGAGATAGATTCTCACGTAGGTATAAAATTATCTTTTGTCAGATTTAAGTATCTGAGAGATAATTTTTATCTGGACTTGAATCTTATCTTTCATCTCATTATTGTATTCGAAAACAATAATCAACATCTAAAATAATACATTCGATCGAGAGATTCTCACGTAGGTATAAGATTATCTTGTGTCAGATTTAAGTATCAGAGAGATAGTTTTTACCTGTACTTGAATCTTTCCTTCACTGTATTATTGTTTCATTCGAAGAAGATAAATATTTTCATCAATTGCGGTCCTAACAACTAAGTTAAACAACACATCGAAGTGTTAAAGTTCGAACCACCGTCTAGCGTATTGAACTCGAACGCGGGGGTTGAAAGATAATTCTAAGTGGAGAATTATCGCGGGGCTCGGAGCGACTACTCGAAATCCTTCCCTAATCTAGTTTGTTTGTTTTTTTTACGAAACACTTTGTTAAGGTCATATGACATTTTATCAATTGAAACAACATTTTCTTGTGGTTTCACTATTTTGAATTATAATATTCAAAGTATAATTTTAATTTAAAAGGGTAAAAATAGTGAACCACAAAGGGTATTAAATGTCATTTTTACCCTTAAGAGAGTCACATGCAATGTATATAATCCGACAAATATTCCATCGGAAAATACTAAAGTATAAAACTTTGTAAAAGTCCATGTATTTTAGATAAGAAAGTACGAAAAATAAATAAATTTAGATAAAATAGGGTAAAAACCAATGTAGTTAACATAAAGAAGTGCAAAAAAAAAAAAAAAAAATTCGTTTACAAAATGCAAAAACCCAAAAAGCTTGAATGTTTTAATTTCATTAGCACAAAGGAATAGAGTATTGAAAATGCTCAGCATTCTCTGTTTCTTTTAACAGAGGCATTTTTTGGCCTATGTTAAGATGAAAATGCCTCTTTTTCATGCCTAACATAGGCATTTTCATGTCTTTTTCTACTAAATATAAACAACAGCATTTTCATGACCCTATTTTCATTTTATGAGTGTTTGCATGTATTTTTTTAAACAAGATTTGATTTAAGACTAAATTTTAATATTTTCAAAATTTATAAAACTAAAGTTGATGTTGTTATATTTAAATGACTATTTTTGATTCGTACATCTACAATTCTACATATAGGACTAAAACTGAATTTTTGCATGCCTAAACATCAACAATTATGACTAAGGCATGTGTAATGAATTTCACTGGTCACCAATTTAAACATGTTACGTACTTGAATTTTATTAATATGTCTGGATTCTGTAGAGGATTTCATATCAATAAAATAATTATTATATTTCTGTAAAGTATCCGGGCTGGCTCTAATAACAAAAAAAAAATAGGTATCCGGGCTGGCTCGTTAAGCTTTCGTACGTCCCAATAAATTGAATTATCACCGTTTTCACATAAATCCATATGCTATACTTGATTTAAATTAATTTAATATAAGAGTATAAAATTATCTAGAAAAAGTATTATTATAAGAATGAACGTTACATTTGATAACACCGAGTCAGAGTGTGACAAATTCTTAGAAAACGAATATTACAAAATTATCTGACAAACGTGTGAGGTCCCATTAAAAATGTTAGTTCGCGTTCGATATTGTGTTGAATGTTATAACGAGGCACAATTAGCTTATAAAATTGTTAGGCTTTGTTTGGATGCGTCATTTCTCTAAAATGTAAAAAATGTTTTTAATTGTTGTTTGGAAAATTTAGACATGTTTGGTTGCGTTTTTGTTGGTTGAATTGATGCTATATGAAATGATTAAGTTGGTTAAAAATAACAATTATGTGAATAATATTAAAAAAATAGATAATATATTATTGATGAAATATATTTATTAGTAACATTGATGAATATTAACCTAAAAAGAGCACTAAAATGCTAAAAATGGATCTTAAAATATGCACAAATCTATTAAGTTTAAGACTATTTTACTGTAGCACCACAATTGCCGCCGAAAATACTAATTTTTAGAATAAAATGTGAGAGAAAGAAGAAGATGAATTTGATTTAGTAAAATGAAAAATAGTTATTACTTATTAGAGAATATGAAAGTAGATAATGAAAATAAATACACTTGCAAATGAGAATGAGAATGAGAATGAGAATGAAAATGTGGCTCCAAAAACACAAACAAACAAAGCCTTGATATTTGACTATTAATTTAACAGTGATACATGTCTTCCAAAAGAATTGGGTAGCATTTGGATTCACTCTCTAAAAGTTAAAATTTATTTACGGATAAAAAAATGAACGTCTCAGTCTCTATAGTTATTTTCAGAAATGCCAAAAGTTTGATGAACTACCATATTTAACGACGTTTAGTAATAGTATAGGGAAAATAGAGGAACATTTTTTTAGAAAAAACAGAATCCCTACTAAAGTATTATCCGAGACCACTAGGATGCACAATCGCGGTAAAGATGAATGCATCTATAAGATTTGTGAGGACTCGTCCAAAACTTTAAGTCTATATATAATCACAACTATCTTTGAATCTTATGCAAGCCCCAGCAGTCGGACTGTTCCTGAACTCCCGAGTCCCGCGAACCCGGGTTCTAAAATGCACCACAACATTCTATATACTATTTGATGGATTGTTTACTTAACAAAAGAAGGGACTAGTATTGACAATTGAGATCGAGAAATCAGATGCGACAACAAATTCTGTTCAGCTATGAGAATTTTTCTGGAGGGACACACTTTTCTCCTATTCCTGAATCATGATTCAAAGGAAAAGAGAAAATTAAACATCAATCGTTTTTGTACTAGTGAAGCGAACAAACATAAAAGACAAATACGCACAAGAAGTTAATCTTATATACCACTTGGTGAGAGTTAACAATTACGTTACGGTACGATCCATTACAGTGAAGACGGGAAAAATTCACCGGCTATTGTTGGAAGCTACCTATAAGAGCAGAACATACATATCCATCAAACCACTCACACAATCGCAGGAGAAACTACAGAAATACTGGAGATAATGCTAATGCAACCACAGTTACTTCTATTGCAGTAAGCCTAAAAAGCTTGAGATAACAGAGCTTTCACTATCCTATCAAAACTCGGTGCTCCTTTGAACCTAAAACAAACTGATGATAACACATTCTTTTATGGTAATTTCTCAAACCTCAGGGTGGCTTTTTCGTAATTAGGGTCTCACACAGGTGGTGTTAATCTATTTACCCTTTTATTTCTGCGGTAAAAAGAGAAGAGGGAAATGATCGACTAGTTTAACAATCCACTATGGGCATGATCATGAGAATCCCCGTGTGAGGAATGTCCTGTTTGAGCTATAGCTACAGCTCACTGGGCGAACCCATCACGTTGGCCCTACAGAGTGCACAGGAACCTATTCACCACTATTCAATGTCAGGTCTACTACCAAAAGCGGGTTCCAGTAATGTAAATTAATCAGCTTCTCTACAGATGGTGAGCTTTACCCAGTCCATACTTAATTATCGGCATCCAGAGGTCACAGCTAAATAAGTTCCAAAGCTGGATTAAACCAATGTAAGGTCATCATCTATATCTAGAACACATAGTAATCAGTCCCTTCTATTCCAAAGCTAAAATTTGGCAACTGTCAACCATTCAAAGAATTTCATCATATTTACCTGTTGTCGATGAACAATATAGATGACAGTTGAGAAAGGAAGCTTAACTCTTTAACAGACTCAGTTTCCAGCAATAGTTTTCTTTGTCCGAATGATAATCACAAGCACCTCGTAACTTACAATCTTCATTATCTGATTCCGATTTTTCCCAATCACAAATACCCATCTAACCCAGTGTAGTGTTGTGAATTATCTATATACTTAAGTAACCTACTCATACCTAGACTTCTTTTTGACATGCCTTTGAAATTCTCTATTTCCAAGTAACTAGAAGTGCAAAACACGTAGTCCACTGAATTTTTAAAATTCTTGACCTGTTTCTATTAACTGAAACAAGGTCGGATCCAATTTTCCAACTCTTTACTATGCTTATGATAATAAATAAAACACTTCGTCAATGAACAGAGCGAGAGCCTTACAAGAAACAACTACAAAATGATGTCTCCATTACTACTTTAGGCGTATATGCCCTATCATTCACAAGTCTTCTTCTCCAACTAATCAACTATATACGTAATTCCACCTAAGCTGGATTATTATCATTATTCATATCTGAATAAATTTCAGGCTAGCAAAGTCAAAGTGCACATGCATCTTGCAAGTGATGAACAATGTTAAGTATAATTCCATGAAATGCTCCAATTGTTCAAAATCATCAGAAACCCAGAACAATGCATAGATAATTAAGTAATCAACAACGTATATAGGTACATAGTTACCCATGCAATGATTAAATTTAAATTTTCACATGGTAGTATCCAAAATCCAAGTAATAGAACGAAAACAAATCCTAACAATGATCAAAGTGATAAATACGGGGGAACGAATGGTCATAATTATAAATTTACTGGAGACAAAAGGTTGTTTTTCTGATCAGTTCAACTGAAATCCATCAAAATGACCAGTTAAAAGTACCGTTTGATCAAAAGCTCAATCATGCAATTTATGAGGAAGTCCGTCCTAGTTTTCGTTAAACTAAAACTACGAAAAAATTTACATAATGCAAAAACACATTGATGGCATAATTTGCAGTAATCAGAAACCCCCAAAAATGGAGACAACACACAACCATAGAAAAAAGGAAGAGTAAAAAGTTACTAAATTCCTCAAATCAGCTTACGGAATTATAAAGACACATATAGAAGAAGTACCACAAACAAACAAGAAATTCATAAAAGTAAGTTCCTAATCAAAAAAAGAGAGTGATAATTAAAAACAGAGATACCAACAACAAAAGGCAGATAGATAGATGAGGAATTCAATTCCGCTTCCAGAATCAGTCAGTCCTGGGCCTTCTTCAAATTCTGGATGCGATTGTTCAACTGATCCATCTTGACAACGAGTCCCGTAACGGAGTAGAGAATCCAGTAGAATATGAGTGCGGACGCGATCAAGAGAGCGTTGCGCTGCGATTTCATGATGGATTTCTGGTGGCGGAGATGCTCCGACGGGGAGCACGAATCGGAGGCACAGCTGGGTCGGTTCTCGTACTTCCAATATATATCCATTAACAGGAAGAGGCAGAAGGGGACTATGGACAGGAACGGCTTCAGAAGGCTACGGGTCACGGTGATCAGTCCCTTACGGAGCGGGTCCAGACCGGGTAGGGTCAGGAGGAGGACCATCACGGCCTCTGCCCCTGCTGCGTAGCCTAGAACTACCCACTCCAACGCCATTCTTTGATTCTTGATTTTGATCTGAGAGAGAGAGAGACGAATGTCAGATTGATTTTGGTGAATTGTGGAAAGGGGCAGAGAATGAGACTTGAAGAAGGTGAGTGAGTTAAGAAAGGTATCTTTAATGGGCCGATTGGTATTGGGTTCAGTAGGTCATGATTAAGGAAAGAGAACAGACTTATCATGCCAAATTTAATCCAACGTGTTCAAATAAGGCGGATGGCTCCAAATGGATACATTGACATTATGGGCCCAGCCCATCCTAAACCAACTTAGCTCATTCTGGGTCAATCCATCCAACAAGTACATTGTTTGGTTTGTCATGATAGCGCCAGATTACACACCTCACAATCATCTTCTCCAACATGCCAAATTGATCGTGGAACCTTCCAGACCCTCCTAGGCTACTTAAATTCCTTCATTCCCTCAAATTCATCACAAACACACACCAGACCAAAGGAGAAGAAAATCACAGAAAAACAAATGGCTCTGTTTGGTGATCCATTCAGGCGCTTCTTCTTAAGCCCCACAATCTACCGTACATCCCCAGGATCGACGGCTCTCCTTGACTGGCTCGAAACCCCAAACGCCCACATCTTCAAAATCAACGTCCCAGGTCACTTCTTCAATCCCTCTTTCTCACCTAAATTAAAGCATTATAATATAGTTATATACTATTATGAAATTGAAGAGATGTCATGATATAAAATGTTTCATTTCCAAGTGTCAACCAATTTTGGTGAGATTATAACAATTTCACATTATAAACTAGCTGTAAGTAAATAATGCGACTGACACCTCAATAATAATTTTAATAAGGTAACTTAAAGACAATCACGTGGTCTATCGACCATTTATAGTGTATTTATTTTAGGGGTGTGTGTTTGGAAATTGGAATTGGATGCAGGGTATAGCAGAGAGGACATAAAAGTGCAGGTTGAAGATGGGAATATACTGGTGATAAGATGTGAAGGCGGGAAAGATGAAGTTTCGAAAGAGAAAGAGAAAGACATAGTTTGGCACGCGGCGGAGAGGAAGACACTAGGGAGAAGTGATTTCTCGAGGGAGATTGAATTGCCGGAGGATGTGAAGGTGGAGCAGATCAAGGCTCAGATCGACAACGGCGTGCTTACGGTGGTTGTACCTAAAGATACTACAACCCCTAAGCCTTCTAAAGTTAGGAATATTAATGTTACTAGCAAGCTTTGAACTTGTAAACTGAGGTTGGATTCGAATGTTGGAGTGTCTGTGTTTGGGGTAAGGATCAGTTTTCATTATGTGTGTTTGTGTAATAGCTTCACACCAAGTGCATTGATTTACGTTTGTGTGTGTATTACGACTAAAGTTAACATCTTTAACTGTTGCTTCTCTATGGTCTATAGTACATGTCATTTGACATTTTTTGCCATTCCAATTTTTAAAGTCTTAGGGCACATAGGTTTTTTTTTTTATTTTCAATTCTCATTTTCAAAGATGAAAATTGAGTTTTCAAATCAGTATTGATTTTCTTGTTATAAATAAAAATATATTTGGATGAATTTGTTTTTATTATGAAAAGACGTGCTAAGAATAAAAATATGTTTGGTTAAATATTTTTGGAGAGATAAGTAGAATAGGAAATTATAACATTGATTTGATATAAAATAAAATTATTGAGTAATTAATGTAGTAGTTAAAAATATTAACATACACATTGATAAAGCGACCCACTTCGAGGGGTAATCTCCAAGAACAAGAATTAGACAGAAGGAAAGAAAATTGAGGAAGAAGACTTTTGATTCAAAAATATGCATAATCCAACAAATTACAAGTTCTGCAAAGCAAATACCCTATGCTAAAACTAACGTGCAAAAGGAAAACTAAAACTGACACTATTCCTAAGTTAATGGAAAGTGGCCTAAGTGCCACCGACTCTTTAGGACTCTATTTCAAAGTTAATTGACCAAGTCTTCTATCTTTCTACGACAATTAATCCTTGAACTTGGCTGGCATATTTCTGACACGTGAGCGATGACTAGGCAGTGACATGGCTGGAGTCGTATCAATCCTCGCCGCTTCGAAACGAACCTTGTCCTCAAGGTTGCTGGAATGCGTGGAAGAGTGGCGTAAGGGAAGGTGGGGGTTTGTTCGGTGGGTCTGGTGGTTCGGGGTCCCAGATGGAAATTGGGTTGTGTTCATTGTGGTTGTTCCATAGTAACATCAACTTGGAGGATTTGCATTTGTGTCCCGGGGTGAATTTCTCGTCACAAGAATAACATAGACCTTTTTCGCGGCGGAATTGGAGCTCTTGGGGCGAAAGACGTCGAAAGGGGGTCGGTCGTGTGTTTAATGGCTGGGGAGGCAGATTGTTTGTTTGGGGGAGATTGGCAGCAGGTGTGAGGGTGGATATGGTGGTGGTGCGGGTGGGGGGTACCATCGAGGGGAATCTTAGCATTGGTCGATAAGCTTGTCTTCGATCAGTTTGGCGAGGCCAATAGCGTCTGTGGTGGTGTGTGGCTTGAGGATTTGTAATTCACGTTGAATTTCGGGTTTAAGGCCTGAAAGGAAACAATTAAGAAGATGGCTATCAGAAAGCCCATATACACGATTTGAGAGGATTTCAAAATCAGATTGGTATTTGGAAACAGAGGTATTTTGGCTAAGTTTAAAGAGGGTTGCTTCGTGGTTTGTGTATGAAGAAGGGCCAAAGCGGATTTCCAATGCGCGAGTAAAACTAGTCCAATTGGTGAGTTGGCGATTACGTTGCATCCAATTGAACTAAGTGAGGGCAGGACTGACAAAGTAGAAGGAAACTAAGTCAATTTTGTCGTGTTCGGCTATTTGGTGAAGTGTGAGGTAGCGTTTGGTTTGGGATAGCCAATCGAGAGGTGCAGTACCATCGAATTGGTTGATCTCAAGGCGTATTGGACTAGGGTTGAATGTGGTGAGTGGTTGTGGAGTTTGTGGAAGTGGTAATTGGCTAAGAAGAGAACCTGTTGCAGCGGAAGATGTGGATTCGGGTGTGATTGGTGTGGTTTGTGCGGGGTATTTTTGGAGACGGGCAAGGGAGATGACGAGATCATTCACGGTTTTGGTGAGGGCAGCAATAGAGGGTTGTGTTTTGTCGGCAAGGGACTGAATTGTGGACTGGGTATTGCTGGTTTGTTGAAGGAGTTCGGCGATGGAAGCGTCATGGCTAGCGGTGGTGGTTTGAAGGGAATTGACGACCTCTTGTATGGCGGTAAGATCGTCGGCGGGTTTCCAACGAGGCATATTGGAAGTCAATGAAAGCACCAATGATACAGCGACCCACTTCGAGAGGGGTAATCTCCAAGGACAAGAATTAGACAGAAGGAAAGAAAATTGAGGAAGAAGACTTTTGATTCAAAAATATGCATAATCCAACAAATTACAAGTTCTGCAAAGTAAATACCCTATGCTAAAACTAACGTGCAAAAGGAAAACTAAAACTGACAGCAACTACTCCTAAGTTAATGGAAAGTGGCCTAAGTGCCTCCAACTCTTTAGGACTCTATTTCAAAGTTAATTGACCAAGTCTTCTATCTTTCTACGACAATTAATCCTTGAACTTGGCTGGCATATTTCTGACACGTGAGCGATGACTAGGCAGTGACATGGCTGGAGTCGTATCACACACACATTATTTATTTTTCTCGTCAGTACCATGTAGGTACACTTTGAAGGAACAAAAATTGAATATAATAATACAATACTACATATTCCTGAGAGATCAAGTAACATGCTCCTACTATTATGGCACTGAAAACTGTATAATAAATAGAAGTAATGAAGAAAAAAAATACCGCAAATGCTTCCCAGCTATATAGGTAAATCCCGTTATTCACAACTTAATGTGGGATTTTATTTTCCTTTTTTGAAGTGAGTTCATCTCTCAGCTATTCGAGTTAACCTGAATGTGCCAAAAAATATTAGGTTCATTGGAGGCAAATAAACCAATGTTATTTAAAGGATATACATAAAAACATGTATATTGCACTAAAAACATAAAATAAAAGCATGTATATGTTTATAGGTGTGTGATAGTTGTAACACATTAAAAAAAGTGTGGTCGGTGTATGTACTTAGGGCTAAAAAACGAACTAAACTATTCGATAATGGACTCGAGATCAATAACTTAAAGCTCGTTTGAGCTAGTTTTGTTGACATATTAAATCAGGTTTGAATAACTTTTTGTGTTCGATAAGTTTTGAAGCAGTGCTTGAGCTCAATTCGATTAGTAAAAATTGATAAATTACATGCAAAAGAAATTAACTACTCGAGTTCGACACATGTTTAACTCGAAAGCTCATTTGAGCTCAAACAGTCAAACCAAACTCAAAAATAAATTTTACAACTCGATAGTAATTCAAACAAGCATGAACTACCCTACCTGTATTAAAAAATAGCACGTTCTTCAAAACCTAAAATAGCATGAACATATTAGGCATTTTAAGTCATGACTCATGTGTAGTTAGTATGTTTAATTTTATATTATTTTTTTTATTATTTTTTTTGCAATACATTTATTCGTCATTTTTACCCCTAATTATTGAAACTGTCGAAAAAGTAAAGCTATAGTTGATATCCTTAAGAGAAAATTAACAACATAATTATTATGACAGTTAATAATATATCTATTGACATACAAAATTCAACAAAAAACAAATATTATATGATAATAGTTAATCTAAGTGTTTAAGTGGATAATATCCACTAATTAATATCGTCATATATAAAAGATGAAAGAGAACCAAATTCACTACTACAAAAATACACTATTACAGTGCACCTATTACAGCGGTTTCTTGAAAACCGCTGAACGAAGGGGCCTATTACAGCGGTTCATGGGTGAACCGCTGTAATAGGCTTTACCGTGGGACCGGTTACAGCGGTTCTTCAAAAAACCGCTATTACCGGTCATTAAAAAAAAAAAAAATTCCCCCATTTCCCCCCCCAAAACCGTATCTCTCTCTCTACTCCACCACCACTACCCACCACCACCACCATCATACTCGGCCACCGCCGTCGCCGCCGCCACCATCCCCGGGCCCCCCATTTTCTCTCTCTCTCTCTCTCCACTCCACCCCCACCAACCACCACCACCACCACCACCACAATCGGCCGCCGCTGCCGCCGCCACCGCCACCGCCATCTCCATTCTCCCCCCATTTTTCGGTTTTTTCTCTCTCTCTCTACCATTCACCGCCACCGCCACCCCCGAGCCGTACCGCCGCCAACCCCACCTTCACCACCACCACCACCACCTTCTCTCCACTAATTATAAACCCTAGGTATACATATGTATATATATATATGTTTATATTTTTGTGAATTATATAAATGTGGGTTTTTGTTATATTTGATTATGTTAATTAATTGATTATGTTAGTGCTTGAATAATTGATTATATGAGTTTAATGGGTTTTTGTTATATATTGTGGGTTTTTGTTATAGTTGATTATGTTAGTGTTTGAATAATTGGTTATGTGAGTTTAATGGGTTTTTGTTATATAATATGGGTTTTTATTATAGTTGATTATGTTAATTAATTGGTTATATATGTTAGTGTTTGAATAATTAGTTATGTGGGTTTGATGGATTTTTGTTATATAATGTGGGTTTTTACTGTAGTTGATTATGTTAATTAATTGGTTATATATGTTAGTGTTTGAATAATTGGTTATGTGGGTTTAATGGGTTTTTGTTATATAATGTGGGTTTTTACTATAGTTGATTATGTTAATTAATTGGTTATATATGTTAGTGTTTGAATAATTGGTTATGTGGGTTTAATGGGTTTTTGTTATATAATGTGGGTTTTAGTTATAGTTGATTAGTGTTAATTGGTTATGTTGGTATTATGATTGGATTTTTGTTGTATTGTTTTGTTGACATCGTTTAATGCATTCATGGTTTTGTGAAGTTCGATTAGTTTTGTTGGTTGCTAGGTAGGTTGGGGGAAGATTAAGTCGAGAACTTGGTAGAAATTTTTACGCCGTTACTCTGCCGAATTTTTTCTAGAATAATGGGCATTGTTATTTGTTTTACTGCATATATATTTGTTTGAGTTTGTTGTGGTTGAAATATCTGAGTTTTGAGAATAAAATTATTTAAGAATAGTAATTAATGTTAGTTTAATTTTCAAATAATTTAGAAACTTTTATAGTGTTTTGACAATAGCTGTATGACATGATAAATTTGAATTAGGAAAAAAACGAATATAAATTAAAATTGAGATGGATCGAAGTTGGATTTTAGCGGATCGCATGTCGGAGCAATATGAAAAAGGGGTGAAAGAATTCACCGACTTTGAGGTTGAGCATGCACCGGATCGGACTAGGATCAGTTGCCCGTGTTTACGATGTTGTTTTGGAAAGAGAATTAGTCCACGTGAGTTGGAAGATCATTTGGTGTGTAATGGAATTGATAAAAGCTACACACGTTGGACAAGACACGGTGAAAGCAGTGCCACCTCAGCTGATTTGGGTGGTACATCATATCGATCACGAGATTTTGACATGGATGATTATGAGCCTAATCGTTTGGAAGAGATGACAAATGTGATTGAGGAGGATTTGCGAAATTGTCCCAAGATGTTTGACAACTTGATAAGTGATTCAAAGACACCACTGTATAGTGGTAGTAAATTCACAAGATTGAAAGCAGTCCTAAACCTCTACAAGTTAAAAGCCAACAATGGGTGGAACGATAAAAGTTTCACAGACTTACTTGATCTATTAAAAAACATGCTACCCGAGGATAATGTGTTACCTAATCGTATTTATGAGGCTAAGAAGATGTTAACCTCAATTGGCATGGGATATGAGAGGATACATGCATGTCTCAATGATTGCATATTGTTTAGAAATGACTATGCATCATTGAAAGCCTACCTGAAATGTGGCGCCTTGCGGTACAAGAAGAATGGATTTGCTCCTGTCAAAACCATGTGGTATTTGTCCATAATACCACGATTTAAGCGCATGTACAATAGTAAAGAGTTAGCCAAAGACTTGACATGACATGCCGATAGAAGGCTTGAAGAAAGGATTGAAGATGACAAGATTCGACACCCCTCAGATTCTCCTCAATGGAAAAAGATTGATGATGATTTCCCAGAATTTGGTGAGGAATCAAGAAACCTGCGCCTTGTATTGGCTACAGATGAAATGATCCCTCATGGCTTGCAAAGTAGCTCACATAGTACATGGCCGGTGGTTTTGATGATCTACAACCTTCCCCCATCGCGATGCATGAAGCGAGAGCATATAATGATGCCTATACTCATTTCCGGGCCGAAACAACCCGGAAATGATATAGATGTTTACTTGGCTCCTCCAGTTAAACGACAAAGATTGTGGCTTCTTCATTATGAAATTCATGAAGGATATTATTAGCCACGGAGAATCTACAATCCCACCAACGGTATGCATATATAATCCTAATTAATACTCATCATCAAATTCTAATTTCCATTTTTAAGTTATTAAATCTTTAATTTGTTGGGTTTTCAATCTATATCTTGCAGTACTTTCATGATTGTCAATACGTCACTTACTCTATAGAGCAACTTGATGAAGTACGTTGCGAATTGGCACAATACATTTTCCAATGCGCTTTTGGTATGGTGTAAGTTGCAAATTGTTGTAAATTTTCATTTGATTTGTTGTATTTAATTGGTTGATTGTAAATTCGTTATCATTTGTTGGAGATTATACATAAAATTTGATATGTTGTTAGGAGGAAAGAATTAGTTTTTGTTGTTAGAGATGAGATCATTTGGTTAAGTTAATTTTGGGTTTTAATTTGTTGTTTCTGTTGAATTGATTTTTATGGTTGGTTTGTTGTGTTAGTGTGTTGGATTTTGCTTTTTATGGTTTGTTGTACAGTACAGCTAGAAAAAAAAACGCATCACCTATTATAACAGTTATTACCATAACCGCTATAATAGTGATTCCAAAAAAAAAAATTAAATAAATTACCAATTACAGAGGTTATTTCAATAATCGCTGTAATAGTGTAAACCAATTACAGCTGTTAACACTGCTGTAATAGGTAAAAAAAAAACCGCTGTAATAGGTCATCTATGTAGTAGTGATTGTGCTGATTTTCTCTTTCCGGTACAAAGATTCAGCTTATTTCCCCTTAAGGTCTTAAATATCGGTTTCGGGGGAGATATCGGTGTAGTAAATTTACGAAAATTTCGGTGGAAATTTCGGGGATATTCAAAATTTTGGTTTCGGTTTTAAAGAAATCATGAAAATTTATAAAAATATTTGGAAATTTGCAATAAAATTTTGGGTAACTTTAATTATCATTCTTATGCATCTTTTACATCAATAATATTCTACATATAATATATGGATGATGACTTTGTTAAATAATATCAATAAAAATTGTTGCGAAAAATATGAAATAAATATAATTTGATAGTAAGATAATAACCAAATCTCATGAGAACTTCATTAAAATAAAATGTACCAAGATTTAAGTAAAAGTTACTACTCAATACCACATTGAGTTTCTAGGAGGATCAAAATCTCTATCACTAGTATCTGTCCTACCTCTACTTTCATATTGCAAGTGAAAATTATTAGTTACATGTTAACAATATTCCGTCCATGACATGGAATGTTGGTAGTACTGCATATAATGATGATGATGATATCCTTCTGATGTTGAATCTTGAATAACCCCAATGGGTACAACATACTCGACAGGAGTAGTAACATAAACCTATGGCGAATGATATGAGTAAGGTTGGTGTGACATTGTATCCACTGAGTATCCATTATGTGTCCAAGGTGAACACATATTATGTGAATTCGATCCATAACCAACCGAGTTTTGTTCTGTGCTAATACTCATTGATTCAAAACTATTCGAAATGTCATTCTCATCTAGGGGATTCCACCCTGCAGTTCTCCTATGTTGTTTTCCAGTAGCACCAATACCTGGACCACCTCTTCTCGATCCGTGATCTTCATCTTGTGTAGCATGGGTGAAATACTCCACACAGGTAAATGGACTCAATCGTCTTTGCATATAATCTTGTTGCTCACTAGTCCCTCCATCATCATTCTGAGTTGTTGTGTTATTTCCCCCATCATCATTGTATCCATCACCACCGCCACCACCACTACCATCCTCATCATCATCATCATCATCACGAATACTACCAACAAAAGATGGACCTCTCATAGCATTTTCAAATGAATCATTGTCACTACTCAAGCCAACTTCACCGGATAGAACTTGCTCAACGTTGATGCCATATTCCTGAGCATGCCTTGAAATTCTAGGATCTAGGTTACCCACTTGATCATTCATATGTGATGGTCTAATCCATTGAAACAATGGATACTCATCTTCGTTGCCAAGCTCTACTGAGATATTTAGAAGGTCAAGTCGATTATCTTCAATATTTTCTTCTTCAGCTTCTTTGTCCCTAAGTTTCAACTTCATTTTATAGTAACAAAACACAAGTTTTTCCAAAGTCGAGTAAGCTAGCCGATTTCGTTGCTTAGTGTGAACAAGAGCAAATGTGCTCCAATTTCTTTCACAAGCCGACGAAGATGCAGTTTGTGATAAAATACGCATAGCCAACTTTCTTAAAATTGGAGTGCTAGTTCCATATAACTCCCACCAATCAACTGCAATTCACATTTAAATCTTAATTAACTATCAACTTGCTGAATAGCATAATGATACAGAAAGATTTAATGAGAAAAAGGTTTATCGGGTCGCTTGTTTACTCTCTTAACGCCTTTGCAATTGAATCTCCAAATAATTTTTTGACTTCTTTAAACGTCATGATCTATTCATTAATATTAACCAAGGATCACAATAATATAATTGGAAATGTGAATTTACATAAATAAATTAATGAAAAATATTTCTTATTCTAAAATTGTACACAAACCTCATTTTCAAATTGACTTAATCCCTCAGAATTTGGATCCAACACCTTAAAGACTTGATGTATAGCATTCACAAAATAAGGGTCTTCTCCAACGCCATCCTTGTATTGATATTTGGGATTCAGAAAAATGCGTTATTATAAGGGACAAAAGAAAAAGTATAAGTAAATATCAAGTCGCCTATTAAAATTGTATGAACTAGTACAGTTGTACTAAAAAATAGTAATGTACTAAAAAAAATAGTAATACCTGCTGCATGTAGAGGATGGTCAAGTGTTTTATCCCATCTTTCTTTTATGATTTTCAGGACCCAATTGAAACTTCTACAATTAATCCTGATACTCTTTTTCATAAACTTGAATGACTTGTACATGCAACTCATTGTTGGCCAAACTTCACTATCCACAATGTGAAGAACTCGATACAGAGGCTCGTATATATTACAAACTTATGCAACTTGATACCAGAATGAGTGTGTAAGAACAAGGGTCTCAACTCGCCTCCCGATTTGTGTCCGACTCAATATGCCCAATCATTAGATGTAAATAGAGCTTTTAACCCAACCTTCTTTTTCAATAGGCTATCTAAAGCAATATAGTTAGTGGCAAGTCTTGTTGCACCTGGTCGAACAATATCACCTTTACAAAGTTCTCTCATTTGGGACAAAAGTCGTAGGTGATTGTACAAAAAATTAGTTAACATCCTCCCTTGCGCAATCACATCTTTGACACTATCCTTCTTTGCAATATCTTCAAAATTAAATCAATGCAATGTGCGGCGCATGGAGTCCAATAAAGATTGTACTTCTGCATTAACTTTTTTCCCGCTTTGACATATGCAGATCCGTTATCTGTCATGACTTGCACAACATTATTTTTCCCAACCTCTTCCACCATTTTTTCAGTAACTCATAAATGTATTTGTGATCTTTTATTTTGTCTGAGGCATCAACAGACTTCAAAAATACGGTGCTTCCTTTGAAATACACCATAAAATTGATTATGGACAATTTGGTTGGCCCTGTCCACCATCACACATCAAGGTGCATCCGTATAAATTCCACTTTGGTTTCAGTGCCTCAACATATTGTCTGATTTCTTTAACCTCCATATCTAAATATTTTGTTCTAATCTCATAAGGAGTTGGAGGATCAATCCCTGTCTTTGCATTTTGAGCACCAAAAATCATATTCTTAAAATGATGTGAATTTGCCTTTTCAGCAGGGACATTATCATATATAAAGAAACGAGAAATAAGCCTCCTCATACCTTCTTTTACTTTTCCTCCTTTGAACATATCAAGAACATTTTTTTGTTTTGCTTTTTCAGACTTGTAAAGTGAAGGAGCAGTTGGTGCACGAATTTTTGGCTGTCTCACACTTTGACTTCTGTTAAACCTACTACCTTGTCCACTACTGCTGCCTGGTCCAAATAAATTGGCACGCTGGTCTCTTTCCCATTCAGATGCTCGTGATTGTCGATATGCTTCTTTATAAGATGCTCTTCCGTGAGGCTCTACATCAGGAGGATATATTTCGACATCATCGTCATCATCCACATTGCAATATTCTTTTGAAATTATATTTGACCTCAACTCTTCTCTAATTTTTGTCATCCTTGTCGCCTTTTTAGCTTTATCGTCTGCTTTGTTTTTTATGAGAGCTTTCATAGCTTCTTTCACTTCTGGTGGTACTGAGGAGCAAACCTTAACATTTTTCCCTATTTCTGTTCCAGATAAGTGGTACTCCAAACGTGTAACACCGCCACTTCTCATGATGTGCCCACAATAGTTACATATTGAACCTCCTTTAACTCCCGGTAATTTTTGTCCATGTTCCCACCCCCGATCTCCCTTTTCTGACATAGTTCAACCTCCAATTTTATCTACATTAGGATCACAAAATTAGTTAATGCAAGACTAAATTCACCAGTTGTAACCCATAAGAAATACGTCAATATTGATTCAAGATACTAGTTAGAATTTACAATATTCAATTGAAACCTCTATTCATTTATTTTATATTTTTAATAATTTATATTTAAAAATAAAATTTCGCATGCTATGACTAGAACCCCATGAGAGCATCATATGAATTTGGTACATAAAATTATATAAAACATGCTATAATCAAAAGTATATAATAAAACACATGCTATAAATGATACTCATATTCTCAAGTCTCAATGTTAAAAATATGGGAGCCCAACTTCCATTATTGAGCCCATGTGTCAATTTGTTTGGGTTGTTTATTTTGGCCCATGTTTATGTCTTTGGCCCTTGATTGTTTAGATATATTAAGTCCTAGTTCTAGTCCAAGATATATGAAATATTATATGAGAATATATGATTATGTTTAAAAATTGTCAAAATAAAACCTTAATCTACAAAATATAAAAAATAAAAAAGCTACTACTTATCCAATTATGGCATAGGCAACATGAAGCCTTGCAATGTCTGACATGTAATTCAGTAGTTAGGGCTAAGAAGATTTTTGACATTTCTGATTTTAGCGGTATTGTGTATGTAAAAGGAACCCAAGATAAATGTTCTTAAATTTTTCTTTGATGGATATGCAGGAGAAGCATTCAGAGGAGTCCTACAATTTGGCTTGCATTCTTACTCTTCCTCCTTAGCAGAGGAAGGGCTACAGGAAGTTCCTCATCACATTCTCAAGTAATTTCTGTACGCTACATCTTAGTTTCTCAAGTCACCATTTTTTGAAATTTCCTTCAAAACATCTATCGTTGGTTTAGTAGGCATTTAAACAAACTCTAACATAAAATATTCAATTAAACTTGCAGAAGCTAATGAGAAAAATATTAAAGCCAAATTTGTATAAAAAATTGAAAGAGATTTGTATAAAAAAACCTACCCGAAAGAGGAAGAAATCTCCACTCCACTGGTGTGCTATTTGGCTTTAATAATGCATTACTAGTACTTGTTTTGTTTTTTGCCCCCTTTGGATAGAAAGTGACATTACATTCACTTATTTGTGTGGTTGGGGGGTAACAGGGTAAGTGGTAGGTGTATAAATATAATTTTTCATAATTTTCTAATTATATGATATTTAAAAAAAAATCGGCCGAAATTTTGGTTTCGGTAAATGTTTCGGGAAATATCGGGTTTCGGCCGAAATTTCGATGGAAATTTGACAAAAATATTTTAAATTTCGGGTTTCGGTCGAAATTTCGGGTTTTGGTCTAAATTTCGGCTGATATTCTGCAAAATTGGATCGAAGGTTCGATTTCGCTTCGAACCCCCCAAAACCCGAAATTTCGACCGAAACCCGAAATTTAACAAAAACACAACTAAAAAATGATTAGAGACAAATCAAAGATCCAACATTAAATAATTTAAATCAGTCTAACATCAAGTAAAAGTACTCGCCATATACTAAATACTTTAGTATCAAAAATATAAAACCCATTCCTAACTGTCACTCTTAATATGCTCTAACTCACATTATCATTATTATCATCTTCATACATATCATCATTGCTCCTAGTATTTTCACTATCATTTCCATTACTATCACCATGACCTCGATTTCTTGTACCTTCACGAAAACTATCAACAAATTCCTGTTCTCGCAGCCCTGATCCACCAGCATGAGTGTGGTTCGTCCATTGAATTTCTTCTAACACTCAGCGTACCGTATTTGGGAGATATTCTGGGAGACATTGTTCGAAAATCTTAATAATTGCGCGATTCTCACCTTTTAGTTGCTCCATCTCTTTCTGCAATTTGGAAAACCGTTCATCTGATTCCTCTTGAATACGCCTGGACGCCTCTCTAAGTTTTGATTTCGAGCCTCCCCGATGTGCTATATCAACAAGAATCTGATGAGGAGGTTGACTCCCGAATCCATATACCCAACCTTTCGGAACAGCACTAGTTGCCTCAATCCAAGCAGCAGGGTCAAAGATAGGTGGAGACGATGAATTTTGAGAATTATTTCCCACCAAACTATCATATGTACCCTACAAAACCAATGTTATTCATCTTTATTAGGCCACATTTTAGAAATGGTATAATAAGAAATAGTTTATGAGAGAAAAGGTAAACACATTAATAAATATCTTGTAGATTAAAAAAACAAGTCGACCACCTCTCCAAAATTAGGGGGAAAATTAAAGCTCATCCTAACTATTTAGACTGGTCATAGACATTCATATTATTTATCACATAAAATGAGCAAAAAAATTGTATCAAATAGTTATCAAACTTACCCGTACTCTCTTAGCCTTAGGGCATGCAAAATCCCCTTTTCCTTGATTCCTCCTATGAGTACGATCATAAAGTTCAACCACAGCTGACCATTTATTTTGACACCTGTTACAGTCAACTGCCTTGCCATGTTAATACTTCTTTTCTACCTCTTTTATGTTCCTCTTTCAAAACTCAGCTAAAATTCCAAGATATAACCAAATTCTCATTATCTTATATTTTATTATATAACATAAATACAATGGAATATTTTACCAAAAAGAGCCTATGCAATGAGCCAGGACATGACAACTAAGTACAAATCTTGATTTAAACATTGGTCGCCTATATGACATAACTAAATACACTACAAAAACTCCTATCAAACAAAGAAAAACTGAATCGTTGTTCGAACTCGTACTAATACATTACAAAATAAAATTCTGAAAAAACCACAAAAAGAAAATAGTAAAAACTTATACTAAGAAGCCAATCAGGTAATAAAGAATATGCAATTATCCACATAACAACTAATTACCGTATGTAAATTTATAGAAGGGTAAAAATACAAACCTCGATCAATTCCAGCAAATCACGAAGTTCCACCGAACGATAACTCTTGTGTTACAAATGGAGAACTAATTTGGGAATTTGAGCTAAGAAAATGAATTAAAACTAATTTGCTAAAGAGTATTATTGTCAAAAACCTCCTCTGTACAGTGATGGTGATTACTATTTATAGTAATCTCAATTTGGTAACCCTAATCCCACATTAATTGCTAACTTCCCCCAGCTAATTGTGTAACTAACTCCTAACAACTCTACTATTAACTACAAATGCCAGCTGTCCTTTTCCCTTTAAGCTATTTCTGAAAGTGTTACACACTTTTATAAGTGATAATCCTAACAATACTCCCAACCTCTTTTAAGTTTTGTCCCAAGACTTAAGTTGTGGAACGCAGCTGTAATAGCATCCCAATCCTCCCATGATGCTTCTTCATCCGGTAAGTGAGACCATTGTATGAGCAACTGGGGAACAGCGGAATTTTTGCGTTTAACCATCATTCGAGCTAAAATGGCAGTAGGCTGCAAAATAAAATGACCCTCTTCGTCCATTGTTGGAATTGTAGTGCTAAGTTTATCAGTCATTCCCACACTTCGTTTCAACAACGACACATGAAGAACGGGATGAACGCGAGAAGATGAAGGAAGATGTAACTTGTAGGCTGCCTCGCCCACACAATCCAATACCCAAAAGGGACCTGCATATTTCGGACTGAACTTCCACACTTTACTTTAATGAAGTGTTAGCTGCCTATAAGGCTTTAGCTTAAGATACACCCAATCTCCAATCTTAAACTTCCTCTCTTTTCTATGTTTGTTGGCATAATGTTGCATTCGTTCTCGAGCTTGCTGTAAATGATCCTTGAGATGAGAAGTGATCATTTGTCTCTCTTGTAAAACATTCTCCACTCCAATGACAGTTGCTGGAATAAAAGGTCCCAAGCCCAGATGTGAAGGTTTATACCCATAAAGGGCCTTAAAAGGGGACATATCAATTGATGAATGGTAAGTTGTATTATACCACCATTCAGCCATAGGTAGCCAATAAGCCCATTGTCTAGGACACCCTCCACACATACACCTTAAGTATGTTTCTAGACATTGATTAACCTGTTCCGATTGCCCATCCGTTTGAGGGTGGTATGCTGTACTAAGTTGTTGTTTAACCCCCAAAGCTGTGAATAAGTCCGTCCAGAACTTACTTACAAAAATCTTGTCCCGGTCAGTGGTTATAGTGGTAGGCAGTCCATGCAATCTGTATATAGAATCCAAGAAAACATGAGCCAAACTAGAAGCATTGTATGGATGAGATAAAGCCATGAAGTGAGCATATTTTGTGTGTCGATCAACTACCACCCAAATTGTATTTTTTCTATTGGATAAGGGTAACTGTTCAATAAAATCCACAGTGATATGGCTCCGTGCACTTTCTGAAATAGGTAAAGGTTGCAATAAACCTAGGGTTTTTAATGTTTCATGTTTGCATTGTTGACAAATTTGGCATTGGCTCACCATCTCCTTGACCAGCTGCCGCATTCCTGGCCATAAGAACACCCCTTGCAACCTTTGGTAAGTTCCCAATATGCCACTATGTCCACCCAAACTTGAATTATGAAAGCTTTCCACCACCGTCTTTCTCAGATTTATAGAAGAACCAACATAAATCCTACCTTTATATCGTATTACTCCAGCTGTGTATGAAAACAATGACACATCATATGATTGTAAAGCAGCTTGTGCGATGATTTCTTGTGCCAACAAGTCAGATACATAGCTCTCCTGTAACTCATTTATCCAAGCAGGTTGTATGGTGGATATTGCCAAACATTCTGCTTCATCTTGTCCCCTTCGTGACAAGGCATCAGCTGCCTATTAGAACTCCCCTTCTTTTATTCAATTTTGTAATCATAGCCTAGAAGCTTAGTCATATAATTCTGTTGCATCGGAGTTGATATTCTTTGATCCATTAAATGTTTCAAGCTGCACTGATCAGTCCTAATAGTAAAAGTACCTTGCAATAGGTAGGGTCTCCATTTAGTAACAGCCAAGATTATTGCAAGAAATTCCTTTTCATAGACAGAGAGGCCTAAGCTCTTGGGGCCGAGAGCTTTGTTAAATAGGCAATGGGGTGATTTTCTTGGATTAATACAGCACCTAATCCATGGTAACAAGCATCCATCTCAATAATGAAGGGTTTAGAAAAACCAGGTAATCGTAGCACTGGAGCAGAAGACATAGCTAATTTCAATTTGTTAAATGCATTTTCAGCTTCCTCATTCCAACAAAACATGCCCTTCCTCGTCAAATCAAGTAATGGCTTAGAAATTAGTCCATAATGCCTAATGAACTTCCTATAATACCCCCATCAACCCTAAGAAGCCCCTAAGAGCCTTCACATTCTTAGGAATTGGCCACTGCATCATACATTTAATCTTCTCCTTATCAGCCTCTACACCATTGGCACTTATCACATGGCCCAAATATTCAATTGTACACTTCCCAAAAGCATATTTGCTCTCTTTAGCAAAGAGATGATTACTACTTAGTTTATCCAACACCAATCTCAAGTGATTTTTGTGTCCCTCCAAATCAGTGCTATAGATGAGTATGTCATCGAAAAATTCAAGCACAAAGTCTCTCAAATAGTCTCGAAACACCTCATTCATTAATGACTGAAAGGTGGTTGGAGCGTTAGTTAGCCCAAAAGGCATCACAGTAAATTCATAATGCCCCGATACTATACAAAAGGCTGTTTTGGGAATATCTTCAGCTGACACCCTTAACTGGTGATAACCAGCCGGTAGACCTATCTTAGAAAAGATCTTAGCCCTCCCCAATTCATCTAATAAATCATCTATTAATGGGATTGGAAATCTATCTTTGACTGTGATAGAATTTAGCTTTTTGAAATCCACACAAAACCTCCAGGACCCATCTTTTTTCTTTACAAGTAGTACGGGTGAAGCATAGGGGCTAGTACTCACCTGTATGATCCCACTTTGTAGCATCTCAGATACCAATTTCTCTATTTCAACCCTCTGAACATAAGGATACCTATAAGGTGATTGTTTAATGGCCACTGCTCCTTCTTTCATTGGTATCTTGTTATCATGTCCCCGATTTGGTGGTAACCCTTTAGGTTCTGCAAAAATATGAGAGTATTCGTTCAAAATAGGTTGCAATTCAATATTATACTCTTGCTCTTGTTGTTCTTGATTGACAGAAATCAAACACAGGCATCCAAACAGTGAGTTTCCCCCTTTTTTCACCAATTTCTTAAACTGTTTTCCTGACATTAATTTGAGAGAAGCTTTAGCATGTACTCCTTGCAGTGTCACCTTCTTGCTTGCCCTTTCAAACTTAATTTTTTTTATTATCAAAATTAAAAGTGATAGGTCCCAATTTTCTCAACAAATCCACCTCAACAACCATGTCGCAGCCCCCCAATCTCAGTATTCTAATACTGGCTGAGAAATTTTGATCCCCCATCCTCCATTTGAACTCGGGACATCTAGCACTACACTTGATCCTTCCCCCATCAGCTACAGTGACTATTAAAGGGTTTGTATACTCCAGTTCACAATGGAGTTTCTTGGCAGTGCTTGGATCCAAGAAACTATGGGTACTTCCCGTATCTACTAAAATAGACAATGAATTATTGCCTTTCCTAAGTAATTTGATTGTGTCATGTGTCACATTTCCAGCTAAGGCATGCACAGATATGTGCAAGTCAACATTCTCATAGTTTGGATCTTCATTTTCAATATCCAATTCCTCTTCTTCTATCTCCTCCCCAATTATCACAAAAACTCGTTTACATTTGTGTCCAATATGATAAGGCTCATCGCAATTGAAACATAAACCTTTGCTTCTTCTAGTATCCATCTCTTCTCCCGTAAGCCTCTTAATAGGGGGGTATTTCTCATTCTGCACATTCATAGGTTTTCTAGCACTTGTGTTTTGGCTTTCTGGTTTCCATACTTTCCCTTGGTTAGATGGTGTATATACTGATTTGTAAGGATTCCTATTACTCCTTCCCATAGCTTCCAATACCCCTTCTTGCTTCCTTGCCAAATAGATTGCATGTATTAGTGTACTAGAGCTCAACATTTCCACCATTTGCCCAATTTCAGTTTTGAGTCCACTCACAAAACTTTTGATGAAATATTCCTCGGTCAAGAATCGATTCATAGTCAACATAAATGCCTTGAGCTCCTCAAATTTCTCCACATACTCTCCAATTGTTCCCACCTAAGTTAGTTTGTTAAATTGACCTATGAGGTTTTCAGAACCCTTGGTGGCAAACCTAATGATCACCAATTCCGAAAAATGAATCCATCCAATACTTTCCCTTCCTTCAATATAGTCTAAGTACCAGTGGTCAGCTGCATCTTCCATGTGCATAGCAGCTGTCACTATCTTTTCATAATCATTCATTGAATGTACAAGAAAATACTTGTTACACTTTCTAATCCAGCCCCTCGGATTATCCTCTGAGAATTTAGGAAATTCCAATCTAGGTACTCTCACATTCATATTAGAGTTGGGATCAGTAGTTCTTACATGTGATGGTGTGAAATTGCCCCCACCTTCTCCCCTTGGTCTTGTAGGGTTAGACTAAGAGTGAATAGGTGACTCCCCTGCTGGTTCTCTTCCCTTTGAAGCTCCCATGGCATGACATAATTCCTTTAATTTCTTCATCATCAGGTCATTCTGCTTCTTACACTCAATTTGCATCTCTTTTACCTCTTTCATCTCTGCCTGTTGCGATGCAAACTCATGCTTGAAATCCTGTTGTTTGATTATTAATTTCGCGACTTGTTGTTCGAGATTCTCCACCCGTGACTCTTCCATTCTTGAAGTTTCCCCCCTGATTATGGTATTTTTCGTCATTGGATCAGAGTTTTCTTGCACAACTACTGGCTCTGAGGCCAATTGTTATGAATGGAGAACTAATTTGGGAATTTGAGCTAAGAAAATGAATTAAAACTAATTTGCTAAAGAGTATTATTGTCAAAAACCTCCTCTGTACAGTGATGGTGATTACTATTTATAGTAATCTCAATTTGGTAACCAACTAACTCCTAACAACTCTACTATTAACTACCAATGCCAGCTGTCCTTTTCCCTTTAAGCTATTTCTGAAAGTGTTACACGCTTTTATAAGTGATAATCCTAACATCTTGATCCCGCTACTAATATCTATTGAAGGCGTACGGCATAAGTTACAGCATCTTAATTGGTAGATAGATAAAGCAAGCATATGAAAAATAGAGAATCTTACCTTGTAATGTGTGGGTGCTCTGTACGTATTTCTTCAAAATTGAATGAGTTTGGAGTTTGAAGTAGATTAAAAAGGATTTTGGGAAATTGCTGGGGATTGGGAAGGGTTTGGGAAAAGGTGGGAAACGGGAGATTGTAAAAGACACAATTGTAGAGTAGAAGAAGGAAACAAATCTGTTTTGGCAAAAAGAATCCGAAAAAAGAGAAAGAAGGTGCTGAACGTGAGTGATGGATGGAGTGCTAAGTTGGCGCCACTAAATTAGATTTCATATTTGGAATTCTATAACATGATTAAAAATAAATAAAATAATTTTACCAAAGTCACATATATCATAATATTTTTATATTTTATACTCTAAAATTGTTACGATTAGGCCTATCAATGAGCTCAAGCCAGTTTGAAGCTTCTTAAGCTCGATTTGAAATTTTCGAGCCTGAACTAAGAGTTAGGGATTGAATTCAAATTTAAGAAAAAAGATTAAAAAAAAAATTAAAATTCCAAATTTAAGTTGGCTCAGGCTCAACTCGTCTAGTCAATACTAAAATCTGAATTTAAAAGATCAATTTATATCAAACTGAACGTGAGCCTAAACAGACTTGACTTATTAAATTTGATTCATAGCCCAATTCATGATAACCTATCACTATTGTAACAAAATTAAAATATTATAGAAATAATAATACTAAATGGATTCAATATCACACATAAATCAAACACAATCGATTTCAAGTCAATTTTGACTTAATATTTTGGAATCTAACTATCTAACAAACCCACTAATTTAACATTTTGACTAGGGCTGTAAATGATAATTGTATAAATAAAATATTATTTGTATGTTGAAGGATAAAATAATAAAACGCGTAAATAGCCGAAGTTTCAAAAAGTTTAATCTAATAAATAGCTACTAATTGATTCCAATCAATCTAAAATAATATAATTGTAATTGTTATACTCAATCATATGTTCATTTATACTTTCTAATTAGATCTTATAAAACATGAATAGATCATCACTCTCCATGTATACTATTTTAATCGATACAATTATCGTATGCTATAAAATTTGTTCTAAACCCTAAACCCTAAACCCCAAACCCCTAAACCCTAAATATAATTACAAAAATTCATTACATAAGTTTATATATGCTCCAATACTTCCCTAGACCATATATACTTTTGCAAATATTCATTACAAAAACTTAAATTTATAATTTATAATTTATAACGATACATAAAAGCATTGTAAATTAGAAGTTATTATTTATTTATTAATCAGTAAAACTAGAATATAATGGACTAAAAAATGCATGAGTTAGTAGTCTAATATTAATCTGTAGCTAGCTATATATAGAAGTTTAGTTTACACTACATTGACACAATAAATAGGCTCAAATGTCATTACAAATTAGTCATTTTATAGTTTAAACGATTCATTAACAGCGTAGTTGTATTATTTAGTATTTTCAAATTTTTTCTTCCTACGTGCAATCTGTAGCTCCTTGTTGTTGCACCAACAACGAAAAATTGCAACAAATTACATTTCGTTGCAACACCTAGAGATATACTAACTATGAATTTTAAAATCACAGCAAGAGCTACAAATATTTTGTAGTTAATATAACTTATTATTTTTTCAATTATTTACTACAAAATTTTGGGCTAGTTCGTTGCACTAGAAATGGAAATTGCAACCAGCATGGTCTCGTTGCAAATCCAATGCTATTTCGTAGCTATTCTCGCGATTGCGCCAACAACGAAAATTGCAATGAATTTGCATTCTGTTGCAACAACTAGAAACAAAATAGCTACCTATTTAGAATCCTTAGCAAGTGCCACAATATATCTGTAGCCAGGATAATTTATTATTTTAAAATTTTAAAATTAATTTTTCCGACAAATAATTGGTAGCTAATCCATTGCATTAGAAATGAAAATTGCAACAAAATTTTTTTTCGTTGCGAATTCGATGCTATATCGTAGCTATTCTGTAGCCCACCTATTTCTATATGTCCATTTACTTTTAAATTGTATTGACCTACGGACAATTCATAGTTAAGCTATCACCTTAGCTACGAAATTGAGTTTGTTGCAATTTTATTTGTAGCTGATACCAATTTTTTTGTAGTGATACTAGGATCATTGGACTCGATTTAGCATATAATTTTTCCGTCTATAGTACATGGCATTTGACATTTGTTGCCATTCTGATTTTAAAAGTCTTTCCGTTTGGGCAGTTGGTTTTGCATCGAGGAATATGGACTTCAAATCGGATTTTATTGAACTCAAGTGCATTTATAACATGATGATTGATCATATAATGAGAGTAATTTTTAGTTTTTTTCGTTTGTGATTAAACCACCTTTGTGATGAGGGTAGTTAATGCATTAATTATGCATCTTTTATATTAAATAAACATATATGATGTAGATATATAGTGAGTTCTGTTAATTATTATAAATAAATCAGTAGCAAAAATGGAAATAGAATTTTTTTTTATTTCACAAATGGGTATATAATATAAGTGGATTTGGTAGTAAAGTAATGATTAAATTTGCTAAGAACTTTAGTGAACAATGCACATACAATTTTGATAATGTATGTCATTTAAAACCACATGGGTATTAGTATACTCAGACTTAATACATGATAGGTGTGTACCCAAACGGGTAATAAGAATATTCAAAATTATGTTTTAGATATAATTAAACATAAAATATTTAATCCAAAATTTAATTCAAGAAATTTCGTATTTAGATGAAAGTTTCAGGATATCGAGTTTTGCTTGAATTTTTTGTGGACATTTGGCACAATAATTTAAGAGTATTTAAAAGGAAATTGTTAAACACACTCTAATTTTTGTTATTGACATTCCAAATCTCTTTTAATTTTGTCAAATAAATCAAAATGCTCTTCACTGCGGAATACTAAATTCCTGAAGACAAATATATCCTTATAAAGATTTTGATGAATTATTAATACAGTATTTTACCTCTATTTTTTCTTTTCTTTTGGGGGGATTGGGGGCGGGGGGGTTCTTATTTATTTAATTTTTTGTCTTTAATAGATGACACACGTAAAATGCAGTGATAAAGAATATATAATCAATTAACAACATTATCAGTATGATCAAATTTTGGCGATATTTTAAACTATTATAAAACTAAATAACACATCAATCAACGTATTGAACAAAACCCTAATTTTTATTTTGAGCGACAAGCATAATTTAAATGCGAAGAGGAAAAGAGTTAAGAAATATGAAGAAATAAAATTACCAATTGCATTATCAATGATAGGGGTGCAAGTGCAACTAAAGTCAAGTTGGCTCGAGCTAGAGTTCTTTGTCGAGTTGAGTTGGAACTTTCTTACCTGTTCGAGAGGTCACAAGCTGGCTCGCGATCTTGATAAATTTTTAAATATTTTAAAATTTTATTATATTATGTGTTTATATTAATAATAATTATGTTTTTTTTGCATAAATTGAGCTCGAGCATATTGTCCAAACTCAACCCGACTCGAATTATTTACACACCTAATCAATGGGTTGATTGGGTGATTGATACTACTTTGAAATTTTCTCAAAACTTTGAGTATGTACGAGCTTTAATGTCTCATCCAACTCCATTGAATCATGTTAATTGATTCTTTGGTCATTGTTAAAAACCACCAAGAACCACAAATGTAGCTATGGTTGGATGATTTTTTATTTTAAAATTGGAAAAACTAAAGAAATTTTGTTTCTTGCATTTTTTTTTTTGCTTTTGGTATTAAGGTTAATTTTCTTGTATTGTCGGGTTGTTAGCTGAGGAAAGCTAGCTTGTATGGTTTCATTTTCATTTTCAAATCTCAATTCTCAATTATTTTGAGAACCCAAAATATGTTTGGGCCAAGTAATTTTCTCTTTTTTTGGGTTTTCAATTTCCAAAATTTTGGGAATCCATTCCATGAAGAATGAAAACTAATGTTGCTGCCAGCCACAAACCCCATGAATCTCGCTGACATGACACCTTCCCCAAGTCTTGCTTTCATGAATTGTTTTTTTAATTCTATGTGGCTTGTATAGTAGAGAAGTGTGTGTGTGTGTGTATATATATATATATATACACACCAACTATAAATCAATTTTACTTTATGTCAAATCAAATACAATTTTTTATTCTACTTATATATCAAAAATATTTATCAAATCATATTTTCATCATTATTACGTCTTTTCGTATAAAATCCACACAAAATCACATTCATCCAAACATATTTCCATTTTCAACTTATAAATTAACAACTCATCCAAACATATTTTCATTTTTAACACAAAAACCAATAAAGATTTGAAAACTCAATTTTCTACATTTTTCAATTTGAAAATGAGAATTAGAAATGAAAACAATACCATACAAGCCCTAATTTTTTTTTCCAATTTCTTTGGCTTTTGTAATCCAACAAAAAACGTTTGATGTGTCATTTAGTTTTATAATAGTTTAAAGTGTTGCATAAAATTGATCTATTGATAATGTTATTAGTTGATTACATATTCAGATATTCTTTATCAATGCATTTTATGTGTGTCATCCAATAAAATCAAAAATAAAAAAAAGGTAAGACACTGCAATAATGTTTTTATTAAAATCCTTAATAAAAAGGACATATTTGTCTTTAAGAATTTTGTATTCCACAATGAATGGTATTTTGGTCTACTAGATGAAATTAAAGAAAGTTGGAGTGCCTTTAACAACTCCCTATTTAAAATTTCAAGTTTGATAAAATTTTCGGGAAATTTTGGGTAACGGGTCGAAGTTTCGATGGATACTCTGCACAACTGAAAGAGATTTTGCTTCGAAACCTTTGAAAACTCAAAATTTTGACAGTTCGATCGAAATTTAAGATCATACTTGTGGGCTTTCTCCCGTTTTCTCCATAATAGAAAGATTCTTACCTTTGGCTCCAATTTATGGGCCCCTAGTGACGATGACATTGTTCAACGTTTTCGATTTTATATTGTGCTAGTTTTTATTATGATTTTACTTTTATATGGTATGAGAGTGTTGATTTCTAATATGACTATATAAGAGTGTGTAATCTCATATGAGATTTTATTCTTGGATGTTGAGATTAATTATGGGGAATGATATTGGCAATCCATAAGTTATTATAGGAGCTTCAAGTTTAATTTTATCACTAAAATATGACAACAATGCCCATGGAATATTAAAAACATTATAAACTTCCAAATTAAATTCCAAAAGTATTTTTATGCAATCATAACAAGTTTTTATACTTCACCATTTTATTACATATTAGATAATAAATATAAATTTAAAAATTGAATAGTTTTAAATATTTATATGGAATGCAGCCCGTGAATGAAAACTTTAGACCGTCATCAACAATATAACATAGTAACATATGTCAAATTAGAAATGTCAAAACATCGAATTTTAAATGTAAATTATTTTATTTTTGCCGCATATTAACACTAAACCATCAATTTTATGGAGTTTATTATAGTAGTAAATCAAGATTTAGGCATAAATAAGTACAACCCAAATAAACCTAATTCCTATTAAGAAAAAATACAGTAGTAGTAATAATAATAATGGTGGTGATGCTGCTGCTGCTGCTGATAATGTTAGAAGTAGCTGATAATTTCTTCGTTTGTGTATAAAGAGACAAAGTATATAAATATATATTTTTTATATTTAAATGTCCAAATAATAATTATTATTATTATTATTATTATTTGTTCCTTATGTATGTAGTATTTACAAACTCAACTGATTATAGAAAAGTGATTATAAGTGAAAATTATTAGAATTAATAAAAAATCAAAAGTTGGTAGTGTTTGCAAACACAGGTAAAAAGTGAAAACAAGTTGTTAAAGGTTGTTTGCAAAAAAAGTTATTAAAAATGATTAATACATCTAAAATAAAATTATTTCAATTACAAAAATATCATAATCGATTTTAAGCACCCTTTTACCAGATTAGAGATTATAGATTATAGATTATTATCACTTAAGTTAAGAGAATTAAAATTAGAAGTTAGGTTTGCAAACACTCTCAAATAAATTATTTTAGTCATAAGTCCATAATAACTTATTTTAAGAGTTTGCATACACTCTTATAATTCTTCTATGTACTTAAACTGATAGTTTTGTGCTTGCGTACATGGACGTATTGTCCAATTATGCATTCTTCAAGCAATTATTTGGATTAATTATTACGAAAAAGGAATTGATTATGAAAATAAACATTTATTTCTAATTTTTTTAGCAATTGATATTTTTTTTAACAAATGGGTACTATTGTCATTTGCCTAGATACCAAAAAAAAAAAAAATGAAGCTTCTATAATAACTTGTGGAGCTCCAATATCATTCCCCTTAATTATTTGATATTTCAATAGTTATTACTTATCTTATTAGAATCTAATGTATTATTCTCCGCTGTCATTGTAAAATTACCCATGAACTGAAAATAGAATGATATTTTTAAGAATAGAAAAAATTATCATGCCATTTCAAAATGATTTTGACTTTTTATTTAAGCATATATGTTATATGTATTATTTAATTATTTATATGAAAATACAAAAGTTCGTTGCCCTTGTGTTCAAGCAACCTTGTTGAAGTAGAGGAGGTTGTCCCTCTCATTAACCTTTTGAATCTTTTTTTTTCTTTTCAGTTTAGTATATTATTTTATATTTTATATTACATTTACAGACACATCAAGTATATCTATAGAATATTATTTAAATGTTAACAAAGCATCAAATTAAAACAGGAAGAGTCGTAAATTTCATTATAGAAGCTTCACGAACTTTTTGTTGGTGTCATTTGTTTTATGGTTTCCTACTATATGTAATATTCTTTTTGTGATTGTTGTTTTATTTTTCGAAATGTTTAGATCAATAATATAAGAGGAAATGTTTATATCAATAATATAAGAGGAACATTACAAAATCTTGGAAGTATCTTAATTACAATGTTTGGCTAAGTTTATAAGTTCCTCAAAACATTTTATAAGATGTTTAAGTGCTTATAAGTTCTTAAGAAAGGGTTTGGATAACATTTTCTAGTATGATCTTATAAACTCTCAAAACGTGTTAAAATAATGAAAAACACTTTTATCGCTGAAAAATAATAGCAGGATTACAAAGAAATGTGAAGAACTCCTTAACTACAAAAAGACTAATCTGCTTATAGACGCAGGGAGAGAGAGAGAGATCTACAGAAGATAGTAAAAAGAAGGGAAAATGACATTTTTAGTTTCTGAAGTGGCCAAAAAGTGTCAGAGTAGTCTCTCAAGTGAAAATATTAACATTACACACCCTCAAGTCATATTTTGAGTTTCAATGTGGTCCTTCTGATCAGTTTCCGACCACTTTTGTCCGGCCAAGGTGGCAAAGCACGGGTATGCTCGTCTTTTTTTTCTTTATTTCACTTTAGCCCCCGAACACAACAAATTCATTTCAACTAGGTCCCTGGTCAATAATTGTAATTACAATGCATTCTACAAAAAAAGTCAGTTCAATGATAATGATTAATGATGATTACGATAATACTCCGTGCGTCCTACTTTTATGGGTCTATTAACACACACTAAGAGGTGAAAGTTGTGTTTCTATACACTATTGCTCTCACAACTTGTGGTTGAAACTTGAAAGTTGGTAATATGGGGGTGGGGGTGTTCCATTTTTTGTTGTGATTAAAAGATGATGATTAATGTCCTCTTTCCGGACTAATATAAACTTACTCCAGCATCTATATTCGCATAAATCAGTTATCATATGATCCACTACCAGGTAATGTTACAGTGTTCCCAACTAAAGCTCGGTGCATGGTCGAACACTAGTATAAAATCTCAACAGCCATGATCATGCAACCTACACAACCCTGCACCAAGTCAGCGAGCCTATACTCATGATAAACAGAGTTTTCTTCATCCCTACAATCTGTGTTCTATGATAGACAGCCTTGTCCTTTCCCGTCGTCTTCCGATACACCCTTTTTCAATTGCCCGATCGGTCCTGCTCCATTACCATACTTCTTGTCCAGCACACTGAAGAAATGCCACTCCAGATCTCTCGTTTTAAGCTTCGACTTGCCTGGAAAGCCCCAAAATCAAAACTAAATTCGAATTTGAGAATAATGAAACTCACAAATCAAGAAAATACATGCATGACATCAGCAGTTAAATGATACACACAAAGTATATCGAGATACATAAAGATTTCGACAGACATATGGTCAGTTCTGTAGGGAAAAAAAATTAAAAATGGAAAATAAGATAACAGTTGTGATACCAAACTCGATCGACGAAGTGAGCTAACACGAGATGAGAAGAATCAACTGAGAAAATGTAAGCGGACCAACTGAAAATCTCGCTTGTCGCTACCACAAAAAAGTCCTATTACAGCGCACCTATGACAGCGGTTTTGAAAACTGCTGTAATAGGGGGCACTCGGTTCGGACCTATGACAGCGGTTCGAGCCGCTGCCATAGGTGTCCAAAAAAAAAAAAAAAAGTGCACTTTTTGGCAGCGGTTCTGCCCGAACCGCTGCCAAAAGTTGTCAAAAAAAAAAAAAAAATTGAACTTTGTGGCAGCGGTTCTGCCCGAACCGCTGCCAAAAGTTCAAAATTTGGGCGGGTTTATTTCAAACCGGCCCCCCCTCTCTCTCACTCTCACTCTCTCACTCTCTCAACTCTCTCACCACCACCACCACCGCCTCCGCCCCTCTCGGTTTCTCTCTCTATTTTTAGATCTACTTCTCTCTCTCTCGGTTTCTCTCGGTATAGGACCGCCGCCGCCCACCTCTGCCAACGCCGATGCCCACCTCCGCCTCTGCCGCCGCCGCCGCCGCCGCCGCCGCCTTCTTCCATTTAGTTTTGGTATTTTTTTTTAGATAAATATATATACACACACACATAGAGTATATATAGATGTATGTATATGTGGGTGTATGCATATATGTGTGGGTGTATGTATATTTGTGTATGTGTGGGTGTATTTATATTTGTGTATATGTGGGTGTATGTGTATGTATATTTGTGTATGTATATTTTTGTATGAATATTTGTGTATGTATATAAGTGGATGGGTGTATGTATATTTGTGTATATGTTCATGGGTGTATGCATATATGTGTATATGTTAATGGGTGTATTTGTGTATGTGTGGGTGTGTGTATATTTGTGTATGTATATATGTGAATGGGTGTATGTATATTTGTGTATATGTTGATGGGTGTATGTATATTTGTGTATATGTTGATGGGTGTATGTATATTTGTGTATGTGTGGGTGTACGTATATTTGTGTATTTATGAAAATATTTCTCGGTTAAAATTTTGCGGTGTTGGAATGACACGAAATTCACAAGGTCATAGAGAAACGGCATTCTGAACAAAACGATTTTAGCGATCCGAGATCGTTTAAGGCCTCAAATACGTGTTTTATTACAAAAATACGTATTTATGTAATAAAACGCGTATTTGAGGCCTTAAACGATCTCGGATGGCTAAAATCACGAGAGCGCAAGACATAGCTTGCGTTTTGTTTAGAATGCCATTTCGCTATGACCGTGTGAATTTCGTGTCATTCCAACATGGAAATATTATAAACGATAAAATAAAATTAAAAATAAATAAATAAACCACCCTATGACAGCGGTTCAGCCGCAACCGCTGCCATAGGGTCCAATTTAATTTTTTTTTTTTGAATAAATGACCCTATGATAGCGGTTCTGCCGAAACCGCTGCCATAGGGTCACCCTACTGCAGCGGTTTCTATAGAACCGCTGTCATAGGGTGACCTATGACAGCGGTTCCGGAACCGCTGCCATAGGGTTTTGACCTATGGTAGCGGTACCTATGGCAGCGGTTCAAAGCCGCTGTAATAGGCCCAAAAAAACTGTTGCTATAGGTCATTTCTGTAGTAGTGTGTATTCCATTCCGAGGGAACAAACAAGTGAAATGTGTGTATCAACAAGATTCAGAGAAACAGTGCTCAAGTTTATGCAATAATTTGAGTTTATTTTCCGTGATTTTACACAGTACATTTGAAAAGTTCTATGAATCCGATATTCACCATCTCCAAACTGCATATGAGAATCAGATATTTTTCCTTCTCATTATTCATTTCATCTACAAAGTCCATTATGCCAGTACTGTATAATTAATGGCTTTGTACGTCAACCACAACAGACATTAGAAAATTAAATAACTTCAGATATATATTCATGAAAACGATTTAACTTATGCAATCATCATGTGAAGTACACCATTCATAACTATGCAAGGCATAATCAGAAAAAACAGTGAGTTTCAAGGCAAAGTATCTATATATCCATCATTCAATTAATAGTTACGATTGTAAAACGAAAACCTAAACACATGATCCGATTTTTGAAAACACAAGAGAATTAAAAATGACTCACAAAATTGAAATACACGGGAGCTAGCAGTCTCTTTCCCGCTTCTTTTGGTCAAATATTGACCAGGGACCTAATTGACACGAATTTGTTGTGTTCAGGGACTAAAGTGAAATAAAAAGACGAGCACACCCCTGCTTTGCCACCTTGGCTAGACAAAAGTGGTCGGAAACTGATCAGAAAGACCACATTGAAATTCAAAATATGACTTGAGAGATGGTAATATTAATTTTTTCACTTAAAGGATTACTCTAACACTTTATGACTACTTTAGGGACTAAAAATGCTATTTTCCCTAAAAAGAATATAAAATCAACCCTCAGTTTATTATTTACAAACTAACCACTTAAAGCACTAGTCAAATAAGCATGGACCATAGACTAGGCTTAAGGAATGAGAACAACAGAGTTGGCTATGGAGTTGGGCTTGCTTGTAACCCAATAGCTTGGAAGGCCACACGTCAAAAGGTCCAAAGTCTTGATGTCTTTTAACAAAACGAGATGTTAGGAGCTTTTAAGATCTTTAAAGATAACTTGAGAATTCTCAACTTATTTATTAAGATACTAACTTATTTTTAAAATCATAGAAAAGGACACACATATTAACACACACAACATACACATTGCACACATTTTCATACACATCACATATTTTTCACACACTGGACACATTTTCATATATGCCACACATTTTACACACATTACACACATTTTCACACACACGACATATATGCCACACGTTTTACACACATTTTTACACACATTACACAAATTTTCACACAATTCACACATTTTCATGCGCACAACACATTTCACACACAACATACATTTTCACACACATGACACATATTTTCATACGCACAACACATATCTTCACACAAACCGCTCACATTTTACACACACTGCACACATTTTCACACATACAACACACATTTTACACACACCACTCACATTTTACACACACTGCACATATTTTTGTTGGGTTTTGTACATAAAAACGCAACGAAAATAAAATACCCACGGTGGATTCATCTTTGATTTCACATATTCAAATCATGTTAAGGTACTTTTTTCACCTAATTAAAATTTCTCAACTAGCTTCTTGATTCCTTTTGGAGCAAAAAATCACCACACCGGAACCGAAAGCAAAAAATCCCATCTTTCTTCTCCACTTGGACGGCTAGAGAGATGAGAGAGAGTTGGAGAGTTTTTCTTGGAGAGAAAGTCACAAGTGAGACTTAGGTTTAATTATTCACCAAGTAGTATATTTATACTACAACTAGAATAATTAACCTAGTTAACTAAAGGCCTGGGCGCTCACTTGGGCGTTTCAAATACCGAAAGATCTCTTTCAAGTTTTATTCTATGATTTTTCCTTTACAATTCCTTTATACGGCTCTTTAGGTTCGTCTCAAAAGACAATTGGGAGGAAACCAAAAAGATGTGGATACCACCTAGTCAGTCCCGTGGTCCACATCGTAGCCCAATTGAGAACAAATGTATAGAATCATTCCAAACCTTTCACGCTGTGAATACCGTACGAGTATAAACCCTTTATTCATATATCCCAGTCAAGTGAGAGTCATGGTTTAGTCAAACTCACTGGACTTGACTATATGCTCAGCTCATAATGAATCGAGGTCACTGAGTATACTTTCATGTCCAACATAAGTATCTAATACTTTGGCCAAAGTCTTTGACCTCACTCATTCATGACGACATAGGATATTTAGCTCATTCACTTATGAGAGAATAAATCTCATATTGCTAATCAGTTAAGACTGCTACTTGCCCATCAAGCCGCACTTCGAGGTCGACCCCACCAACGGGTGAATTGGATCTAACTAGTCTAATGACAGACTTTGATGTCACAAACACATCTTCAACGTGATTACTCAGGTCTAAGGTTCACGCGTAACTATCACAACTTATCAGTTTTGTCATTGACTGTCATTGAGTGAAAACCCATGTGACATAACTCATGCGAGTCGTGTTCGAACACACCAGTTTAATTGATGTGTCTATGATACAAGTTTCCACTAACTTACTCCTAGTGTTCGGCTGACACTTCCCTGTCAAAACTTATATCATACAAGTCTATATCCAGTAATGATGTCCAGTCAATACTTTCTTCGACTTGCGAACCAAGTTAGATATTAAGGATCAAACACTTCTAGTGTCATTCTCCCTAACCCATAGGGAGTAGAATGTTCGCCTTAATATCAAGGACTAATTGTTGTTCATTTAAACCTTACAAATGCCTATAAGAAACAACATCAAAAGCCTTTTATTAAAACAAGAATGTTTAGATACAAACTAATGCCCTATAATTCCTCCTCTTATGGCATTTGAGGGCAAAACTCTAACAATTTTTACACAAACATACATTTTACACACACTACACATATTTTTCATACATTGCACTTGTTTTATACATACAACATATATTTGGCACACATGTAACACATTTTCACATATACGTCACACATTAAACATATTTCACACACACAACATACGTTTCACATATACTACATACATTTTACCCGCACTACACAAATCTTCACACACACGTCATATGTTTTACACACACTGCACACACATACATCCCACACGCTACACACACTTTCTTGCACGACACATCATTTACACAAATTGCACATATTTTTACATACATTGCGCACATTTTACACAAACTGCTCATATTTTCAAACACACTGCATATTTTTTTTTCTAGCACTTCTATAAGAAATTACTTAACTTTAATTTTTCCAAATACTTTACATTTTTAATAACACTTAATTGAAATATCAATTTAAAAAGTCCATCTTATAAATGGACTTATTAATGGAGATGTAAGTAGAATTAAAAAAGAAAAAGTAAAAACTAAAAGAATATAGGAGATACGATACATAAAAAATAATTACTCGGGCACTTGTCAAATTTTTAGAATGATAATAGCTTCACTATAACTTGACCGCCCAAGCAAATTTCTATAGGCTCCTCTTACTTTCTATTATAGTATGGCACATAGATTGAAATTGAACCTAAGTTATGGGACCAAATGACAATTTTATGAAAATACAGAAACATTGCAGCCCATCTGACCTTGTAAGCTAAGCCCAATAGGGCCCATTAAAGATCTTTTCCATACTCATTCACCCTCTCAAAATTCCTTTCCTTCATTCTCATTCTGTATCTCTACTCTTTCTACAATTCACCAAAATCAATCTGACATTCGTCTCTCTCTCTCTCAGATCAAAATCAAAAATAAAAAAATGGCGTTGGAGTGGGTAGTTCTAGGCTACGCCGCAGGGGCAGAGGCCGTGATGGTCCTCCTCCTGACCCTACCCGGTCTGGACCCGCTCCGTAAGGGACTGATCACCGTGACCCGTAACCTTCTGAAGCCGTTCCTGTCCATAGTCCCTTTCTGCCTATTCCTGTTAATGGATATATATTGGAAGTACGAGAACCGACCCAGCTGTGCCTCCGATTCGTGCTCCCCGTCGGAGCATCTCCGCCACCAGAAATCCATCATGAAATCGCAGCGCAACGCTCTCTTGATCGCGTCCGCACTCATATTCTACTGGATTCTCTACTCCGTTACGGGACTCGTTGTCAAGATGGATCAGTTGAACAATCGCATCCAGAATTTGAAGAAGGCCCAGGACTGACTGATTCTGGAAGCGGAATTGAATTCCTCATCTATCTATCTGCCTTTTGTTGTTGGTATCTCTGTTTTTAATTATCACTCTCTTTTTGAATAGGAACTTACTTTTATGAATTTCTTGTTTGTTTGTGGTACTTCTTCTATGTGTTTTAATTCGTGTTTAACACTAATAATTCCGTAGCTAATTTGAGGAATTTTATAATTTTTTACTCTTCCTTTTTTCTATGGTGATGTTTGTCTCCATTTTAGGTTCTTTTTTGTGTTTTGAATTGATTAAAATTAGGTACTCTCTTACGCATAGAATTGCAGGATTTGAGGTTGATCAAACGTTGTTTGATCTTCTATAGCATTTTGGTGTAATGTGTTACACCAATGAACAATTTATTGTTTCCTTTCAAATTAATTATGGACAAGTGTGTAATTACCATTTTGGTGTAACACCAAAATGTTATAGAAAATCTGGAGTGGTTTTTTAATTGGTAATGTTTGGTGGACTTCAGTTTAACCGACCAAAAAACAACCTTCCATCTCCGGTAAATTTATAATTATGATAAGTTGTTTTCCATTAATATAACTTTTGATCATTGTTAGGGTTTTGTTTAAATTCGTGGGAATTTGGATGCTACCAATGTCTTTAATTATAACATTGTAATGGCTATGTCTCTTTATATGGTGTTGATTTTTGATATCTATTCATTGTTCCGCTTTTCTGGAATCCTGGACATCGCAAAGAACTTGAGCATTTTGATTTCAATTTAGATTCTTCTGTTATTCCTGGAATTATTTTGTAAGATTGTTTATCACTTGTAAGATGTATTTACACTTCGATTGTGTTAATGCTTAGTCAGATGTGAATGACAATTAAACCATTCTAGGTGAAATCTTTGTGCATTATAATTCTACCGTCTTTAAGTTAGAAGACTAGTTATAGAATTTGTAGGACCGGGCATATACTAATTAAGTTAGTAATCTAGATATCGTTTTGCGTTTGTTTCTTGTTATTTCTCAGTTCATGTGAAGTGTGTTTCTTTTATCAGCCACATAGTAAAGATTTGGAAAAAGTTGTTTAAATTTGAATCCATCCTAGTTTAGTTTATTCAATCTGGTCAAGGTTTCTAAAATCCCGTCGAGTATCGTATATGAACTTTTAATTACTTGGAAATAGAGAGGTTTAGACTTCAAAGTTAGGGATATACATTATTTAATATTACAGTGGTTGCATTAGCTTTATTTCTTGAGTTTTTCTGTAGATTATCTTGGGCTCGTCTAAGTAGTGTAGTCAGTAGTGGAAATGTGTTATGCACTTGTAGGTAGATTTCAATTATGCCCGTCTTCTTTTTCCTTCTTTCATTGTGATGGATCCTACCGTAACGTGTTCCCTCTATTTGTATTTGTGCTTTACTAGTTAAAAAAGATTATTTATTTATATAACTCCTAAGATAAAGCAGTCAACATCCACCCTAATTCTATCTTATTCCGGGTGGGAAAAAAGAGAAGTTTGCCATCAACCCATGTTAGAGGATCACAGACAGATGATCTTGTGATCAAGAAAGGGGGGGGGGGGCATCTATCCTCCAATCATTCCAGCCGAGAATTTGGAAAGATTTTTCCAAGGCACTGAACCTCAAACGACTAGAATAGCATCACCTACGTAGAGGTACTTTAAAAGTGAATACGAAGGAAAGATGAGATGGTGCCCCATATTTGCCTCTGTCTCTCTTGCTTTGAAGGCTGCTACCGTTTACTGACTGGAATTCTCACATACAGGAACTGGTTTAACAAAAGGGCCTCGCTACTATGAGCAGAAAAGGACTAGACTACTTGGCTCGATCGAGCAGCATCTACACTCTCTCGCGTAACGACTTGAAGCTAGGCTAGGATCGGATCCAATTCTAGGAGCGATGTAAGACCAATAAACCACTCGTGAGCCCCTTTAGAGATAGGGACCGAGTTGAAGTGGAAAACTTTCCAATCTGCCACGTGCTTCTTCGCGAGGAAGTGGTAGGGGACAAAGCAGCAACCATACACAAAAAGAGCCCTAGATTCGATTTGTCGAGTTTGATGAAATGTTGATTGACCATGTACCTAGAAGGGCGTTGAGGCTAAGACAATGGCCTAACTATCTTCGACGTTTGAGATTTCCTAATTGGACAACTAAACAAAGAAAAAAAGGACGATTCCAACAGCATTCCAGAAAACTATCAATTCCGAAACCCTCCTAAAAGAAAGAGATTCCACGCTAGGTCTTTGAGTGCCTGTTGTACCACATGGTTGGTGCACTAGGCTGATCCGAGACTCGACTTTTCAGATCTGGAACCTGCGCCTGGCCTGGTCTGCCAGCTATTTAACCACCGAACTGAAATGAACTGCCAGATCGACCAAGTGGGAAAACACGGGCCCGGGCTTTTTTCAGCTGTTCAATGGCCCCCCCACGCAGTTCTTCTGAATTTTGAATAGTATTCAAGATCCTCAGCAGGGAATTTTGCGCTTAGCCAATATGCAGAAGGCGACATTAGCGCTCTTTTTAGGCTCCCGTTCCGCCGACTGACTATTAGGAGGCTCGACTTAGCACCAGTCCTACATTTTTTCTCCATGGGCCGAGGAGAAAAGGGGCTCGGCCTAAGACAGGAGATTCGAATTGGAAATGTGCTTGTTCCTACATGACCTGATCAATTCGATCAGGCACTCGCCATCTATTTTCATTGTTCAAATCTTTGACAACACAAAAAACCATTGTTGAAAGCGCATTCTCAGAAAGTAGTACACCCCACACGATAGACGAAAGAGACAAAAGCAGTAATTGAGGTCCTGAAAGAAATGTTGTTCGGGGATAAGCAAGTGGTTCAGGAGACAAAAATGGGTCTGGACTTTCAATTCACTCGTGGGATCCGAGCGGTCCGGGGTGACGGACAAGAGTATGGAGGTCCCATACGCTCGCTATCGAGTTCAAATATTTCTTATCGATTCCTGTCAAAAAGGAACAGTTGGAACAGTGGAGAAGGCAACAAGAGCACCACAAAAAAAGGCGGAGATATCACCAGTGGTCAGCCATAAACTTTGTGTTTGTGGATGGATTTGGGCATGCTTCGTTTGCTTTGCTCTTCTTCTTCGGACACGTTTGGCATGGTGCTAGAACTGGGCTGGCCGAAAAAGCGCTTGGGCCTTTTGTGCTTAGCGTCGGAAAGAGAGCGAAGATGCTAAAACCTAAAATTCCATTTATTGACAACTACCCCCATTGAATTATTTGGTCCCACTCATTATCAATGGGATCAAGGTTACTTCGAGGCCTGATCTTAGGCCCTGACTCACCCTCCGTGGACGAACCTTGCGCAGGAACCCTTAGTCTGTCAGGTTCGGTTCTTCTTAGTTGGGTTGGGCGGGTTCGTCCCCACCCTTGAATGGGTAAGAGGCAACAAGCATAGCTGAACAAGCATATCAGCCCGATCATCCTTACGGTGAATACACCGTCTATGGTTTCTGGATTATAACTAGAACCTCCCCTTTTCTAGATCCACCTCACATCAATAACCCGGCCCCTACCACCTATAGGTAGTTTTAAACAAGTTTCTTTTGAAGTAGATCATTAATCAACTCTATTATTAGTCTAATATAAAGCACTAGTGCCCAACCTATACAAGGAGCTGCCAAAGAAACAGCTTATTCTAGCAAAAACCACTCTGGGCATGTCCCACCACTAGTGAATTTCATTGCCTAGGCCTAGCCAGCTTTCAACCAGACAACATAGAGGGTGCCGGCCTGCTTAGTAAAGAGGGAAAAAAAAGGAAATAGCTTAGTGTTTATCTCTCATACAGTAACGTACATTGTGTACGGACCATTGGACCCTTTGTGACGTAGAATTACCCATAACTATCCATTGAAATGTGGTTGATGCTGTGGCTTTATGGAATTCTACAATAAAGATTTCTTTGGTGCTCTGCCTTTCTGGAATGTTATTGTCTACTAGATTTAGTTTGGCAACAGCATTTCTGAAAGGGATACAAATGTATTGCAGTGCTGAGGTGCTTGATAATCCAAGGGTCAACTGTGGAAGACGTTGACATGATACCGCCACCCCAACATATATAGACACACACACCAATATATAAAAGTGTGGATCTCTTTACTGAAATACTTTTCTCAACATTTCACCAGTTTTTTTCTTCATTTTAAATCAAGTATTTGTTATGAATTTTCAAGGTTCGCGAATGCGGCGTGTAGATCCCACAAGCAGCTTGGATTAGGCAGTCCCTTTCAGAGTTCTTGCCCTTTCTTTTTGACGATCTTTGAGAAGGGATGTGGTATAATGATCCTCAATAGTCTGTTCAATTGCATTATAAGCTTGTTTGTAAAACTTGTGTTTTCAAAAAAGTGCTGAATTTTTTAAAAAGTCGTAAAAATGGATGAAAAGTTAAAGTTCAGTTTTTTTGCAAAACTTGTTAAAAAGTAGAAAATATAGAAGAAGCTGGTGTAAGTTGACATATACATGCTTTTATTTTTAACTTTTTTTCGAAGAAGCAGAAACATAATCAGTGAAATCAAACAATAAAAAATATTTTTTTTTCTGTGTGTGAAACATAACAACATAAAACAATTAAAGGTTAGCAAAAATTCAGAATCACTTTTTTTTTTAACAATTTTCCCAATCGGAGCTTATGTTGGTCGGTAAACAGCTTTCACTTTTGGATGACCCGAATGACTCTTCTTTGGTTTGGACTTTGGATTCCTACTTGCACACTTTCTACTTCATTTTTTTTTGTTTTCAAAATAAGCCCCTCGTTTTACTAAATATCGTGCATCTTGGTATGTTACCGTTTGGTGATCCACACTATATTGTTCTGATATGTCACTTTTTGCACTGAAAGTATCAATGTTGACTTGACCCATTAAATGCTCCGCGTCACTTTATGAGCACAACGTAGAAGTTAATGAGCAGAATGGTAGGCAGCACAATAAACAGGAAATCACTCAAATCAGTCCGCATGGAGAAGTAGCAAATAAGTTGCAGGTAAAAGAAAGTGACAATTTCGGTTGAGTGCGTTAATTAGCCATAAATATTTGCAGTCATTTGAATGAACGGGCATGCCAGGTTGTACGGAAAAACTCCATTTGGGTCCTTGATCTTGATGTCAATCTCAAAGTGGTCCTTGCACTTTCAATTTGTCTTAATATAGTCTCTTTAGCAGATCTTCGACATCAATTTTCGGCCCAAAGCGAGTATTTTGCTTTTATACCCTGGAATAATTTCAACTTTTAAGCTAAATCAAGCTCATCCTCCACTTTTGAGGATGCGTTTCGATATATCTTGATGCAAAAATCAAATTCAACTTTTGAGGATGTCTTTCACTTAAGTCCATGAAAATTGACCACGAACATAGTTGTTGGAATATGCCATTTTGTGGCCTTAAAATGAAAATTTTTGAAACAAAATTTAAACTTCAAACCAACATCTTTCGTTTTGGTATAAAAGACATGAAATGATCAAAACATATTTGTCTGGAAATGAGACATATCTCTTAGGCTTCAATAATTGTCGCATAGACAAATAATTAAGGTCTCTAGTCTTATCACCAAAATCAACTCGAGGGCTCCCATCGATCATGATTCAATGTCTAGCAACGCCGTCATGAAGACCTAGATATAATTGATTATAGCATAGAACCTCTTCAGGTTACTATGATTTCCCTTTTTCTCATGACTCTGTGGCTTGAATTTTAATAACTATTTACTTCTTTTTACTATGGTTATGTTGTCTCCATTTTGTTTTTTTGTTTTTTTTTTTGTGGTATTGATTTGATGAAAATTAGGGACTCTCTTACTCATAGAATTGCATGATTTTCGGTTGATCACACGGAGTTTTGATCTTCCATAATGTTTTGATGAAAATTAGGGACTCTCTTACTCATAGGATTGCACGATTTGAGGTTGATCAAACGTTGTTTGATCTTCTATAAGATTTTGGTGTAATGTGTTACACCAATGAACAATAGACACTTCCACTTTGAATTATAATTTATTATTTCCTTGTATATTAATTAAGGACAAGTGTGTAATAAACATTATAGAAAATCTGGAGCGGTTTTTTAATTAGTAATCTTTGGTGGATAGAATTTTGTTTAAATTCGTTGGAATTTGGTTTCTACCAATGTCGTTTTTTTTTTTGTAACGGGGAGAAGGGGGTACCCTAACAAATTAATCCGACATGCCGGTATCAACAATAACTAATCTATGCCACATGCCTTCCGTCCGATCTTGCTTTAGGAGGTCTTGGATACCATTAGTAGATCTATCAACGATTATTACATCATGACTGAATCCGTTCTTGGCCATGAATTCCGCCAGTTTATTAGCTTCGCGATATATGTGCTTAATTTGCGCATCCTAGGGATGAGCTAAAAGTTGGCGAATGCGGGAAATAATCCCAAAACCTTGGTGATAAAATGCGACATTAAGGACATTGTCTCTTGCTTCTCTAGAGTCGGTTTCGATTTGGACCACTGGCCCATGTAACCTCCAAGCCATCTCCAAACCATATTGTAAAGCTAGGAGCTCAGCTCGAAGCACCTTGTTGGCTTCAACACGTCCGAGAAACCCCTGGATCCATCTCCCATTTGAGTCACAGGCGAGGCCCACCACGCTGGCCATGATCGGGCGCTGCTGATTTTGCGTCGAGACCGCAACATCAACATTAATTTTCATCACGTGAGCATCCGGTTTCCACCAACCAACATTGATAACTCTCACTGAGGTCTCGGGGTCTACACCATGCTCACCGATCTGCCAAGCTTCCTGAACCCTCTGAAGTACCACAGGCCATTGGCAATTCGGCATATCTCCTTCCCCCCATGCCAAGCTCGGTTTCTTTCCTGCCATAGAAAATTAACCATTTCAGTAAAAATAGTAGTCCATTTAATATTCCTTACCTGATGTCTTTCATTATAAAATTTTGGTGTCTATGTATCTTTGTACGGTGTTGACTATTTTAATATCTATTCATTGTCCTGGTTTTCTGGTTTCTGATTGCAAAGAGCTTGAGCATTTTGATTGCGATTTAGAGTCTTCGGATTATTCCTGAAATTGTATTGTAACATTTTTTTATTAATTGTAAGATGTATGTGCACTTTGATTCTGTTAGCCTGAAAGTTTAGTCAGATGTGAATGACTATTAAACAATTTTAGGTCAAATCTTTTGCATTATTAATCTAACGCCTTTAGGTCAGAATTTGGTTATAGAATTTGTGATAGAAACAATTACATGTGTAGCATTGCTTAATTTAGGGGAAAAAGACTCGTCACCAATGGGGCTTGTACTAATTAAGTCATCTACATATCAGTGGCGGATTCAGAATGAGAAGTCAGGGGGGCACTAGGAATTACCGAGGGGGGTGCGGTACGCTATATTTATGAGGGAAAATATAATAACTAATTAGGTTCAATTACAACTTTTGATATAATTTATACTTTTATACTTTTTTTTATAACCAGAATTTTGGGTTTTGGGCGGGTGAACTCAAAGTAAAGGGAGAAAACGTGATATTTTTTTACTTTGGGGGGACGAAATTTAAATATAAAAAATTTTGTAAGGTAAAAAAATGAATTTTCAAACTTGAGGGGGGGCATTTAGTAATTTCAGGGGTAATAATTTTCCATATTACCCCCAACTATAAATAAAAATTATATATTATTTGTAAACTCTTTCGATTTTTGGTTCAGTTAACCGAATCCCAAAACCGAAATCAAGAATCTTGAAAAATAAAAATCGAAACCGAACCGAGGGGGGGCATTTGATAATTTGAGGGGGGGCATTAGTGTAATTTAAAAATTAAAATTTCAAAATATACCTATATTAAAAAAAAAAAAAAAAAATTCAAGGGGGGCACTGCCCCTCCCTGAGATCAACATACGTCCGCCCCTGCTACATATCATTTGGTAGTTAATTCTTGTTAGAACCTTTCGCAGTTCATGCAAAGTGTGTTTCTTTTATCAGCCACATATAGTAAAGATTTGGAAAAGTGGTTTAAATTTGAATCCTACTTTGTTTAGTTAGTTCAATCTGGTCAAGTTTCTGAAATAAGATGGTATATGACCTTCTAATTACTTAGAAATAGAGAGTTTTAACTTCAGGTTAGGAATATAATAAGTTACGAGATGCTTATGATTATCGTTCCAACAAAAACACCATCACTGGAAACCAAGCCTATGTTAAAAAGTTAAATTTTCTTCCCAGCTATCAGCCATATTAATCAATGACAACTAGAGGTGGCAATTGGGTGGATCGGGTCGGGTCGGGTCCAATTTAGGTCTTATGCTAAAAAAATTGCATTACAAATAAAGATAGAATGAGGACCCAATTAAGACCCAACTAGGTCCCAATGAAGACCCAATAAGGACCCAAAATAGACCCAAAATTGCATTATAAGATGCTTTAAACAAGTTTAGTCAAGCACCTTTTTACACACACAACACTCATTTTCACACACACAACACACTTTTTACACACGCAAAACATATTTTCACACACATTGAACATTTTTTATACACACTACACATTTTTTCACACGCAATGCCCAATTGTTACACACATTTTCACACACAATGCACATTTTTTACACACACTACACACACTACACTTTTTCACACACAATGCACATTTTTTACACACACTACACACTTTTTCACACACAATGCACATTTTTTACACACACTACACATTTTTTCACACACAATGCATATTTTTTACACACACTACACATTTTTTACAGACACTACACACTTTTTCACACACAATGCACATTTTTTACACACACTACACACTTTTTCACACACAATGCACATTTTCTACAGACACTACACACATTTTCACACACAATGCACACTTTTTACACATACTACACATTTCTTCACACACAATCCACACTTTTTACGCACACTACACATTTTTACACACACTACACACTTTTTCACACGAAATGCACATTTTTTACACACTACACATATTTTCACACACAATGCACACTGTCTACATACACTACACAATTTTTACACGCACTACACATTTTTTACACACACTACACACTTTTTCACACATAATGCACATTTTTTACATACACTACACACTTTTTCACACACAATGCACATTTTCTACACACACTACACACATTTTCACACACATTGCACACTTTTTACACACACTACTTTTTTTACGCACACTACACATTTTTTACACCCACTACACATTTTTTCACACACAATCCACACTTTTTATGCACTACACATTTTTACACACACTACACACCTTTTCACACTCAATGCACATTTTTTACACACATTACACACTTTTTCACACACAATGCACACTTTTTCACACACAATGCACATTTTCTACATACACTACACACATTTTCACACACAATGCACACTTTTTACACACACTACACACTTTTTACACACACTACACACTTTTTCACACACAATGCACACTTTTTACACACAGTAAACACTTTTTCACACACAATGCACATTTTCTACACACAATGCACACTTTTTACACACACTATACACTTTTTACACACATTTTACATACACTGAACATATTTACACACACACAACACATATTTATACACACACAACATATTTTTGCACACACATTACACATTTTTTGCACACATTACACATATTTACACATACATTGCATATTTTTTACATACGCCACACACTTTTACACACACTACACACACTACACACTTTTACACATACTACACACATCTAAACACAAACCACACATTTTATACTCACACAACATACTTTTATACACACTGCACGCTTTTACACACACAACACACTTTTTATACACACCACACACTTTTACACACACATCACACACTTTTACACACAATGCGCATTTTTTTACACACATTACACATTTTTAAACACAAACTACACATTTACACACAAACAACACACATTTACACACACAACACACTTTTGTACATGCAAAACATTTTTTACACACACTATACATATTTACACACTGCACACTTTTACACACACACTACACACTTTTTACACATGCTTCATACTTTTACACACGCACAATACACTTTTACACAATACACACTTTTTATACACACACACACACACACTAATGTGTGTAAAAAGTATGCAGTGTGCATAAAAAGTGCTCAGTAGTACAAAGTGTGCATTGTGATTGAAAAAAAAAAGGTTGTGTGTGTAAAAATATGTGTAGTGTGTATAAAAATATGCATTGTGATTGAAAACGTGTGTTGCGTGTGTGTAAATGTGCATTGTGTGTGAAAATATGTGTAGTGTGTGTAAAAAGTGTGTTATGTGTGTAAAAAATATATAGTGTGTCAAAAGGTGTAGTATGTGTAAAAAGTGTGTAGTATGTGTAAAAAGTGTGCATCGTGTGTGAAAATGTGTGTAGTGTGTGTAAAAAATGTGTATTGTGTGTGAAAAAGTGTGTAGTGCATGTGAAAAGTGTGTAGTGTGTGTGAAAGAGTGTAGTGTGCGTATAAAGTGTGTAGTATGTGTAAAAAGTGTGCATTGTGTGTGAAAATATGTGTAGTGTGTAAAAAGTGTGTTATGTGTGTGTAAATGTGTGTAGTGTGTGTGAAAAAGTGTGTAGTTTGTGTAAGAAGTGTACATTGTGTGTGAAAATATATGTAGTATGTGCAAAAAGTGTGTTATGTGTGTAGTGTGTGTGAAAAAGCGTCTAATGTGTGTAAAAAGTGTGTAGTGTGTGTGAAAAAGTAGTGTGCGTAAAAAGTGTGCATTGTGTGTGAAAATGTGTGTAGTATGTGTAAGAAACGTGCATTGTGTGTGAAAAAGTATGTAGTGTGTGTAAAAAGTGTGCATTGTGTGTGAAAGTGTGTGGAGTGTGTGTAAAAAATGGGCATCGTGTGTGAAAAAGTGTGTAGTGTGTGTAAAAAGTGTGTAGTGTGTGTGAAAAAGTGTAGTGTGCGTATAAAGCGTATATTGTGTGTAAAAAGTGTGCATTGTGTGTGAAAATGTGTGTAGTGTGTGTAGAAAATGTGCATTGTGTGTGAAAAAGTGTGTAGTGTGTGTAAAAAATATGTAGTGTGTGTTTAAAAGTGTAATGTATGTAAAATGTGTGTAGTGTGTGTAAAATGTGTGTAGTGTGTGTAAAAAGTGTGCATTGTGTGTGAAAATGTGTGTAAAAAATATGTATTGTGTGTGAAAAAGTATGTAGTGTGTTAAAAATGTGCATTGTGTGTGAAAAAGTGTGTAGTGTGTGTGAAAAAGTGTAGTGTGCGTAAAAAGTGTGTAGTGTGTGTGAAAAGTGTGCATTGTGTGTGAAAATGTGTGTAAAAAATATGCATTGTGTGTGAAAAAGTGTGTAGTGTGTGTAAAAGTGTGTAGTTTATGTAAAAAGTGTGTAGTGTGTGTAAAAGTGTGTAGTGTGTGTGAAAAAGTGTAGTGTGTGTAAAAAGTATGCATTGTGATTGAAAACGTGTGTTGTGAGTGTGTAAATATGTATTGTGTGTGAAAATGTGTGTAGTGTGTAAAAAATATGTTGTGTGTGTAAATGTGTATAATGTGTGTAGTGTGTGTAAAAAGTGTGCATTGTGTGTGAAAATATGTTTAGTGTGTAAAAAATGTGCATTGTGTGTGAAAAAAGTGGTGTGTGTAAAAAGTGTGCATTGTGTGTGAAAATGTGTGTAAAAAATGTGCATTGTGTGTGAAAAGTGTGTAGTGTGTGTAAAAAATGTGTAGTGTGTGTGAAAAAGTGGTGTGTGTAAAAAGTGTGCAGTGTGTTTAAAAAATGTGCATTGTGTGTGAAAATGTGTGTAGTGTGTGTAAAAAATGTGCATTGTGTGTGAAAGTGTGGTGTGTAAAAAAATGTGCATTGTGTGTGTAAAAGTGTGTAGTGTGTGTAAAAATTATGTAGTGTGTGTAAAAAGTGTGCATTGTGTGTGAAAAATGTGCATTGCGTGTGAAAAAAGTGTGTAGTGTGTGTAAAAAATGTGAACTGTGTGTAAAAATGTGGTTAGTGAGTGTAAAAAGTGTGTTGTGTGTGTGAAAAAGCGTGTGTGAAAAAATGTGTAATGTGTGTGAAAAAGTGTATAGTGTGTGTAAAAAGTGTGTAGTGTATGTAAATAGTGTGTTGTGTGTAAATGTGTTCAAGTGTTTGTGTAAATTGTGTGTTGGTTGTGTATTAAATTTTAAATTAAGTTAGATCCAATTTGGACCCAGTGTGGAACCATATTGGGCCCAACTTAAAACCCAATTGGACCTATATTGGGCCTAACTTAAAACCCAATTGGACCCATATATTAATAGGAAACAAACCCAGTTGGAACCAAAGAGAAAAAACTTAGGACCCAACTCAACTAAAACTTAGTTGAGTTGGATTGGAAATATATATTTGGACCTAAATTGCCACCCCTACTGACAACAGATAAATATGATGAAATGCGTTGAGGTACATATTGACCGCATAGCAAGTGATAGTAGACTCGATTTGTGATATCGCCAAATAGAGGCCCGTGCTACAGTTTCTCCTTAATCTTTAGTTGGGTTATGTTACCTCAAGCTCTATTTGTTGTGTTTTTCTGTAGATTATCATGGATTTCTCTGACGGCCTGATTAGTGTAGTGGAGAAATGTTATGCTCTTGGAGGTAGATTTCAATTATGCCCGTCTTCTTTTTTCCATCTTTCATTGTGAAGGATCCTACCATAATGTATTTCCTTCTAAAACAACATTATCCCTGAGTGATACTTGGTGGCTCCTTGGAGTCCAACTCCGGGAAAATATCCACCACACAGTGTTAAAACATATGTGGATTACACTAAAATATAGATATATTTTATTATGTATTAATACTTTGTGTTGTAGATATTTTTTGGGAGTTGGACTTGCGGAGTCGACCAAGTATCACCCATTATCCCTCTAGGTCAGTTAAGTTCACTAGCTGAAAAATATTTGTTGGGATAAATGCAAACTAAGCCCATGTGATATGATTTTTTTGCTAAACACCCCTTGTGATCACGAAATAGCCTAACCCCCCTCCCCCTGTGATAACCAAAATGTCTACGCTAAATCCCCATTCTGTTAAAAGTTAACAGAATGGAGATGCACGGGCGGGATATGCGACTGTGGGCGTGATTTCGTCATTTTCAGCTTTTTTGACCTATTTCAATGACAATTGTACCCTGCCACCCTATTATAAAGCCAAGGCCTTGTTCTTTCACCAAAAACCCCTATTTTCTTCACCCAACCCCCTCTCTTTCACCTCTTTTAGCCACACTCATCTCTTCTAATTAATAATTGTACCCTTATCCTACAATTAAAGTATTAGTATTTGTGCTTGCATTTAACTCTTATTAAAAATCACTTTACAACTAAATAATTGATATTTAAAAATAAAATTTTCAAATACTAAATTAATAACATTTATAAAATCACAAAAATAGAAACAAAAACAAAATCGTAAATTCAAATAATTAAATTTTACCTCCAGTTTTTTAATTATATATTTCAAGAAATCATGATTAATTATTTTAAAATGTAAAATTAATATATTAAACTATATTATTAAATGTAAAAGACAGAAAAAAGTCTTGAAATTTACTATTGAAGTTACTTTTTTACTCTCAATAAAAGTTCAAAGAAAAAATTAATATCATTCTAAAATTGATATTAGATGTAATTTCACAGTTTACTAAATATTTTAAAACTTAGATTTAGAAACTAATATTAAAAATTAATTAAAATTTCTAAAATAGAAAAAGAAAATTCAATCATCTTCCTCACGTCCTGTTGTCACCCTTCCCTCCTCCGGCCACCTCCAACCCCCAAACCACCGTCTGTCCTCCATCCTCAACCAATACCACTTCATCCCAAAAGACCCACCATCGAGCTTCCATCTCTCCTCTTTCAACCCCACCATCAATTTCAAATTCACACCTCAATTATAGTTCAAACCCACTGCCGAGCTTCCATCTCGCCTTCGTCGCTACCAACACAACTCAATTTCAGACTAGTCGCAGACACCAACGCCCTAAAAATGGAAGAATCACCCTCAAGCCCCCAACCAACATCACCCCATCCGAAAAGACCCACAACCAAGCTCTTATCTCATCTCTTCTCCATAGCAGGTAGGTATATTGATTAAATTAAATTAATCCACAAGGACTATTTTTGACTTGGCCTCTTCTCCGTAGCTGGGCGTGCAAGGGGGGAGAGGAGAAACGGGAAGGAGATAAGGTGGGGTTTGTTTGGGGTTTTCCATTTTCTCTCCCTTCCATTAAGCAGTTGTAAAAAGAAAATCCCAATAGTAGTCTAAGGGGTATAATAGGAAAAGCGGAAAAAAACTTAACAGTGTTAGTGTCTGTTAACGACGAGGGCAAGTGAGCAGAGTTTTTAGTTAACACGGGGGCTTTTTAGACTATTCCGCGATCCCAGGGGATTTTTAGCAAAATAGTCATATCATAAGGGGATTTTTTGCATTTATCCCATATTTGTTTGTGTATAGACTATAATCACTATAACTATCCAGAAAAATCTACGAAGAAGACTGTTTGACAAAACTTCACCAACGTATCAAAAGCTAACAACGAATGGATGATTATATCAAGGCGAGAGAGAACTCTCTACTCTTAACGTTAAATTGTCCCGCCTAGATTGTATGGGTTATTGCAATAAGTGTCCCAAAATACAATGATATAAGTTCTGAATTATAAATCACTTCAAATTCCAGAACCGAACGAACCTTCACTACTTACAACTCTTGAGAGAATATGAGAGAATGAGAGAAAAGAAAGTTTAGAAATGCTGTGGTGTGATTTTCACTCAGCTGGAGAGGGCTATATATAGCCTCCAAAATCAGCCAAAATAAAATACGGGCATTGAATTGCCTTCAAGCCAGACCTTATTACAACAGAACATTTCTACTACCAACATTCTAACGTGCCTTTCTTAACATTCGGACGTTGATCTGTAACAGTAGTCCAACGGTCGGATGCCAATGTTCGAACATGAGGTCTTCTAGAAGTTTTATTCAGATTCGAATAAAAAGTGGCCAACAATTTTATTCAAGCCCAATTTAATTTAAGCCCAAATTTGGTTGATGGATCAAAAGGTTCTTTGTCGAATTCATTTTGTCCAAAAACTTAGGCTATGTTTGGTTATGTTTTGGGATGATATTTTGGTGAGAATTTTGGACCAAATATTTATGGGAACACGTGCGCTTTTGATGAAATTGTGTTTGGTTTTTTCTTGGGAGTTGATTTTTGGGTGAGATAATGTTTGGTTTTGTTTTCAGAGGGAACAAAAGTTACTGTAGCAGTCAAATCATGAAGCTTTTGTCTGTTAATGATTGAAAGTGAGAGAGAGCATATAGAGTAGAGACAAAGTAGGTATAGTAAGATGGAAAATAATAATTATGTTTTTTTGGACAAAAAGAATAGTGCATTTTTGACTAAATATTGTGTGAACCAAACACTATTTGGTCAGAAATTTGGGCCAAAATGAGTCCAAAACATAACCAAACATTGCCTTAATATCTTGCAAGACCAAGCCCAAGCCTAAGCCCAATTCCAATCCCAATCCCAGGCCCACGGGCCAAGGCCTGGAGTCGGACCCTGTCTTTTCCGGGAGGGCAAACGGATGGCGGCGGTGCACGCGCGATTGTGTGTGGTGAATCGGACCATGGCTAGGTCCTCTCCCCTTACAAAACCCACAAAGATGAGATAACTCAAAGGGCTAATCCTTTACCCCAAGACATGGAATTATTTACCCACTACATTTGTGCGTTTATTCCAATTTGGGATAAACCCATTCAAACACCCCACTTTAACACTTAATTTCTCATTCGTTTTAAATACGATTTGAGAAATTCAAAATGCTAAACTCATTTACTCAGAATGTAGACTAATATTATCCAATAATATTTCGTATCCTGGATACTTATGGTGTTTGAATTTCTTATGCAAAATTCATGTAAACACACTTTTCATAAACCAAATATCCAATAATCCCCCACATGAATGAAATTAATGCAATGCATTTTCTCATATTCAAATGAGAATTTATCACATCAAAAGAGGTAGCTTTTGGCTTTGAACTTTTCTTAGTGAGATATCATCGGATTTACCAGGCTACCCAATGAACATGATGTCTTGAATTGGTTAGTTGTTCATGTAAACCCAGAAAATGATATTCACATGATAAACTCTCAGTAGCTTCAATTCTCACTGTTGGGTACATTTTTAGCCTTGGCACCCCTTCTTGGGTTCATAAGTGTTTACATTTTACTCAATTTTGAGGCGGCCTACACCTCACACTTATATAGGTGACTTCTAACTTAAGAGTATCCTGCCATACTCCACTTCATTTAGACAGTATAGGAATAATTAAAACTCCTAGTTTAACCTTTGCCACAACTTGCAGGTTGCACTTCTTTATCCTAAGCGATGAGTTTGGAGTTAGACTCCTAAGTGCCTTACTGAATTTTCACAACTTAGTTGTCCCATTGAACTAATATCTTGGGATCTCCAGTCAACATGGTTGGGTTTCTGCTGTGTCAATTCTTAATTTGTAGTCTTTAAACCTATTCCTCTTGATAGGCAGTATATTTGATCTATAGGCAATCCTTTTGTCAAAGGATCTGCAATATTCTCCTTTGATTTCACATAATCAATAGAAATAATCATGTTAGAGATCAATTACTTAATGGTATTATGCCATCAAAAAATATATCTAGACTTACCATTATGCATGCTACTCTGTGCCCTTCCAATTGCCGACATACAGTCGCAATAAATTAAAATAGGAGGCACAGGTTTTTCCCAATAGGGAATATCTTCTATGAAATTTTGTAGCCACTCAGCTTTTTCACCAGCTTTATCCAAAGCTATGAATTCTGATTCCATTGTGGAATGGGCTATGCAAGTTTGCTTAGAAGATTTCCACGACAAGGCTCCTCCACCGATGGTAAATACATACCCACTTGTGGACTTAGAGTCGTTTCTGTCTGATATCCAATTAGCGTCGCTGTATCCCTCTATTACAGCTAGATATCTTGAGTAGTGTAATCCATAATCTTTAGTATACTTTAAATACTTAAGAACTCTAGTTAAAGCATTCCAATGCTCTACACTAGGATTACTCGTAAACTTACTCAACTTGCTCATATAAGCTAGATCAGGGCGAGTACAGTTCATGATATACAATAGACTTCTAATGACCCTAGCATATTCTAATTGTGATACGGGTTCGCCATGGTTCTTGTGTAAATGAATGCTCAAGTCCACTGGCATTTGGACTAGTGCACTATCGCTCGGGAGGAACTTTTTCGAAACCATCTCAACATAATGAGATTGCGAGAAGACTAATCCTTCAGAAGTCCTCAGGATTATAATCCCTAATGTGACATCTGCAAGTCCTATATCCTTCATGTCAAAATTCTTCTTTAATATTTTTTTAGTATTCATGATAATTTCATGATTTCTACCTATTCTCAACATGTCGTCGACATATAGGCACACTATGACATACACATTATGTGTTTGTCTAACATACATGCATTTATCACACTCGTTGATCTTGAAACCATTTGACAACATCGTGCTATCAATCTTTTCATGCCATTGCTTTGACACTTGTGTAAGTCCATATAATGACTTCACAAGTTTACATACTTTTGTCTCCTTTCCAGGAAAAACATACCCTCGGGTTGTTCCATGTATATTTTTTCATCTAATTCTCCGTTCAGAAATGCAGTCTTAACATCCATTTGATGTATCTCAAGGTTATGCAGCGTGACAATAGCAATAAATAATCTTATGAATGTTATTCTTGTTACAGGAGAATAAGTATCAAAGAAATCAAGACCCTCAGTTTGTCGGTATCCTTTGACTACCAAACCGGCCTTGTACTTATCAATAGTTCCATCAGTCTTGTACTTTTTCTTCAGAATCCATTTATAGCCCAAAGGCTTACTTCCCTTTGGAAGACCAACCAACTGCCAGGTATGGTTGTGTAAAATAGACTCGATTTCACTATTGATAGCCTCTTTCTAGAGTTGAGCACCTGGACTGGACATAGCTTCCTTTATCGTCCTTGATTCCCCTTCTAATGTATATGATACAAAATCGGGATCAAATGATTTTGGAACTCTTGCCCTTTTGCTATGACGTGGTTCTTCATCACCGGGATTAGACTTACTAGTAGACTCATCATGCGTTCTTTTAAGAGGGTCTTGTTCGTTTCTTTCCTTACTTGGAAAGATATCCTTGAAAAAGGAAACATTTCTAGATTCTATGATAGTACCTTCATGAATATCTGATATTTCTGATTTATGTACCAAAAATCGATAGGCGCTACTGTTACGTGCATAGCCTATGAATATGCAGTCAATAGTTTTCGGTCCTATCTTTACTTGTTTGGGTTTGGGTACTTCTACCTTAGCTAAACACCCCCACACTTTGAGGTACTTGTATGAAGGATTTTGACATTTTCAAAGTTCGTACGGAGTCTCACTCCTACTTTTGTGGGGAATCTTGTTAAGAATATTGTTGGCTGAGAGGATTGTCTCCCCCCCCATAAATTTCTGCGGTTGTCCAGGATTAATCAACATTGCATTCATCATTTCTTTGAGAGTGCGATTCTTGCGTTCTGCAACGCCATTCGATTGAGGTGAATATGGTGCCGTCGTTTGATGAATAATTCCAGAGCTGGTACAAAATTCATTAAAAGGCACTCAGTATTCTCCACCTCTATCGTTCCGGATAACTTTTATCATTTTTCCAAGTTGATTTTCAACTTCGGTTTTGTAATGTGTAAACGCTCCAAGCGCTTCGTCTTTACTTATTAGTAAAACACATAACAATACTTTGTGCAATCATTTGAGAATGTAGTGAAATATTTTTTTCCCACCTCTAGTTTGCACAAACTTCAAATCACAGATGTCACCGTGAATAAGTTTTAGAGGTGTGGTGTTTCTTTCCACAGAAGAAAACGGTTGTTTGACTAGTTTTGCCTCAACACAAATCTCGCATTTATGTTCATTTTCAACTTTAAAAGTTGGTACTAAGTTCAAGTTAACCAATCTTCGAATAGTATTATAATTTACATGGCCTAGTCTAACATGCCACAAATTAGAATATTCATGTTAATAAACAAAATTCTCAATACATTTATTGCTTACGTTCTCAATTACAACAGAGCGGATTACATTCATTACATTTATTTTGAAAAGACCCTGCTCAAGATAACCCTCTCTAACATAAAATTCTCTCTTTGTTAAAGAAAACCTATTAGCCTCGAAGACTATCTTGAACCCATTCTTGACCAAAGCTGAGCCGGATACCAAATTCTTGCGAATCTCCGGAACATGCAGAACTTCAGTCAACGTTAGCTCTTTGCCTGATGTCATCTTCAGCACCACTTTGCCAATTCCCATCATGGGGGAAGGGGCTGAATTTCCCATGAACAGTCTTCGTCCATCAGTTAGAGTATAGGAGGAGAACGCATCTCTGTCAGAGCAGATGTGGCGAGTAGCACCCCCTCGGGTTATCCGCCAAATTAGCTTTGAACACGACGGCAATGAGAACAAATTTAGTCAGATCGATCGGCACTTGGTTGTCGGAGAGGTCGTCGATCATCTCAGTGATGCCTGACCCTGTACCTGGTTCTTTGTTCTGATTTTGACCAAGACCTTACCCTTGAGACTTATTTTTCTTAGGCTCTTGCAGTCTCTAGCCCAACGTCCAGGACGACCACAATTGTAATAGCCGTCTCCCTGTTTCAACTTGCCATTCTTTTTCTGGGAATTCTCTTTGGATCTCCCCTGGAACATTCTTTTCCGGTTTGAGCTTTCCGAACTTCTGCAATGTTTTCCATTGCCTGCATCGGAGGCTTCTTGTCAGAAATCCGGTTGTATTCCTCGATTCTGAGTCAGACAACCAAGTTTTTCAGACTCATCTCCTTTCTCTTGTGTTTCAAGTAATTTTTGAAATCCTTCCAAGACGGTGGTAACTTCTCAATGATAGAAGCTACTTGGAAGGTTTCACTCAGAGCCATGTCCTCAGCATGAACTTTATGAATAATTATCTGAAGCTCTTGGACTTAACTCATCACAAACTTAGAGTCCACCATTTTGAATTCTAAGAACTTCGCGACCACGAACTTTTTCAATCCGGCGTCCTCAATTCTATACTTCTTATCCAGTGCCTCCTAGAGTTCTTTAGCAGTTTTCACCTACAGATAAACACTATAAAGCAAATAATCTAACTCGTTGAGGATGTAATTCCTGCAAAGGAAATCACAATTGTGCCAGGCATCATATGCCACCCTCAGTTGGTTTTCGGTCGAGTCCTCCAGAACATAAGGAGCATCTTCCCTCAAGAGCCTCACCAGGTTCAAAGTGGTGAGATAGAACAACATCTTTTACTGCCACCTCTTGAAGTCAATCCTGCTGAACTTTGATGGCCTTTCGACCTGAGCTAGAATAACCGGATTAACCGGTGGAACCATTGGCGGATTAGCTCCAAAGCGAGAACAGGAACCAAAACCAAAACCGACACCATCACCGGAACCAGGACTAACACCGAGACAAGACCAACACCTGGTCCAAGATCGAAATCAAGAGTAGCCCCATCAACATCACCCACATTAGCCATTTGAACAAAGTGACAGCTTTTGAACAACAAAATTTAGTGTTAAGTTTGTTGGACAAAACTTCACCAACGTATCAAATGCTAACATTGAACGGATGATTATATTGATGGGAGAGAGAATTCTCTATCCTTAACTCTAAATTGCCTCTCCTAGGTGGTACGGGTTATTGCACAATAAGCATCCTAAAATACAACGATATACGTTCTGAATTCGAAACCACTTCAAATTACAAAACTGAACGAATTTTTGCTACTTAGAACTCTTGAGAGAATATGAGAGAATTATAGAAAAGAAAGCTTAGAAATGCTTTGGTGTGATTTTCATTCAGCTGGAGAGGACAATTATAGTCTCCAAAATCAGCAAAAATTAAATACGGGCATTGAATTGCTTTCAAGCCAAACTCTGTAACAGAAGAACGTTTCTGCTGCCAACGGTCGAATGTCCCTTCCTTAACGTTCATAGGTTGACTTGTAACAGCAGTCCAAAGGTCGGATGCCAACGTTTGAACGTTAAGGAAGTAACATTGGAACGTTAGGTCTTCTAGAAGGTTTATTCAGATTCGAATAAAAAGTGGCTAGCAATTTTATTCAAGCCCAATTTTGGTTGATGGATCAAGAGGTTATTTATGAAATTAATTTTGTCCAAAAAATTAATATCTTGCAAGCCCAAGCCCAAGCCCAAGCCCAAGCAGGCGGGCGGGCGCGCGTGTGGTGAATCGGACCATGGCTAGGTCCTCTCCTCTCACAAAACCAACAAAGATGAGATGGCCCAAAGGGCCTACCCTTTACTCCAAGACATGAAATTATAAATCCACTCCATTTGTGGCCCCACTTTAACACATAATTTCTTATTCGTTTTAAATCCGATTTGAGAAATTCGAAATGCTAAACTCATCTACTCGGAACGTATATTAATATTATCCAATAATATTTTGTATCCCGAATACTTACAATGTTCGAATTTCTTATGCAAAAGTCGTGTAAACACACTTTTCATAAACCAAATATTAAGTCTTTGTTGGTCTACCTTTCTGGAATGTTATTGTGCACTATTTTTTTTTTTTGGCAGTAGAATTTTTGAAAGGGATACAAATGTATTGCAACGCTGCTGTGCTTGATAATCCAAGGGTCAAATTTGTAAGACCTCGACATAATACTCACACACACATATGAGTGTGTGTGTATATCTATATATATAACTACATCATTATTTTAAGTAAGTGATATACCTAAAATATTCTTAAGTTTAATAGTCGTCGGCTCGTATTCTTCGAAGCATATAGGGTCGTATATGTGGAATATCACCTCGAATACGATGAAACGAGACAAGTTTTACACCTGGTCCCTATAACCTTAATCTTTGCATTACACTCCAAGATCCGCGTGCTTTTGTAGTTCGGGTAGGGTCGGTTATTGGCCCAACCCGATGGGCATAAGATCTGTACCACCCATCAAATACACGCGTGGGGAATCCGTAGGCAAGGCGTCTTGTCAATCATTCGCCCTACAGTACCGAATCAAAACTCTATAAATACAGTCATTTATGAAGAAGTGCGAGGGGGGGGGGATCTAAGCCATAAATACTATGAATCACTACTCGTAGAGCTTAGATAATAGCAGACTCGAGAGTACGAACCTCTTATACAAATACGAGAGATCATTTTACCACGAATCATATCAATTCTAACCACCTTATTTGAACTACGTTTAGACGTGATCCCATACGGGTACGTAGGCAACTCAACATCGTATGAGTGCAGTCTATAATACTATTAGCATGTCGTTTGTGTATTATTGATCCTCTTGACTGGGATAGTAGGGGGAAGTCCGTGCTAGATCAGTTTGGCGCCGTCTGTGGGAAACTACTCGAGAGTCGCTGAATTTGGCATCAGGATGGAAGGAGATGGTCAGAAGGATAAGCGAGTTCGCATTGAGGATTCTGTATCTTCTGCTCCTGACAGGAGCGGGGATGACAGAGGCGAAGAGAAGATGTTAGTCATAAAAGGAGAGTTGGAGAAGATGGTTCAGCAGAAGGTGGATGAAGTTATGAGTCGCTTGATGGCGCCGGGGCTGGTGACCCCGGGCATACCCAAGACTCCAGGGGCTCCCTTGGCGCCTAGGAAGCTGTTCCCTGAAGATGAAGGTTTGCATCCAGAGCGTCGGAAGAGGTTTGAGCAAGGAGCACAGTCCGATGAAGAAGTCAACAGTGGGGCTAGTGCCCGCGCGGAGGTTCGACGGGGAAAGCAGCCCTTGCAGGCGGAGAGGGAGCAGCCAGCCTTGTCGAGAGCAGAAATTGATGATATTTATGAAAAGCTTGGTAAGGCGAGTCGTAGACCGGAGGTACCTCGTTCAAAAAATAGGCCGACGTCTGCACTGATGGCTAGAAACTCGCCGTTTTGTGAAAGTATAATGTGTGAAGAACCCCCGAGTTCATTCAAAGCTCCTCTGTTGCCTACATATGACGGGACTGGTGCTCCGGGGCCACATTTAACTACTTTTGAACTGCTGATGTCGTTGTATCATCAGTCGAATGCCATAAATGCACGGGTTTTTGTGACGACTTTGGTAGGACGGGCTCAAGACTGGTTCACTAGTCAGCAGCCCGGCTCAATAGTGTCCTACAAACAGCTCATTAAGAGGTTTGAAAGTCATTTTACCGCGAACAAGAAGGCCAGGAAGTCTGTGTCATCCATGATGGGGTTCAAACAGGGTCCGAGCGAGAGCCTGAGGGATTTTGTTCATATGTTTAATCAGGAAGTGTTAGAAATACCTGAACTAACTCATGATCTTGTGATAACATTTCTTTTATTGGCTTTGAAGAAAGGTACTTTGGCCTCTGCCCTTGCTCGTCGTGCACCTAAAGATCAAGAAGAGCTGATGCAGCTGGAGGAGCAGTGTATCAACGAGGAGAAAATGAACTTATCGAAGGATTTCGAGGCTTGCAAGCCCGTAAAATATCGACGGGATCGAAAAGACAATAGCTATCGGCAAGAAGGGTCGAGGGCTGAAAAGAACCATGAACAACCCCCTCGATACTCAAAATACGAGCAGTACACCCCCTTGAAAGCATCAAGAGGCAGAGTGTTACTAGCGGTGCAGCATATGAATGCAATTCGATGGCCCAAGCCAATGAAATCGAAATCCAGAGCGAATTCAGATAAGTATTGTCAGTTTCACAAAGACAACGACCATGATACTGAAGAATGTTATCAGTTGAAAGATGAACTGGAACGTTTGATCAAAGATGGTGTTCTTAACGACTTTATTGATCGAACTCTTGCGGAAGTTAGAGCTCCAGAAGCCAACCGCACAAAAAAGATGCAACGATCGCGTAGTCGATCGCCAGATCGTTTCCGTTATAAAAGGGACAGAGACCGGTATGAACATCAGGTCCGGGACAGTCGCCCATATGACCGTCCCCGGACTGATGACCATCGTCGGAGTGATAATTATCGTCGCAATGATGAAAAGAGGGACAATGACAACAGCCGTCCAGGTGATCGACATAGAGAACATACTAATGTCGTCAGGGCGGAAATCCACACGAAAGCGGGAGGACCGGCTGGAGGTGATTCGTCCAGTGCGAGAAAAAGGCATAAGAGGGAGATGCGTGGCAATCACTATCGTCAAGAGCCCACGAAGGTCTTTTCTGTACATAATCGTGACCAGCCAATAGCTTTTGACGATAGGGATTACGAGGGCATGATTGTTCCCCATAATGATCCAATGGTGATAACGATGGATGTTGCAAATTTTGCTGTACATAAGGTGTTGATTCATACGGGCAGTTCGGCAGATATAATCTTTTGGGATGTTTTACAAAAGATGGACTTGGGGGGGGGGTGAACTTACGAGCGGTGAGTACTCCCTTAGTGGGATTCACTGGGTCTCAAATCATGCCGAAAGGCTCGATAGAGCTCGACGTTTCGCTGGGATCGGCTCCGAAGAGAAAGACATTACGTGTGACCTTTTTGGTTGTGGATACCCCTTTTACTTACAATATGATTGTGGGGAGGCCGATGCTAAATATGTTTGATGCCATTGTTTCGACTCTTCATTTGAAATTAAAGTTCAAAACCAGAGATGGGATAGGCGAAGTAAGGGGCAATCAGCTGGAAGCCCGAGATTGTTACACTACCTCGTCAGTGCCCAATTCGGGTAAGAAAAGGAAAAGGGAAGTAACGAAGGTAAATGTTGTGGATGAGGAGGCAGCCATGCTGATGGAGCAGCTGGATAAGAGGCAAAGGAAAATTGATATGAGGGTGCAGCCCGTGGAGCACAAAGCTATTCAACTTTTTGACGACGATGCAGAGAAAACTACCAGAATTGGGGGGCAACTGAGTCCCACAATGGAGTCGAAATTGATAAAATCTCTCAAGGCAAACACAGATATTTTTACTTGGAAGACTGCGGATTTTCAAGGCATTGACCCGGAGGTGATAGTGCATCGTTTGAATGTTGACCCAGAAGCAAGGCCGGTTCGTCAGAAACGAAGAAATTTCGAGCCCGATAGAGATGCCATCATTGAAAAAGAGGTGAAAAAGCTGCTAGAAGTAGGATATGTAAATGAAATTCAGTTTACTGAATGGCTAGCAAATGTAGTCCATGTACCTAAAGCCGAAAACAAATGGCGCATGTGTAACGATTTCACTGATCTAAACAAAGTTTGCCCTCGGGACCCTTATCCCTTGCCTCGTATTGATTTATTAGTAGATTCTACTGCAGGTTGTGCATTGTTGAGCATGATGGATGCCTATCAGGGTTTCAATCAAATAATGATGGCGGAGGAAGATAGGGACAAGACTTCCTTCGTCACGGCCAGAGGTGTATACTGTTACAATGTAATGCCTTTTGGTCTTCGTAACTTAGGAGCCACGTATCAACGATTGGTCAATACGATGTTTGAGAATGAGATAGGGAAGACCATGGAGGTATATATTGATGATATGCTCGTCAAATCTGTGGACGAGTCGGACCACTTAAATCATTTGATGAAATCTTTTGAAATAATGAAACGATATGGGATGAAACTAAACCCTAATAAATGTAGATTTGGAGTGCGAGGGGGAAAAATTTTGGGCTATATGGTGACCGAACGGGGTATCGAGGCCAACCCTGAAAAAATCGAGGCCATCTTGAATATGAAATCCCCCTCAAATGTAAAGGATGTACAAATACTGACAGGAAGAATGGCAAGCCTAAACAGATTTATATCTCGATTGGCTGACAAAGGACTACAATTTTTCAAAATCTTGCGAAAGGTAAAAAATTTCACGTGGTCTGAAGAATGTGAAAAAGCCTTCTAGGAGCTTAAAGAATACTTGGTATCACCCCCTTTACTGACAAAACCTGTTTTCGGGGAACCCTTGTTCTTATACTTGGCTGTTTCCTTGGCATCCATCAGTGCGGTGTTGGTCCGAGAGGTCAAAAACGAACACAAACCGGTGTATTACGTTAGTAAATTAATCCAAGGGGCTGAGTTAAATTATTTAGAGATTGAAAAATGGGCACTTGCTCTCGTGACTTCCGCTCGTAAATTGCGACCCTATTTCCAGTCCCATCAAATTGTTGTCTTGACAACCAAGCCCCTGAAGCAAGTGTTGGCCAAACCTGATGTTTCGGGCAGACTTGTTAAATGGGCCATTGAATTGGGATAATTCAACATTGAATATAGAAGCCGTACATCAGTGAAAGCGCAGGTCATGGCTGATTTTGTTGTTGAGATGACCACAGAATCAGTCCTTGGCGTGATTGCAGTGGAGTCAGTAAAGCCATGGCTTTTACATGTGGATGGCTCGTCAATGACGAAGAGGGGAGGAATTGGAGTTTGGTTGCAAACCCCAGATAGGTTGGATATGGAATTCGCTATTAAGTTGAATTTCGATGTAACAAATAATGAAGCGGAGTATGAGGCCCTTATTGCAGGTTTGAAGATGGCAAAAAGCTGAGAGGTAAGGGCGCTGATGGTCTACACAGATTCGCAATTAGTGGCTAGGCAAGTCGCCGGCACGTACGAAGCCAGGGAACGAACGATGATACGATATTTGAAGAAGGTGAGGGAATTGATGCTAGAGTTTGAAAAAGTTGAGTTGTATCAGTTCCCTAGAGATGAAAATGAAAGAGCAGATGCTTTATCGAAATTTGCAAATCAAATTGTAGGGTTGAAAAGCAGGAAAGTCACTCTGTTGGTGGCTGAGCACTCGGAATTAGACTCGTTAGCATCGGTCTTGCCAGTCTCAACTGAGAGATCCTGGAAGGATGCGATTACTGACTATTTAGTCAATGATGAGCTGCCTCATGATAAGATTGAGGCCAGGAAGGTCGTTCAAAGAGCAACTCGGTTTGTAATAATGGATGGAGAGCTTTACAAAAGGTCGGTGGGGGGGGGGGCGCTGCTTCGATGTGTAACGCCATCAGAGTCGGAATATGTTCTACCAGAAATACACGAGGGGAGTTGTGGGAATCATTCTGCGGGTAGATCATTAGCTCAAAAAATAACAAGGCAAGGTTATTTTTGGCCCACCTTGGTAAAAGATGCATATGGCTTTGCCAAAAAATGTCGGCAGTGTCAACTGCATTCTAATGAGATACATCAACCAGGGACCCCTATGGAAGCAATAAAAATTGCATATCCATTCGACTAATGGGGCATTGACATCCTAGGTTGGTAACACCTCATCGACACACGTGTTATACAACGACATAAAGTATATGATTAACTAATCAAATTGTATGCATGACCTTTCCCTCCAGCTCAAAATCAAAAGAAATTTGTTAAAATGGCAAGAGCATACAACAGAAGAGTGAAGGCTCGATCTTTTCAAGTCAGGGACCTCGTCCTAAAAAGGGTGGAAGTGTCGAGACATGTGAAGAAGTTGGAAGCAAACTGGGAAGGCCCATTTAAGGTCGTTAAAATCACGAAGGCAATGACCTATCGATTACAAGATCTCATGGGTAAAGATCTGCCCCGTCCTTGGAATGTAAATAACTTGAGAAAATTCTATGCATAAATGGTGTATAGTGCAGTTATATAAAATCTAGTGGCATAAATTTGCCTCGGTACTTATTTGGATAAGCATTTATCATCAGTTTGCCATTCTGAATATGCATATATAGTAAATCAAAAGGGGGTGACATCCCAGTTCGACATTTGACATATACGATGATAAACATGAAACGATGCGGGACAACGATCCTGACGCTGAGTCATTAAAATGAGGTCACAACAAAAAGCAAAAGTATCTCGAAATACACAAAATCATTCTATCTAAACATACCAATGTTATAAAAACACACACACAAAAAAAAAAAAACTACATTAAATTAGTCCTCGATTATGTGCGGTTCGTCAGCTGTGGCCGCGGCATCACCCTTTTCCTGCTCATCACCCCGATGGATCGTTGTCTCTAATTCTCGTTCGAACTGGATACTTGCTCCAGACTCGCCGATAACCAAGGCGTTGAACTCCGGGAAATACGTATAAGAAACACCTTCTGGGGGGCTGCCGAAGGTCTCTTGAGGGGAGCTCTCAGGTAAGCGTTGGCGAACTCTTCCTCCTGGAAAGTGGGGGGGAGATCTCCAGTCTCCTTCAAATAATCGAGAGCCTTGTAGAAGCCGTTTTGTATGTCGTATAAGGCCTGATCGAGCAACCGGTCGTCGATCACTGTAGAACGCAGCATGTCCCGAGCTCTGCCCAAGCGCGCATCGTCAAGTTGGCGCCGGAAGGAGGAAGACTCTTGGAATTCCCTCCGACCGGCGGTTTTGCCTAAGGCAAATTGGCGTCATTTTTCAGCTTCGGTACCCTCTTGCAGCACGTTCAGTTGTTGACGAAGCACTGCAGTGGCTTGCTCCTGATCAGCCATTTTGAGCTTATCAACATCGTAGGACCGGCAAAGCATATCAAGCTCCATCTGCGAGTGACGAGAATAAGATTCATCTCATACGCAATGAAAATAAAATGTTAAGTTCCCAGTCGAGCTTACTTGTAGAGAAGAGGCTTTTTCCTTGTCCTCTTGGGCAGCAAGCAACTCGGCTTGGACTTATCCGTTATAACCTGTGAGCTCCCGTTCTTTTCTCTTCAAGATTTCCTTGAAGATCGAGTTGGTAAAGGACAGCTGATGTATCAGGAGCTTCGTCTGCAACGATCAAAGATCAAACGAGGTTATAGACGAAAATAAGGCTTCGCATGGACAGCTACTAAGATGAAACTAGTATACCTTTTCGAGATACTGAGCTGCTTGCTTCTCGACAACGGGATGAGGCTGGTCGAGGATCAGAGCCTTGTCCTTGGGCAGCAGGGTGTGTTGGTATACCTCGATTGCCGTATTACCGCTGCGATCCTTGATTATGCTGCTATCCGCATAGATGTGCCAATCTTGGATGAGGGGCTGTTGATCGGGACGGGGAGGCGCACGTTCAGTCACCTCGCACTGGAGGTAGTCATTCAGAAGTAATGACTCCGCCTCGTTAAGCAGTTCAAAATCGCGAGCACTAGGCTCGTCTGGTGTGCTGGACGGAGGAACTGCAATGGCGATTTCGCCGGGAGTGGATTGAGAAGTTGCCTCCCGGTGAGGTCATTTTTCAGGGCGACCATATGGAGTGCCCGATAGTTCTCCGACTGCCTCGGGGCGGCGCCGACGGACGAGAGTACCCTCCTCGGTCTCAGGATCGTTTGCAGTGCCGCTGCTTCGAAGAGGGCGTGAGGCGGTGGGAGTCATGCGTGATGGCTGCGCACGAGTAGATCCCTGACCTTGAGGCTCGCCGATCCTCAGGGCGGGTTGCCCCTGCGTCCGTCCACGGCCACGACCCCGGCTAGTACCTCGACCAGTTGCTGTTACTGTCTACTGAGCCGCCTCAGCCGCCAGAACGACCCTCTTGTCCAACCGAGCTTGTCTTTCTTCCATTGCTGCGAAGGATCAAAATAAGTTTGAGATGCAATACATCGAATTTGTTACGAGGAGTTGTAATGGATAGAACACGAGTATAAGAGTTACCCAAATTTTCGACGGGAGGCACATTGGCGCTACTAAGCCCACACGTGACAAGCACTGATTCACTCATCACGACCTCGGGATTGAACAGCCGTTTGAGAATACGTTTCAATGTTCGTCGAGGTATAGTGGGTCGACCCACGTTGTTCAACTCAACGAGGTCCATACCCCATGGACGAGGGACACTCCAGTGTTCGTTTAAGGGTGGAGCGATGAAGAAAAACTTTTTCTTCCAATCTCCAAACGAAGATTGAGTTCGAGATTGTAAACGACAATGACGCTGGGGTGCGAGGAAGAAAAAGCCTTCCTCCTTGGACTGCGTGCTTCGATGCACTAATAGAAAACCGTTGAAGGTTTTTATGTTCGGATGAACCCCGTACATCCTCATTACGACTATAAAGAAAATTATATGCCTATACGAATTTGGCAGTAATTGAGTAGGGCTCAAACGAAGATGTAGAAGAATGTTTACTATGGCAGGATGCAGGGGAAATCTAAGGCCTGATGCAAGATGGGCTACATGTATGGTGCGAAACCTTGGGGGTGGACGATGCATTCTATCGCCCTCATTGGGGACTATTGTACGATACTCGGGAGGGATGTGATATCTAGTCCTAATATCCGCAATGTTCGATGCGGTCAAGACTGAGGAGTAACCTAGCCAAGGAATTTGCCTCTGAGCCCTATCCATATCCGGAAATAGCTGAGCATTAACATCCTCGTCTCCCTCGAGATTTGGATAGGGAGGGGGAACGTCAGGGGACTCGGGCTCAAGGGCTATGGGTGGGTTATTCACAGCGGGCTCGGGGGATGTTTCGGGACTACTCGAACTACTATCTGATCCGCTATGATCAGACGAGGAGGTCTCATTCTCCTCGTCGGAGACTCGGGCCGAGGTACCCACATCGGAGGTACTCATTAATGATATAAAAAAAAATATATATGCAAAGTATGGGACTAATAAAAGAAAAAGAGACGAAGCTTATACCTAGCGGCTTGGAAAAGTTCGGATTTTGAACGGCGGAAGATCTCCGAGTAGCAAGGACGCCGGAAAGTGCAGAAGGTGCGATGCGACGTTTTAGTGCTAACAATTCAGGTTGAAGAAGAGTAAAAATTCAAATGAGAGGGTAAATCCTCCATATATATAGTGGGGGGTAAATTGAAATCAACGGTCCGGATCGTCTAATCAAAAGTTGTATCCAACGGTATAAATACGTGACGTTTCAAATTCTAATTGCGTCTCTTGGAATTCGAAAGAACGGAGGGGCAGCACAGACACGTTTCTCGGAAAACGGCGTGTCAGAATTAATTAGAAGAAACGGCTGCAAGGTAATGATTGCAGTGGATGACTTATAATTAAGAAAAGAGGCAAGGGAATAAATGCCCAGACGAGGTAACAAATGCAAAACACTGTACTTCGTCAGTCAAGGGTCAAGAACTTTCAGATATTTTCCCCTTCACCCACGAAGTGGGGGACTTAATGATATACCTAAAATATTCTTAAGTTTAATAGTCGTCGGCTCGTATTCTTCGAAGCATATAGGGTCGTATATGTGGAATATCACCTCGAATACGATGAAACGAGACAAGTTTTACACCTGGTCCCTATAACCTTAATATTTGCATTACACTCCAAGATCCGCGTGTTTTTGTAGTTCGGGTAGGGTCGGTTATTGGCCCGACCCGATGGGCATAAGATCTGTACCACCCATCAAATACACGCGTGGGGAATCCGTAGGCAAGGCGTCTTGTCAATCATTCGCCCTACAGTACCGAATGAAAACTCTATAAATACAGTCATTTATGAAGAAGTGCGGGGGGGATCTAAGCCATAAATACTACGAATCACTACTCGTAGAGCTTAGATAATCGTAGACTCGAGAGTACGAATCTCTTATACAAATACGAGAGATCATTTTACCACGAATCATATCAATTCTAACCACCTTATTTGAACTACGTTTAGACTTGATCCCATACGGGTACGTAGGCAACTCAACATCGTATGAGTGCAGTCTATAATACTATTAGCATGTCGTTTATGTATTATTGATCCTCTTGACTGGGATAGTAGGGGGAAGTCCGTGCTAGATCAGTAAGAAAGATCATAATCATATATGTTGAAAATAGCGATGTTATGAAAGATGTCACTTTTGTTAAATATATATTTTGAGGGGGACCAATTAGGATTTTCTAAGAGTGGAGAGTGAAGTGGAAGAAGAGATTGAGGGGGACTGCAAGAAGATTGCCATTGCTGGAAATGGTGAGCGAGCTTGTGGGAATGTGGAAAAAGTATGGCAGCACTGGTATGTTGGGTCTATTCCGGTGATACTGAATTAACTGGAAAGCAATATTTGCAGAGATAATTACACTTTTGGCCCATAACTTTTATTATTAAAATAGTTTTGGCTTTCCATTTATTAGACTCTATAAATTTAGTACCAACTGTTCTAATTTTAAATAGATTTGGTCTGTTAACGTTAACTTAAGCTCAAATTGCGAGCAAATGGGTGGAACCTCATTTCATAGCAAAAATAATACCCGTTGAACAGTGATTCAACCCAAATTTCCTCTTAAGTTTTTGTAAGCCCTAATTTGACAATCCTAATTTTTGAAAATTCTCAAATTTTATAAACCTGAATAATGAATTTCCCCATATAATTTGGAAAAAAATGAAGGTATACTGCGCAAATTGGTGTTTTAAGAATGTCTACGAATTAATACTGTCTTACATCATTATTCACTATCGAATTGTCCATGCAATGCAATAATGATGTTATAGACTTTGATTTTAATAGTAACCTTGAATCCTTGAGGAGTTTGTATTTAATTTCTTTAGAGAGATGGAATTCAAGCCACCAATTGATACATTTGGAAGTAGCATTTTGGAGATACACATTGAGAATTGTAAACCAAAATATCATCAATATGGAATGTTGCATTCAGTACCTAAAGGCTCGGTGGGTGGAAATAGGAAAGAAATGGAACATTGTGGAATGGGGCGAGTCAATTTATCTCATTCTTATTTCTTGGCAGAAGTATATGAATTTTGGTGACAATTGATTATTGGTTAAGTATTGACTCACCCCATAATCAATTGATTATTAAGATTTCTGCCAAGATTCGCGATCATCACCAATCTTCGAGTTTTTTTTTTCTTTTATGAAAACAATGTTCGAGTTTAGATTGATCAGAATGACTGTTCTTGGCTGGGAGTCCATCTTCCACACTTTTGATTTCACTTTTTTCGTTTTCAAAATAAGCTCCTCGCTTTACTATATGAGTGATTATACTTTATTTAGACTTTGATTATGTGATAAAGCTAACTTTACAACTTTATTTTATATCTTATATTGTAACAAATTAGAGAAAGTTGATGGAGGAAAAGGTGTATGTTACCACATCAATGTTTCAAAGTTTTTATGACTCACGTCCTCACACCATGCACGAATCATTATTTCTCCATTATCAAAATCTTATCATCTAAGTATTATTATTTATAAAGCTAAAGTGTTTTTTTTTTTTGATTGCATATAAAGCATTAAAGTTTTAAACAAAGGATCGATGGAGAATATACACCACGATACTTTATTATATATGTATACACAATTATTATCCAATAGAAAACAAGGTTACTATAAGTTATCAATATGAATCCATTAGAAAAAAAAGTACTTAATTTGTTGGATAGCGTATTCCAATAATTGCGATCCAAACCGAAGTTTCGTGGTCTGAGCCTCTAAATCTAAGACATAGTGGAAACATGATACTTGAGCTGCTTTAAAATTTAAAGATTTAAGTTTTACCATCACTAATTACACATTATAACACGACAAATTACGCAGAAATGTTAGAGAATGTTTATGTATCATGTCTCCATTTAATAGTGTGGTTTTCATACAATTGAAGAGTCAAAAAAGGAAAAAGCAAGGATAGGTAACTAGTGAAGTTTCTTTGGAGATTGATTGGATATGTTTAAGCATTTGTAGTAGGGCAAAATTGTATATTTGGTCTTGTTGGACAACGGTTAACTAATTTTGATCTTGAATTTGGCAGGTTCAGTATATATTGGTCTCACAATTTTAAAATTATTGCATATATGGTCCATGCTATTAGATTTTGATCGTTAGTATGTTGAATTGTGTCCAAGGCACATGAGAACTTCAACGGAGCTATTTTTTTCATTAGTTTTTTCCATAAAAGATATACATTCCCCGTTATTTGAAGGCCTCGTATGCATTTCATATGAGTTTTTCCTAGCATATCAAAATGACCAACGACCATGTGATACTCATAGTTGATATTGCTTAAAAAGTGATTGCGTGGACAAAATGAACTTTTATACTTAAATTTCAGACTAAATGTACCTAATTCGTAACATTCGAAGATAATAGTTACGCTTCTCATCCTCTAAGATTTAAAATGTAAATTTTGCTCTTCTCCAATCTTTGTGGTAAAGGTTTTCGATTTTTGAGTTATGGTCATAAGATGGATGATATATCAAATTACCGATTAATAAATTATACTAACATCTACTTAGCAAAAATAAAATAAAATTAGACTAGCTAACATTGAATGGCATCTTTTGCTGGATGTTCTCTTTAATTTGAATATATTTTTATGTGGCATTGCCTTCAATTATTATTTTAATTTTCAATGGAAAATGTATTTCGATAATTTAGCAAATATATGTATTAGAAATTTAGATTACTAAGAACAAGATTAAGATAGTGCCACAAAAGAAACATCATAAATATATACACCTTTACGAAAAGAAATGGCCATTTTTATTCACATTAGACAACACAACTTTTATGTTTCTCTTTTTCTCCAATTTGCACAGAAATCAATAGAAATTTAACCAAAAAAAAAAAAAAAGAAAGATAAAAAGCCAAATGTAAAGGCAAAAGTGCTATTAGAAAGCCAACGTAGGAAGCAACCTTATATTAGAGGAAATGCATGCACAATGCAAGCGTATGTACTTTTGCTTTTTTTCTTTCCTTTCTTATTTGCCTGCAAAAAGCAAATAATAGAGAGATAATCATTAAATAGCACATATAATTGATTGAAACAATTAATGTGACACATAAAAAACCTAATATTGCTTCGAAATTGAGCAAACCCGATCCCCTATTTTAAAATTGAGTTACATCTCTTATTCTATTTGCTTTTATGCATGTCAAAAGTTTAAAATCAACATCACTTATATACTTAATAAAAACAAATATTTATATTGGTGACGTGCATATAAATAAATGTATTATAGGAGATAAAACACCATTTGAAATAAATGAACTAGACCGAAAATGGAGGATTTCAGAGGTTCATAGTTCAAAATAATAACAATATCTCACTGCACTTATTTAGATAACATTTTAGTTACAATAATTTTAAAATAATTTGACATAATAATTTCGAGTATCTTTCAATTATTCAAGAATTTTCATATTCCTTAGCTTGTATCCTTCTTTGAAATTCAAATCTTTGATCCAAACACAATCTAAACTAATTAATGTCAATTAAAAGGTAGATCACAAAAGAAGTCTGACCATTTCTCCCAAACAATCTGCTGAGAAAAGTGAGGAAGATGATGACCAAAGCAACACCAGAAAGTAATCCAATTATGATCGCAAATGTCTTCTCCGACTCGCCATGAGAGGAATCTGTAATAGAAAAACAATTATTGAATATTCATCCACAACTTTCTTTAATATTTATATAGGCGAAATTGCATTTTTAGTCTCAAATTTTATGCTCTCCATATCTGGTCTTGTTAGTTTACAAAATATTGCACATTTTGGCCTACACAATTAGTATTTGAGTATGATTCATCACGTGAGTGTCGTGTGGTAGATAGTTCTACTGATTTGGTGGTAACAACTTATTTGAAAGGCAACTAGCTAAGGGTTTCAACTGAGGAAATCTTCAGATTAATTTTTTTGGGATAATGGCAGACACCCCCCTCAGTTATGAGGTGACGTTCACTTCGCCCCCTAACTTATTGAAATGTGCACTTTACCCCCTCACTTATCATAAAATGTGCACTTCACCCCCTCGGGCAGCTCGGGCATGGGCAAAGTGCTACAAAACACATAAGTGAGGAGGCAAAATGCTACAAAAACACATAAGTCAGGGGGCAAAGTGCTACAAAAACACATAAGTCAGGGGGCAAAAGTCCAATTTTTATAATAAGTGTGGTGCCCGAATCTGCCCGAACTGCCAGAGGGAGTGAAGTGCACATTTTATGATAAGTGAGGGGGCAAAGTGCATATTTCAATAAGTTAAGGGGCAAAGTGCATATCACCTCATAACTATGGAGTGTCTGCTATTATCCCAATTTTTTTCACCAAGTCACATTCTTTTCCCCATGAATTGTCCCCCTTTTGCTTTCGAAAGAGTTTTCTATCGCCAAATCAGTAGCATCCACGTGACCAATTTTTTCCGAAAAATTGAGGGTGTGGACCAAATGTGCCATACTATTCAATTGTTTAACTAAATGTGAAAAACCATCCATAAAGATACTTAGAATTTTGTATCAAATGAGACAAAAACAAAATTTACAATTTTAGGTGCAATTTTAATTCGCCTATATATACACATGTCTTCTTCTTGATATACGTAATAAATATATTTGTTGAGTATGCGTTGAAAAGCTTTGTCCTAACTTAGTCAGGTGGTGAACGAATTACGCTCATTATACTAATATTCATTAGTACATGCTATAAAGAAAGTAACATATATATAAAGTATTTGTTATAGCTAATTAGTTGAGTAAAGGCAAACTCCAATTCCAACATAAATTTTTTGAATTGTTGGTCCTCATATTTTATTTTATTTTTAATTAATCCTTAAACCATGCAAAAAGCAACTTTATATATATACTAGCACGTAATTCTATAGTGGGCTGAGAGTATTGTTTTCGCTCCATTTTTTAATACACAAATACTTGGGTGGAATGGTTTACACACACAGGGTAGGTGGGTGTGAAAATCACCCCACTCATTTTAAATATGTGATAAAAAATGGATCGAAAACAACATTTTTTGATCCCCTTTAAAATTTTCCATACACTAGCTAGGACCCAATTTTGGTTTTACCATATCAAGAAAGTGAAACTGTGGATCTCTTACGTACGTACCATGGTTGGATCTTGCATAAGCGTGGGCCCCACTGGTGGAGTACCTCGCATAACACTTAGCCAAGAACATGTCCCCAAACACAGCGCCGCCGCACTCCGCCTTCAACTGCCGTATCGCCTCCGTCAAACAGTCCTGGCACTGCCCCGCACTCAAGTCCCCCACGCACTGCGCCACCCCCTGAACATCCACGGACCCTCCCACCCGGTACGCCCCACCCGCCCCATTCAACCCCGCCAGCACCGCATCACGGCGGCTCATCTCCTCCGTATTAAACCCATCCGATGGCCCACATTTCTTCATCGCCACACTCTTGTCCTCTACCCCTATGAACGAAGCGTTGTCGTATTTGACAAAGCAGCCCTCCAGCTGTATGGCGCCGCCGCACGTCTGGGAGCATAGTGAGCCGAGCCGGGTCACGGCTTCAGCCACGCAGGTGGCGCAGTCGGGCATGGATAAGTCGGCTCGACATTGATAAAGGCCGTAAACGACGTCGCTCGGGCTTGACCCCATGATTGAGAACTTGTTGTACGCAGAGTATGTGGCTGAGTTGACGAGAGAAGTGAGGAGTGAATTGAGATTTGATTCATAGGGGGATTGGGGTGTATATTTTATCTGTGAGCAGCCGCCGTAGAGGAACGTATCCTGGGAATGCACAGTCATGGAGAAGAAGAAAAATTGTAATGAAAATGCTAAGAGAAGATGAGCGTGTTTTGCCATGCTTTCAGTGTGTGTGTGTGTGTTTGAGAGAGAGAGAGATTAATATGCATGATGAGAAGGTTTCTAAGTAGGGAAATTGGATTTTATATAAGGAAATTACATTAAAAAAATGCAAAATTTTTTGGGGAGAAGAAAATTGTTTATGGGTCCAGACTTGCTAGTACTCTTATTTTCCCCCCCTGTTTATTTCTTGGCTCTTAAGTTTTTGTTTGTTATGTTTGGGAGGGATTAATTAGTTCATAGTATTCCTTTGTGTTATCTCTTTACATGTTAATGTGTATTGTGTGTTGATCTCACACACACTCGTATGAAATAGATAAATATAGAAGTACACCCTAGAGTAAAACTCCCGAGAGTTTCAGTGTACCATAGAATTTCACAGCCAACAGTGCTATCCTCAACAATTTGCATGACCAAAATTGTCTCTCTTACCGACATTGCTAAAATGTTAGTTTAAATGGCAAAAGTTATGCCAACACAAGTTAGTTCAATTGGTAAGGACGGATCACTTCCTCTCAGAAGGTTGTATGTTCGATTCCCTCTGTCAACATGAAAGTTGTGTTGATGGGTGATGAGTAAGTACTTCTATAAACGATTTATGGTCTCGTAGACATGCCACAATCTTAATAGATGACCGGAGCCAACCCTACCTAAACTTTAGTCAACGGAACAAAAAATTTGCAAAAGTTATATCATTTCAGTTCTATAAGTTGTGAGAAGTATCATCTTTGATTCCAAAGCACTCGGTAATTTTCAAAGGTCATGTACGTGTCAATCACGATGGAGAACGCCATCACCCTTTGGTTACAGAACAAATTCTCGGTTTGCCATATAATTATTGTTACAACGTATATGGTGATGTTAAATGGGAAACTTATTTTTTTAATCCGTTAACTTGGTCTCCTTTGTATTTTAGTCTTTTAAGTTGACGCATTGCAAAATTGTTCCATTATCTTCTGATTTTTTGTCATTTTAGTCCTTTTATGCTTTAAAAATTTGTAAATTTAGTCTGTCGGTATCCATCAATACCACCATCACACATTATTATTAGATATCATCAATTAGAAGCTAAAAGGCATAAAACCACAACACCTTTATTGTATGAAGGAGATAATTTTGCGCATTTCAAAATATAAATTTGCAGTGAAAATCTATCTAATCAGATTTCCCAATTATTAGCAATTGATTATGCCACTGACTAAATCGACGGACTAAATTTATCTATTTTTTTAAGTACAAAAGGATTAAAACTACAAAAAGTCAGAAGATAATCGACCAATTTTGCAATGCGTTAACTTAAATGACTAAAATGCAAGGGAGATCAAGTTAACGGATTAAAAAAAATAATTTTTCCCATGTAAAACCTTTCTAGAGTAATATAATTCATTTTCTTTTGCTTGATTGAATTATATTATTAATCTCATCATTGTTACTTACTTTCGTTGAATATGTGTGCAGATTTTAAAGTGGTTCTTCAGATTACTCATATTTCAAAAGTACATTTCCTTATCAATATTTCGAAAGTACTTAATTAATTAAGAAGTATACTGATATAGCTGTGTATATCATTATGTATATTTGTACGTGTATATATATATGACACATCTTTTGTAATGTTGTCACAATATAGAATGTGGTGAGGTCTCATGCAAAAAGGTGATTAAACCCTCTCAGTTCTTTTGCTTTTATCCTGTGAAATTGCTAACAAACTTTGTTGAGTGAGGACAAGCATTACCAACTGTACCATCGCACTATCCCCATGCATTATTTACTTTCAGCTGGGATTCCTTGCAAAACAAAGTCCTACCACACAACCTAGTAAAGCTCTTCAATTACTCTTATGATTGTGCACGAAATTTAATTGATTATAGTGATATCCATGGTCTAAAATTTCGATCGAAACGCCGAAATTTCGGTCGAAATTTCGGATTTCGGGGGGTTCCGAAGCGAAATCGAACTTTCGATCCAATTTTGCAAAATATCTTCCGAAATTTCGACCGAAACCCGAAATTTTCTCGAAATTGAAAATATTTTTGTCAAATATCCATCGAAATTTCGGCCGATTTTTTTTTATATTTTTAATTTTTTTAAATATCATATAATTAGAAAATTATATTTATACACATAATATGGATCAAATTCACATAATATATGTCCACCTTGGACACATAGTGAATACTCAATGGATACGATGTCACACCAACCCTACTCATATCATTTGCCATAGGTTTATGTTACTACTCCTGTCGAGTATGTTGTACCCATTGGGGTTCTTCAAGATTCAACACCAGAAGGATAAGGGGGTTCCCTGTGCCGTCGTTATAGTGACATCACCCTTACCAACAATATCCAAGGGTTCGTCATCTGCAAGAAAAACCATTCCAAATATTCCAGAAACATAATTTGTTAGGTAATTCTTACATGAAGTAGCATGAAACGACGCACCTAAGTCCAGTACCCATTGGTCAACTGGACTGTCAATACAGCAAACCAGAGCATCTCCGACATCATCTGCTGCTGCGTTTGCTTGTTGGTGTTCCCGATTTTGATTCTGATTTGCCTTTTCTGGACAATCCCTCTTGTAATGGCCTTTCTTGACGCAGCCCCAGCAATCAGCTTCTTTACGCGGTTTTGACTTTCCTCGCCCCTTAGACTTGGATCGACCTCTACCTTTCTGACCACCCCATTGAACACCTCTCCCTCTGCTTTCCGCACTCAATGCAGCAGATATGAGTTCTCCTGATTCCCTCCGGCGAATATCCTCGCTCAAAATTAGATCCCGAATCTCCTAAAGCTTCAACTTTCTTTGGCCAGACGAACTACTCACAGTAGTTACCGTCGCACTCCAACTTTCTGGCAAAGAAGACAATAGAATTAAAGCCTTTACCTTGTCCTCAAAATTGATATCAACCGAACTCAATTGAGTGATGATCACGTTGAATTCGTTGATATGATTTATCATGGATCCTCCTTTAGTCATCCTTAAGTTGAATAAACGTCTCATTAGATAGACTTTATTCGACGCCGATGGCTTCTCATACATGTTGGATAGTGCCTCCATCAAACCCGCAGTGGTTTTCTCTTCCAAGATGTTAAACGCTATGTTTCTTGATAACGTTAGCCGAATAACCCCCAAAGCTTGCCTATCCAACAACTCCAAATCTGCATCAGTTATCTTTTCAGGCTTGTTCCCCGACAACAGTTCATGGAGTTTCTTCTTGTACAGATAATCCTCCATCTGCATCCGCCAGAATCCGAAATCCTTTCCATCGAACTTGTCAATTTTTACTTTACCATCTTCAGACGCCATTGATTAGCACAAAACGCTATAACCCGTGCTCTTGATACCAGTTGTTAGGAATCAATGCGCAATGAACGAAATTAAAAGTAAAAGAAAACAAGAAAATAGAGACAACGATTTTACGTGGTTCGGCAAATTGCCTACATCCACGGACTTATGCTAGAGAGTTTTTATTTAATCTTGTGAGAGAGATACAATTACAATGAAGAGGATTTCATCTACTCATATGTTATACACTTGGAGACTAAGTTATAATGACCTAATCTGACTAGGTAACTCAAAACTTGCCAAAATAACACAAAACTGCGTCAAAATAACGCTCCCAGCGTCGGACCCGCTCCCAGGCGCCGATTGGCCACGCTTGGGCGCCACTGTGCCGGCGCCTAGGGGCCGTTATGGCCACGCCTGGACGCCGCCAGTAGTGGCCACGACCCCTTCTCTTGTGTGCAGCGCCTAGGCACGCATCTGGCTGCGCCTGGGCGCCGTTCGAGTTGCTCGGAATCCCAGAAACATGTTCTTTCTTACTTCGAACGATCCCTTTGGTACTTGGACTTGTCTCCACACTTTAAACCATCATGGAACTCCTCCTTGCTCGTTCCTCTCGGCGCACATTAGCTATAGTGTGACGCGCCCATGGCTAGGAAAAAGAAGGGGGTAGGCACAAATCAGAGCACGGCGCCGGTGACAACGCCGCCACAACAACAAACTATGGAAGGAGCAGTTGTTATTCATGGACAAGAAGAAGGTTCGCTGTGTAAGCAATTGCAGGGTAAGGATTTGCAATCGGGGTCAAGGGTTGGGCCTAAAAAGGGATCGATTGAGCAATTACTGTGTACGGCGCAAGGGATGTTGAATCAGAATCAGTCTAAGGCTGAAATCGCACGAGTATTGCAGGAGAGCATTCGGGAATTACAGGTTAGCCCTAATCTTGAGAAAGAAAATGAGAGCAGGGTAAAAGAAAACCACACGGGGAAGAAGACAGGAACGATATGGGACACTTTTGATGTCTCCAAACTTCGAAATACGGGAAGTAAGCTTACATATATGGAACCTGAACTGCACCAAAATCAGAAGGTTGGCCGAATTGTGGAAGATGATGTGAAACCCGAGGTTGAATACTGGAAGTCTGCCCTAGTTTGCTATGTGTTGGGTGAAAACCCTCATTTCCCGGTGATGAATGGATACATATGGCGTATTTGGGGCAAGTTTGGTATTGAAAAGGTACTGCTTATGCCCAATGGTTTTTTCTTGGTTAAATTCCATAACATTGAGGATAGAGACAAAGTGGTGGAGGTGGGAATATACCATTTTGATAGTAAACGACTAATAGTGAGTCCACGGAGTGCGCATCAGAATTACAGTAAACAAAATATAGAATGTGTACCAGTGTGGGTGCAGCTTGAAGCTCTTGATTTGAAGTATTGGAGTAGTAAGGCCCTTAGCAAAATAGTGAGCCTCATAGGAACTTCAATAATGGGGGATAAGATGACAATGGAGAAATAAAGGATACAGTATGCAAGAGTGTTGGTAGACGTGAATGTGAACAATATGCCTGATAAAGTTTTATTCCAGAACGAGAAAGGAGTTGTGCTTGAGCAAGATGTGAAATATGAATGGAGGCCAACTAAGTGTACTCATTACTTGGGATATGGTCATGAGGAGAAAAATTGCAGGAAAAAACTCAAACAAAAAATGGAGTGGAGGCCGAAGCAAACTGGTCCAGAGAGAGGGGAGAAAATACCAGAAACAATAAATCAGACCATGGGGCCAAGAGTAGTGGATACAGGGAAGCAAGTAGTAGATGGGGAACAATGGAATATCGTAAATAGAACTGGACAAAGATCTTTGCAGTTTGGAGGGCAGAGGGATGTACCATCCACTTCAGCAGGGTATACACAAGAGAATGAGGAGGGAAATGAGGAGGTTACTATAACTCAGATAGTGAATGCAGGGAATAGCCAGTTGGAACATCAGAGGTATGAATCAGGTCAGTAAGCAGAAGGAGGTTAAATCCTTCTGTAATAAACATGAGATAGGGGTCATGGGGGTTTTAGAGCATAAAATAAAGCAAGATAAATTCACTACTGTATATCAACAAGTATGTAATGGTTGGGGTTGTGAAACCAACAACAGTGACAATCCTAGAAGTAGGATTTGGGTAGTGTGGAGGAGGGACTCATATGCTGTACAAATTCTAAATACAACAGCACAAATGATACATACTAGTATTTAAAATAGAGTTACACAGGAGGAGTTTAATGTTACTTTCACATATGCTTATAATACTACAGTGGAAAGAGCTACTTTGTGGGAAGAACTAAGAAGGATATCTCAAAGTACACATGGTCCATGGTTGATTATGGGAGATTTCAATTGTGTATTGACTGCTCATGATAGAATTGGGGGTAATCCTATTTCTGTAACATAACTTATGGAGCTTAAGAGGTGCATAGATGAGTGTGATTTGAAGGAGATTAGATGGTCTGGATGTGACTTCACGTGGAATAATAATCATGTAGTGAGTTAGAGGATTTTTTCCAGGATAGACAGAGCTTTTTTTAATCATGCTTGGTGCTTAAAATTCCCAGTTGTTGAAGCCAAATTCTTGCCTGAAGGTGTGTCAGATCACTGTCCTATAGTGATCAGATTACACCAAAAAAGTGTTATAAGAAGAAAACCCTTTAAATTTTTTAATACGTGGTGTGATTCATCGGGGTTTGTACCAATTGTGGATCAAGTTTGGATGGAAAAGGTGGAGGGGAATAAAATGTTCACTGTTGTACAAAAATTGAAACATTTGAAACCAGCACTCAAAAGACTGAATCAAGAGCATTTTTCTGATATTGAGAGGAGAGCTGAGGTGATACACTGCCAATTGTTGTCCTTGTAGGAAAGACTAAATGCTAGCCCCCTGAATCTAGAATTACAGGCTCAGGTCCAGGAGATACAAAAAGATTATAGTCAAGCTGCTAGAGCTAGAGAAACATTTTTGCTGCAGAAATCAAAAATTGACTGGTTGAGTATGGGAGACCAGAATAAAAGATATTTTCATAGAATGTTTAAACAAACACAATATAGAAATAGAGTGTGTAAGATAATTGAAGGTGACAAGGAGATAACAGACTATGAGGAGGTAACAGACCACTGTGTTAGATTCTATCAAAAGCTGTTGGGAATCCATAGCGACGTGAGGAAACTGATCAGAATGTGTTTGAGCAGGGTCCAAAGTTGAGCCTAGAGTTGCAGATGAATCTTATCAAGCCATTTACTGCAGAGGACGTGAAAAATGTAATGTTTAGTATTTGTAGTACAAAGAGCCTAGGTTCAGATGGGTTTGGCAGTGGATTTTTTAAAGCATCTTGGAGTATTGTTGGTAATGAGGTTACAGAGGCAGTGTTGAATTTCTTTAATAATGGTAGACTGCTTAAACAGGTAAATTGCACCCTATTGAGCCTTATTCCTAAAATTGAGAACCTTACACAAGCTAATGAGTTTAGACCTATTGCTTGCAACAATAGTGTTTATAAATGCATCTCCAAAATGCTTACACAAAGATTGGCTGAGGTGGTACCTAATCTTGTTAATGAAAATCAAGGAGCCTTTACTAAAGGGAGATCGATTGTGGATAACATTTTGATTAGCCAAGAGCTCATTCGATTATACAACAGGAAGAATGTCTCACCAAGATGTCTAATGAAAATTGACATAAAAAAGGCCTATGACAATGTGGAATGGCAATTTCTCAAGGAGGTGTTGGAGGGGCTCAGATTCCCACAAAGGTTTAGCAATTGGATCTGGGAATGTGTCACAAGCACATCTTACTCAGTTGTTCTGAATGGTGAGACTCATGGGTTTTTTAGGGGACAGAGAGGACTAAGGCAAGGAGATCCAATGTCCCCGTTGCTCTTTGTGCTAATTATGGAGTACTTGACCAGGTCCCTTAAACTAGCTACTCAAAAGGAACATTTTAGATATCACCCTGGGTGTAAAATGATGCAGCTCACAAATATTTGCTTTGCAGATGACCTTATGATCTTTTGCAAAGCAAATACTGCATTAGTGATGGCTCTTTAGACTGCATTTCAAGTTTTTTCTGAAACTTCGGGGCTGTGGGCTAATCAGAGCAAATCTAGTATGTTCATCAGAGGGGTGTCACAGCAAGTTAAACAAAGTACGTTGCAGACTACAGGGTTTATAGAAGGGGAGTTTCCAATGAAGTACCTTGGTATACCATTATCCCAAACCAAATGGAGTAAGATTGACTGTTATATACTAGTGGAAAGAATTACAAGGAAACTTACAGGATGGGCATCAAGAAACCTTTCGTATGCAGGGAGAGTGCAATTGATAAACTCAGTATTATTGTCCTTGCATCTATACTGGGCTTCAGTATTTATTATCCCACAATCCATAATGAAACAAATAGAGTAGAAGTGTAGGAAGTTTCTTTGGGGTGGAACTGAGTAAAAGAGAAGAATTATTCCTATTAGCTAGGACCAAATGTGTAGGAAAAAGAAATATAGGGGATTGAACATGCAATGTTGTAGGACGTGGAATACTATAGCCATTGGAAAACAAGTGTGGGCAATTGCGAGTAAAAAGGATTCATTGTGGGTCAAATGGATTGGAAGCATTTATTTAAAGGATCAAGATTTTTGGGCATATAACCCTCCTCTAGATAGCAGTTGGTCATGGAAGAAGATTAATCATGTAAAAAGGAAGATTGAATCTGGCTTTGGAAATAACAGAGGGTTCACAAAAACTTCAGGTAAATATTCTATTCATATGTGTTATAAATGGCTTAGAGGCGACCAGGTGTTATTTAATTATGCTAGAATTGTATGGAATCCATGTACTATACCTAGGCATGCATTTACTGTGTAGATGGTGTTGAATGGGAAATTAATGACTAAGGATAGGGTGAGTCAATTTGTACAAGGAGTAGATTGCTAGTGTGTTTTATGTGGAGATGGAGTGGAAAACATTTGTCACCTATTTTTTGAGTGCCCCTGGAGTCAACAATTAATGAAGAAGACTATGAAGTGGGTACAAATGGATTCATGGCCTTATCAATTTCAGAGATGGAAACATTGGCTAAAGTTTGCGTTTAGAACTTGGACCTGGAGACAAAAGATGAACATTGTTGGGGTGGCTGGGATTATTAATCGTATTTGGAGAGAATGAAATCAAAGGGTATTTGAACACAAGGAGACAGAAAGTGCCGCTGTTTTTATACAACTCAAGGGAGACTTGTGTGTGATGCTTGAAGGTGGGAGGAGGAAGAGCAAAACACTTAGAAATGCTGCTTTATTTACTTCAATTCTGGACAATGTGAATACTTGATTGTATTTCTTGAGATGTTGACACCAAGGCAAGGCTAAGTAGTCTCCCTTGAGTGCCTGTGTATGAATCATTTTGATTGTTGGGTTTTTAATGAAATAATTACGTTACCTAAATTTTTTTTTTGGGACATTTGCCATTTGTTTTCGATCCACAATTATAATGTTGTTCTCTGGCACTCTTTATGTCGTTCCTTTTTTCTCATGATTCTATTTAAAGTAAAATTATATATTATGTGACAAAATATTTTTGCTATAAATAGAAATCAAGGGTGGATTAGATTAGAATAGTACCATAGGCCCAATCCTGGATAGGTTTTCACTTACCATTCTTGTAATAAACAATTTCATTTTAAATTATTTAATTAAAGGCATTTCTTCATATCGTGTTTATATTATTCATAATTGTGTGATGAATTCTCTAGAATTCACACACACATATGCGACTTAATATCTCATTGGATGGATATCATAAAGCAAGTCCTTGAGACTATGATTTCTATATAACGTGCAAGTCATAAAATTATCAAGATGAGATATTGATAATTCGGATAGACTTGCACCTATGAGGCACGCTTTTAATAATAAAGTATCTCGTGTTATACACATTAGTGTAGTTGACACAGATGCACATACGCGGATACTTGTTGAGAACTAGTAGTTTCATGATCACGATAGTGCAAGATTAATTCTTTGATTTGAGTCATCACAGTAATCTTGTATATTGACTCATTACACTTTGACTTCTATGTCAGTTCTTTTACAAGTACACATATGGACATGTGATTGGGTGTAGTGACTCGTATCTAGAGGTTGGTGTTGACAACAATAAGAGGAAAAATAGAAACCATTTAGTAGTAGGACTCCATTTACATTAATAGGAATAAACGTTATTGTGGACATATCCATATATCATATTATATTATATACATAAACATACTTAAAACCTTTGGCGTATTACTTTACAAGAAAAAATAATTATTACCTGAAGAAATGAAAACCAGAGAAAGAAAATGCTAACAAGGAAGATAAAATAAAGCAAAAATAATTTCATCCAAATTCAAACCTACAAATCAACCAAAGAAAAAAGAAAAATGCCTTGAGATTGTGCCGCTAATTCTGATTAATTGTAAACAATTACATGAAATTGAAGATTATATGAACAAATTACATAAATTTATATGTACATTAATTGTCTCCAGAGAAAAATACATGGAATGCTTGATTCCATGAATTTTCTACTTTACGTTTTGCTTCTTTGATCCTGTTCACTCCAAAAGCTTGGATACCAGTATTCAACCTGCACCATTACAACAACCTGAGGTCCTGGGGGAGGAAGTGAAAATGTACAAGTAATTCAAAAATCAATTCAAATAAAATTAAAAGTTAGGGAATGCAAAAGGAAATAGTAAAATAAGTAGAATAAAGAAAATTATAATTGAATGTGTAAACAGGAAAGGATAAAATTTTCTGATCTTTATGGAACTAGACCTAACTCCGTGCCATGGCACAGGAGACTGGAAATGTGAAAAAATATTTTAAATAATATATGTCTATCATTACATTATTTTTTTAATTCATTAATGTAAAAAAAATTTAAAAACAAAGGAGATTCAATTTTAATGATTATCATCGAATAATTTCTATATATGAGTACTAAATTATATATTTTGTTTAGAAAATAATAAAAAATTATTAATAATTTTAATGAAATAAATATAAAATATACAAAATGAGGTAATTATAACTAATGAAAAATTGACTCAAATTTGTTGATTATCATCATAAAATTTCTTTATATGATTATTAGATTTTATTATTTATTTTAAAATAATAATAATACATGATTGGTAAATTTAATTAAATAATTATTAAAAATGACTAAACTATTATTATTGGTCACGAGTAGCATACGAAAAAGGTCTAGAAGGAGAGAGTGGGGGTGGGGGGGAGGTGTTGAATGGATCATGAAGTTTTCTTGAACTTCAAAAAAATTTCGTACTACACAAAATGTTTTGAATGCTTAAGGTAGCTAGATGCTTATCGAGCGTTTGTTTGAATATTGCTTTTAAGATAACTTTGATTCAAGGTTTGAATGCTTAACCAAAGTAGGGTTTAGATTTCAACATTTAGATCAGGGTTAGCATAGCGGAAATTATTTTTAGTCTTCATTTCAATAGAAGGTGAGCGCTAAGGTTTAACTTAGTTTCTTTGCTTGGATTACATGATGAAGTGTTGTGTGTATGCTTTTATATATGATAAGAATTAATGATAAAATCAATAAATACTAAAGTAAATGACACAATAATTTGTAAGGTTCGTTAGATGATGTAATCGCTACTACGTCCTTCTTATCCGGTTTTCACTAGGAGGAATTCACTAATTGATTTTTGAAATCTCACACAGATAATTTCTACAATACAATGAACAAAACAAAGGTAGTATCCTCAACCTTCTTGACCACACAGATTTGAGCTCTTTAACTCCTTTGGCTATCTCTTCTTTCACTTACAAATAATGAGATCTTCAACTTCGGGTTTCACACAGATTTTTGAGGTTGGATGTTGTTTGTCAAAAGGTTTATTTGATGAAATCAAACTGAAGAATATCTCAATGATAGAGTAGGTTCTTCTTGCAAAGATATTTAAGATATTTTTTACTGTCTTGAGGATGAGCGAAAAACTTGAAAAATGTTGGATATGAAATTTGAGTTTTTCTGAAAGTATAAGGAATAAGACTTGAATGCAATAGAGGTTCGACTTGTAGACTTGTGTGTATTTTTTGGCTTGTTGTTGAAATACTATTTCTGGGTAACCTTGGGATAAGTGTCTGTTTGACAACAAAAAAGGAATAACAAAATTGTTCTATGTTTTCCAACATCAGGATCAACCCGGATTTAATGCATATAATGAAACGAATATTTATATCACTTTACCCGTTATAGAGAACTGGTTGGAGACTATCCATGTAGCTTCTACAGCAGCGTCGAAAAATCGCCTTCTTGATTTCTGACCCAGAGTGATGAATATGCCACCACCTCTAAATCACCACGTAGAAATCTTGATGAAAAATCTTCCTCTTCCTCTGGGTAGTACACAGCTAGGGAGAGAGAGAGAGAGAGAGAGAGAGAGAGAGAGAGAGAGAGAGAGAGAGAGAGAGAGAGAGAGAGAGAGAGAGAGAGAGAGAGAGAGAGAGAGAGAGAGAGAGAATCTTTTGTTCTAAAATTGTGTGTTGTAACTTATGTTATGACCTAAGTATTGACTTAAAGTAATATTTATGTCACAAGTCAAAACAAGGCCTAAAAATCAAAAGAAAAAGACCATGATATGGATGCCAAACTCGGCCATGGCGGCGAGTGCACTTTGATCGAGCCATGACTCTTCTAATTTAAATTTTTATATATTTAGTTAATATATTTAATCCAATTAAATAATTAATTAAATTACACAATTAATTAATTAATCAATTTTTTCCTCCAAGAAAATAGTTACTTAAATATGTTTGATTAATAAATTAATATCATCCAATGACTTAATTATTTCATTGGTCCTAATTAAACTATCCAATAAATTAATTTTGGTATCAAATACTCAAAACACACCTAAACACGATTCTCCTAATTTCATCTAGATTTCATAAAGTGTGACCCTTTAGGTTCGTTCCAAATGGCATTGGTGAGGAGTCCAAGAATGTTGGTAACACCTAGCCAGTGACGTTGCCCACATCGAAACCCATTTGAAGCGAATTATAGATCATCCTTAACCCTTTTCCATTGTGGATACTCTATGAGTATAAACCATTCATTCTTTATCCTAGTCAAGTAAGAATCATGGAGACATTTGTTAGGAAATCCTAGCGTGGCCTATGTCCCCGGGGATGTTCGAAAACGCAGAGGAAGATGAAAAACAATAATTTTTCTAAAACATAAATCTACATCCCCTAAACAAGGGCTAGGTAGTATGTTACCATCAGATTTAACAAAAACTAATGAAAGAAGGTTTTCATGTGTTCACCTTGTTGACGAAATTACAGTACTCGTTCTTCCAGATTTTGGCTCTTTGAATTCGGTTTGCTTCAACACTCCAAATGTCGCGTCTCTACGGTGTATCCATACCTTAGTTCGCACCCTCTATTCGTTTTACCAGTGCTAGCAAAAGACAATCCAACTTTTGGCCTATGAAAATAAAGGCTAGGAATTATTTCTTATGTTTTTCGTACTCAACACATGAGTTGAAAGAATATTACGAAAGAGGTTGAAAAAAGTAAGTGAGAATTAATTTCACAACCCTAAAATTGTGACTAGGTTAATTACTTATATTTGTATGTGTATCCATATATATATATATATATATATATATATGGTAAGAGTCCAAAAATGGACTCTCATTTTTGGACTCTCATCACATACATACACACGACCAAACGGCCGTGTATGTATGTGTGTATATATATCTATATTTATTATATATTTTTTTATATATATATATATATATATTTGGACTCTCATCACATACACACACGACCAAATGGCCGTGTATGTATGTGTGTATATATATCTATATTTATTATATATATATATATATATATATATATATTTGGACTCTCATCACATACATACACACAACCAAACGGTCGTGTATGTATGTGTGGATATATATATATATATCTATATTTATTATATATATATATACACATATTTTCCACTTTATTTCAAACTCTTTTCTTGAACATAATATTAATATATATATATATATATATCACCAAAGTTCTCCAAAAGAAAAACACATATATATACACACACACGCCTATATAGGCGTGTATATATATATATATATTATATTATATTATAGAGTTTAAAATTTCCTTCTTTCTTCTCTCTTCCTTAGTTATTTGATTCATCCAAATAACTAATCAAATCTTTCTATATATTTGAGATCTTTCCAAATATACAAGATCTCTCTAAATATATATGTGTATATCCATATGCTATCTATCCATATATATTTAGATACATACAATATATATATATATTATACACACACACGCACACACATATATATATGTGTGTGTGTGTGTGTAGACTTGGTGAGTAAGATAAAAATCCCTCCACCATACACACATATATATATGTATATATATATATATTATTTTCTCTTTCATATATTAATTAATTAGACCACTAATTAATTAACTAATCTTTCCCAATTTAATATTCCAATATCAAATTATAAGAATTTCATTAATTAAGACCACTTAATTAATTAATTCTTTTTTTCGATTAATTAATTCCAATTAATTAATCTTTCCATTAATTCACAAAGAATTAACTTAGCCAATAGGTACTACACTAAGTTAACTGTGTTACCCCTTAGGCTCGTTAACAAGCTAGCAATAAGTCCTTTCCCATAGGCTAGATGAATTATCCAAATAATTAATTAGGTCATGAATTAATTCACCATATTAGTTCAAGACACCTATTGGTCATAGACGAATGTCGCCATAACTTCCTAGATGTTAACGATAAAAGCAAATCTTTCCAAGTTACGGTCTTCATGTGAGTCGAATATTTCCATCTTTTTCCCGTTTAAGGTCTAGGGTATGGCGATGGTCGAAATCATAATAAACTCAGAAGCTATGACTATGTTGGAAACACTAATGATCCGGTCTTCTAAGCAGGGATCACCAATCCCTCTTTTAAGACACTGCTCCGGAGACTTATATTGATCATTCAAAATTTACTCAATAGTATAGGAAATGACAGGCCGTTAGCTCTGGATGGATCCCATATCTAATGCCACCTGTTCCACTATACTACCAAACTATATAGAACATGCACCGCTGTATGACTATCCTGCAATGCGCGCCGTATATCAAAGTATAGTAGGTAGTATCCTTTCTAGTGACATCTCAGGTCAAGGGATTAATCTCAAACTATGAACGCAGGACTTCTAGTTCGACCAGAACCAATGAGATGTCCTTGTGGGGTCGTTCAATTCCATCCTTCTCCAAAGTATGAATCTCTATATATGAACTGACCCAGCGGGTCATTGCCTAAGGAATAAGACATTCTCCCATTTGAGATGACATATACAGATAAGTCTTGACGAGACTATGATATCCCTTTTCTCATTGTTTTTATGATTTGGAACGGGGTTTAAGGATTACAGCCCTCGAGAGTGATCCATAGTTACATATTACTCCCCTAGCTCCGTGTAATCCAAAGGGATTTTTATCTAGACTATATAAACCATTTACGATAAAGACAATACCAATAGGTTTGATATGATGTGAAAGACAAGACAATCATAGTGTTTATGTTCCAGTGATTAAGCCAACAGATAGCTAGCTAGGCATATAACACTATCAATCTCCCACTTGCCCTAGAGCCTACATTTTACGTTCCCACACATGCCCCATATTTCAGGTGCTATTATTGAACACAACTACTACTCAAGGGCCTGGTGAAAGGGATTTGCTACGTTTTTGTAGAGTCGATTCATTCCACTCGAACATCGCCTTTGATAAATGATCTCTCAGATCAAATACTTTTGCTGAAAGTTTGTTAGGATCACAGGTGAGACTTTTCACTCCTTTTCAAGAGCTTAAGCACCATCAAATGTCACAGTACCATAGCACTTGATACATGATGGTTTGATCCTTGAACAAATACATATTTATTCATGCAAACATTCCTCTTCCCATCGCCCGTCCATTGGCAATTTACTCAACCTCCATGGCGGACACAACTATGGTCTCTCACAGCTCTATCTGCTATTTAGTGTATATTCAAAATCCTGCTTTGACTTTTAAGTTCCATAACTTAAAAAACTTAGAGTCCTCATGACTTTTCAGTTCCAATTCTCCAAGATTGTATTTCCACATTGAATCCTTTCAACATACACATCATGTACTTGCAATGGGAGAATCAAGCACTTCAATGCCTCATTTCGATGTACCTTAACATCAAGTATCAGGATTTTCTCCCACGTACATATGGAGAGTCGGGTTGAAATATCTTTCTCTAGTAAGTTTAGTTACCCTTCCACTAACCTTTATGTTCATACTTGGTTCTCAGCCATTTGTCGATGTTTATGTAGTCTTATATAGTCTCATCGAACCATATGTTCCAGCTTCATAAAGCTTATTACAATCTATGGATTTGATCCTTTCAGGAGTTTGTACACCTCATGTTAGCTCCCACTACTTGTATAGGTTTCCAGCCCATGTATGTAGTCCTTCTTGATCATCTTTTTCAAAAGGATACAAGACTTGGAACTTATGTTCATAGGTCATGGTTCACATTTATTGTGCATACTTAACCGTCAGTGGTGTACGTGTTTATTGAGTTTCCCAAAGTACTATTACTTTCTCAATCTTTGCATAAAAGATCTCCTTTATCTTAAAGGATACCCATCTTCGAAATGATCAATATCATTCTCAAGGCGTAATAGATTTGGTATTCATAATACCCTTTAGGATATTCAATTAAACTTAGACATTAAGATCACTAATCTAAATCAGCTCCCACTAAGTGTTTGACACAAGCATTTCATCTTATATCCTTAGATACAGATGATATCTTACATTTGTTGTATGAAATTTAGTTTTTCATTATGAATTGTTTTATATGTTGACAGAATCAAAAATAGAACCATAAGCATTAAAAAACATTTCAATCATAAAATAAAAACTCTCTGTCCATAAACCAAGACGGATATTACATGGTTCTAAAGATAATTAAAAAATCTAATCCAAAAACATTCATTAAAACCAAAACATTGTCTTGTAATTTAAAAAATAGATAGATATATCTTGTCCTATAGTTAAGCAGTGACAAAGGCCCTATCAACACTTTTAGGATCACGACCCCATGACTTTGTTCCTTGCTTCTTTCTTCTCTTGCAATCCATTGTAAAAGCCAATTCCTCTACAGTGTTCACAACACTTAAAGAAGCACAGTTAACCAACAAGTTAACTTAAACAACAAATGTACCTTCCTTGCGCTCATAAGGAGGTTCAGGGCATTCATCTTTCCAGTGTTCCATCTTATGACAGTTGAAGCATTTCCCATTCCGCACTTGCGGTTTCTTCACACCTCCCTTCGCTTGCAACTTTTTTTTTCTTCTTCTTCCCTTTCCCTTATACTTTCTAAAAGCAGGGGTAGAAGCAGTGTTTGCAAGTAGACAGGTCATTCCCATATGCTTCTTATGGAACAACATGGAGCCCCAACTCATGTTGTAACATATAGCCGTAGTATCTAGCAAGTGGATGAGGTACTCTACTAAATCTATGCAATGATGGTTGTGTCTCAATTGGTTTGATTGCTTCTTGATTAGTTGTCTCCCTAGGAGTCTTGTTTTGTTCATCTAGAACAACCTTCCTACCTGCTCCACCTTCTCAAATAAACTCATTTTCTAGAAAGTATGTCAGCAGAGCAACAATGATACTCTGATCATCGTGCAGGTAGAAGATGTACCCCATGGAATCCTCTGTATATCCAATGAAACTTCCCTTAACGGACCTAGCTTCTGATTTCTCTGCGTTTGTCTTCTTGATGTAGGAATGACATTCCCAAACCCTAATGTAATAAAGGTTTGGTTTCTTATTTCTCTATATCTTATATGGTGTCTTAAGAACGGATTTGGAAAGACATCTATTCAAGATGTGCACAACAGTAAGGAGTGCATGTCCCTATAGAAAAATGGGTTAGTCAGTGTAGCTGAGCATGGATCGAACCATGTCTAATAGGGTTTGATTCCTTCGCTCTGTTACCCCATTTAACTGTGGAGTTGCTGGTGGAATGAACTGTAATACTATTTCATATTCCCTTAGGAATCCATCAAACTCATCACTCCTATATCTACCTCCGTGATCCGATCGTAGTGCTTTTATATGATGTCCAATTTGATTTTCTATTAAAGCCTTGAATTCCTTGAATCTTTTAAAGGATTCAGACTTATGCTTCATTAAATAAACTAGACCATACCTCGAATGGTCATTAGTGAATGTAATTAAATAGTGGAAACCACCACGAGCCATTTGTGTGCACTAATCTTAAGACTTCATTGGCTCTTTGAAAAGTCCCAGTGATGGGAGATCTAGCCATCTTGCCTTTGAGATAAGATTCATAAGTAGGATAGGGATCCGATCCCAATGGGTCTATAAGCCCATCTTTCTCCATCTTGTGGATCTTATGTTCACCGGCATGACTTAGTCTAAGATGCCACAATAAACTTTGGTTCGTGTACCACGTTTTCTAGTAATAGCATTCACAACACATTCATTGTGGACATTTAAATAATAGAGGCCATTGACTAAAGTAGCAGTGCCAACAATCTTATTGCTATAATAATTGTTACTATCAATAAATTTGAAAACATAATCATCCCTAACAAACATAGGAACAAAAATAATGTTCTTAAGCCTCTTGGGCAAAACCAAAACATCTTCTAAAATGGGTCGCCGTGACACTAAGCCTGCTGGCAACACTAATTATCACCCCTCCATGCTCCAACTTCCTACTACTTTCCAGATCCTGATTAATTACACAAACATGAGTACTAGCTCTAGAATCAAGAATCTACGAAGTGAAAAATAAATTTATAAAATAATTAATTTCTAAAACAAATAGTTCCATACCTGAAGCACCTTGGCCTAAGTTACGACACTCTCTCCTCCAGTGGTCCAACTCACCACAAAGCACCTATCCGTCTCCTTGGGCTCCTTACTCTTCTTAAACTTTTGGGCCTTGCCCATTCCCTTGTCTATCTTAACTTGTGGATCAGGTGCACTAGTGGGCTTCTTAGCCTTCTTCTTCTTCTTGGGCTTGGGCCCAGAAGAGATGACTAAGGCCGCCTCTTTTCCATTTGGCTTTATTTGAGATTGTGCAGTGATAAGCTTGTTCATTACTCCTGCTAAGTTGCACTCTATCTCATTATTGTTGAAGTTCATCACAAATTGGGAAAAAAAGTTAGGAAGAGACTGCAAGATGAGATCAAAAGAAAAGGCCCATGATGGGCGTCCACCAGGGTGCACTCGCCTATGCGAGTGCACTTTGGTCGAGCCATGGCTCTTCTAATTTAATTATTTATATTAATATATGGGAGAATATGAGTATTATAGTGAGATTTGATATATAATATAAGAATGATAATGTAAATAACAAGAGATTTAACGTGGTTTGGTCAAAAAATTAGACCTACGTCCACGGGGGTAAAAAGTTCGGATTCTTTTATTAATGTTGGAGTCGATATATATACAAGAATTTGATGGGGGGGGGGGGGGTTAAAAGGGGTAAGTCAACTATGCTAAACATTCATTTGGTAATAAGACACAATCATAATCTATCCATATGAGGCTACAATCAATTTGGGTATAACTGGGAAAGATAGGCCAAATTTCCGCAGATCTATATATGGTAGGATTGAGGATTGATTGGATCTTGTCTTCTAGTTGCCCATAATCAGCGCTGTCCTACCTGTGCAGGTCGGGTCATCTGGGCCTCCAGCAAAGCTTGTCCGAATAGGATGTCTTCTAGAAGAATCCAAGTCCATAAAACCATTGGGCTTGGGCCCATACGGTAATGGACTATCTAGCTTGGCCCAAAGACGGATTTCTATCCACATCAATAGTCCCCTCCAAATCTAAAGTTTGACGTAGTCAAGCTGTAAGAGTTGAAAAGAAATAGTTTGATATGGGCCGAGCTGACAAAACTCTAGGTATGCAGGTGGAAAATATGCTGAAGCGAAAATGCCCAAATAATCACCAACCGATCCAGGTATCACAACCTGACCAGCAGAGCTCGGGGATGCCTTCCTGTGTAGGTCTGGAGAGAACCCTACTCGTGAGTTTGACTAGCCGATTGGACTTCTCTGTGCCTCTGTAGTTATTACCTTGGAACTCGAGAAAGTTGCTTCATCATTACAGCCTCATTAGTTATTGCCGCCATAAGTGCCCCTAGATATGCGCTCAAGGGTTGCCACATGTACGGTTGGGGATGGAGCCCGCCTCTTTCCTTGTAAGTTAATTTTCTTTTGGATTTTTTATTTTTGAAAAGGTAACTTAATAAAAACTGTTAGTTTTATTTCCTTTTTTTCAATTTTTCGTTCAGCATTAAAATCAGAAACCCTCATTCCCCTTCTTCTCTTCGATTATCCCTCTCCAGCGGCAGTTACCCACGTTTGTTGCCCACTCCGCTAGGTATTGCGTGTTTCTCTCCTTCTCCTCTCTTTATAGTTTGTTTGTTTTGCTTGTTTGCTGCGCAGTTCTGTAAAAACTTGTCGAAATTTGTTGTTGTTGTTGTTGTCGTTGTTTTTCTGCCTTTTCGTGTGTAACTATGTAACACCCCGATTTATCTCTATCTTAGTTTTATAATCCTATTATTTATCTATTAGTTTCACTTTTGAAAAGTTAAACTACCCGATTGGGCTATTTTATAATTTTCCAAAAGTACAAGGGCTAATGTGCAAATTTTGTATTTTAGGAATTGGACCCTACTCGTTATAATTCATCAATTCGACATAAAAATTATTTATTTCAAACTTTCATAAATTCATCAAAACACTTTTGACCTAAGTAAAAATATTTTTCTACTTTACGTTTTGATGTGTCTGTAACCGAACCTTTTACGCCTCCTTGTAAACTCTCTTGTTCAGAATTTTATTGGAGTTATTTTATGCCTACATAAATCTTACTGACACCCATCCACTCGGTAGAATGAGAAAAGTGAGTCAATTGTTTCTATCATGTTTCTTTTAGTACTCAAGTAAAATTTAGCAATCTTCGAGGGCCTTTAAGCAAATACTAGGAAAGGTGGCATATTTCCTTTCATAACTAGTCGAACTCTTAACACCTAACTGCCACATGTATTCAATGTAATACACCTGCAAATGAAGAAAAATATATAACCAATATTACATCTCAAAAACCATTACACTACCGCTTGGAGTCGTTTTCCTTCTCTCTTGGTTTTCCATGAATTTCACCTCAGGATTTTACCAATTTCCACGCCATCATCAATACAAAAGTAGAGGCTGTGTTCTTAAATCAATATTTCATCACGAATATATCACCACTTCATCCTTCCTCTTTGGCAACTCCTTATCCCACATCCAGATTGGTTCGTGCAGTTTTGGTTGATCACCGTTTTGGACTGCCAAATGATATTCAAATTTGGAGATCTTTAGTTCATATTCATCCTAAGAGTACAGGGAATAAACCAATGAATTCTTTACTTGCTGATTGGTTCCATAGACATCTAGAATGAGTCACCAAATCAACACAGCATGGTCCAGTTTCCAATTCCAGAAACTGTCCTCACTTTTCCATGCCCCGAAATCACCTTTAGCGTGATCGGATTAGAAAATAAATACCACCGTTGGAAAGATCCTTGAGTGTAGATATTCTTGCAGGTTCTCTTTTTCGGAAAATGTTAAGTAAACAATTCAGATTGTGCATTCAAATCAACACTAGCAGTGTACAGTTTCCATTCCCAGAAACTGTCTATCATTTTTGTTTTGCCTGAATCCACCCTTCCGGTGTTGTATTTGTAATAAAAGACCATCATGTGAAATCTGTGTGAGTTTGGATTTTGTTACAGGTAAGTTTTGCTGGAAAACATTAAGAGCACATTTCAGAATTTGCATCCAAACACCGCTGCCAGTACCCTATATTGAAATACAGAAATAGTACTCCATGTTCTTTTGCCCAGAAACCATCCTTATACTCAATTGGTTTAAACTTTAATACTATCATTGGAAATCCCTGTGAGTTTACATGTTGATAGTGGTAGGACTTGCCAAAATCCATGTTATATTATGACCAAAAATCAGATTTATTCGACCGCTGCCAGGACACCCCTGAAACTGGCAGTCACATGAGGGAGACTCTGAAGTCTCGGGTCACCATCTTTCACAACGGATTTGAGATGAGGTTTGGATAGTGATGAATCGGAGCTCATGAGTAATTTACGGTTGTTGAGTTAAGGTGTTGGACATGACCTTATATATGGATAGAATATGGTGAATGTGACAACGCACCGTGGTAGACAGAGGCGCGCAAGTAACCTACACAAATGAACACGGGAGGTCCGAGCTGCACGGTCTCCATTTTGTGACGATGGTGGGTAAGTATTGGGGGTGCGTGCTGAACAGATATTGGGTGAACACAATTGGACAAGTCGGTGAGGGTTCTCTTTTCCTTGAAACTCTTTAATTGCTTTACCTACTTTGGATTGCCATGTTTTGTTATGCAACTGTCTTATCAGTATCCTGTTGATTGGTCGTGATGATTCTTGATTCCTATACATGTCGTTCAGTTCAATATCTCATTATCCTCGATGATGATTCTTCTCGCGTCTATAGTATATGTCTTGCCTCGAAATGGTCTTCGATCTAATCGTTGTCAATTCCTAAGTCTTATCATACGAATATCGAGTCAATATCTTTCTTAACACGTTGAGACCATTATATTCTTTGGTTCTACTCCGTCGGCTAAAGGAGCTAAGTGCTATGCGGGACAAAGTGCCACGCGACTGCGGGGGCCACCTCTTGAATCCGTAGGAGCCACCACTAGAATCCTAATGTCCGGCATCCATCCGCGATATGTTCTTTTCTTGGTCTAAAGATTTGACTCTTAAAGGTAGAGTGAAGGGAGCTAAGTGCTATACGGGACAAAGTGCCACACGATAGCGGGGGCCACCTCTTGAAACCGTAGGAGCCACCTCTAGAATCCCAACACTTGGAAATTTTGCAGACTGAAGGGAGCTAGGTGCTATACGGGACAAAGTACCACAAGACGACGGGGGCCACCTCTTGAACCCGTAGGAGTCACCACTAGAATCCCGACACCTGCAAATCTCAAAAGGTGTGAAGTCTCCCGCTGGTATGGGACAGTGGGGAGACGAAACACAATCATATGACATTAATCCAAAGTATAGGAGTTATTGATTCTGGTTTCGTTATATGTTTCATGATGTTCATCATTCTGACAATTTGTTGCTTTAATGATTCGCTCGATGTGTGTAATCTGGTTTCTTTTGTAGTCTTCCGCTGCAAAGTCCATTTTAAAGGTAAAGGTAAAGCAATCCGTTAGCCTACCTCACTGAGTCATTCGGACTCACCCCTTCTTCTTTCTTCCTTTTTAGATGAGATTAGTATGTCAGATATGAAGGGAGAAGTGAGGAGTAAAGGAAGCATTGGTTCGTTGCTATTAGAGAGAGTGATTTTTTGGGATGTATGATTGGGTATGTATATGTTTTGGCTTGGAGACCTGTCATTGATAGAGTTGTTGTTGAATTGTGTAAGACTGATGAAGGATGTATTTTTGGTTTAATTGGAATGAGAATTTTTAGTTTCAGCAAATGAAGTATTGGTATATTTCTGAAGCTTAGCGCTAGCTCGAGAAAGGACGGTCTCCTAGATCGAGCTAGCATCGCGGTGTAGCGGGCCACCTTGGTTGGTGGGCACTACAGGTGTTCGTATCAGATTATACGTTTTATGATTGAACCAAAATGGTGGATTCAGGCAAAACAAAAATGATAGACAGTTTCTGGGAATGGAAATTGCACATTGCTAGTGTTGATTTGAATGCACAATCTGAATTGTTTACTTAACAGTTTCCGAAAATGAGAACTTGTAAGAATATCTACACTCAAGGATCTTTCCAACAGTGGTATTTAGTTTCCAATCTGATAACGTTAAAGGCGATTTCGGGGCACGAAAAAGTGAGGATAGTTTCTGGAATTGGAAACTGGACGTCTATGGAACCAATCAATAAGTAAAGACTTCATAGGTTTATTCCTTGTACTCTTAGGATGAATATGTACTAAAGATCTCCAAATTTGAATATCATTTGGCAGTCCAAAATGGTGATCAACCAAAACTGCACGAACCAATCTGGATGTGGGATAAGGAGTTGCCAAAGAGGAAGGATGAAGTGGCGATATATTTGTGATGAAATATTGATCTAAGAACACAACCTCTATTGTTGTATTGATGATGGAGTGGAAATTGGTAAAATCCTGAGGTGAAATTCATGGAAAACTAAGAGAGAAGGAAAAGGGCTCCAATCGGTGGTGTAATGGTTTTTGAGATGTAATATTGGTTATATATTTTTCTTCATTTGCAGGGGTATTACATTGAATACATGTGGCAGTTAGTTGTTAAGAGTTTGACTAGTTATGAAAGGAAATATGCCACCTTTCCTAGTATTTGCTTAAAGGCCCTCGAAGATTGCTAAATTTTACTTGAGTACTAAAAGAAACATGATAGAAACAATTGACTCACTTTTCTCATTCTACCGAGTGGATGGGTGTCAGTAAGATCTATGTAGGCATAAAATAACTCCAATAAAATTCTGAACAAGAGAGTTTACAAGGAGGTGTAAAAGGTTTGGTTACAGGCACATCAAAACGTAAAGTAGAAAAATATATTTACGTAGGTCAAAAGTGTTTTGATGAATTTATGAATGTTTGAAATAAATAATTTTTATGTCAAATTGATGAATTATAACGAGTAGGGTCCAATTCCTAAAATACAAAATTTGCACATTAGCCCTTGTACTTTTGGAAAATTATAAAATAGCCCAATCGGGTAGTTTAACTTTTCAAAAGTGAAACTAATAGATAAATAATAGGATTATAAAACTAAGATTGAGATAAATCGGGGTGTTACAAACTATGTCGGATAGTCTTGGCTCTGATTCTTAGAATCGAGGTGAGCCTCGCGATTTGCTGGAGACTGCCTTCGGTTCTGAGGAGAAGACCTCGTCATTTGTTCGCGACTTGTATAGTGTCACCGAGGGTGACAAGATCATTGATGTTGAATCTTCCGATACTGAATCTGACTGGCATAATACTAGCATCATCTCCTCCCATTCCCAAGGTGAAAACCCAGGAAGTAGTCGAGTCGGAGTCCTAGATGTTGTAGGAGCTCTTTAATGGCATTTTACCCTTCAACAAGAACGAAAGATACACCACATGTATGGCATATCTGAGAGATACCAGATTGTAGTCCCCACTGCTCAGGATAGGCCTCATCGCTTCCCCATTCCTCGCCTCTTGATTGAGATAGCCATTAGGTACCGCATTCCTCTTAACCAATTTGCCCTCAATGCCATTCGTATTTTGCTGTCTTCTCCACCATTATGGCCATCCATCCATGACTGAACCTTTTTTACTCTTTGTTTCTGCCTCGCTCTATCTCCTCAGATAGTGGTGTTTTTTACCTTACCGCTATAGCTGCAGCTTTAGTCAAGGAGGCCTTACCCTAAATCGTTTGTCAATTCTTAGTATCTTCTTGACACATACAATCATGTGGACTTGTATTGTCATTATGCAATCATGGAGACTTGCACCGGGATCAAACACCCTCACTTTCTCTTATGCAATCGTGGAGACTTGCACACGGGATCGAACACCCGTCAACAAGCGTATACGATCATGGGGACTTATACCGCACCTATGCAATCATGGGGACTTGCATTTGCAACCTGCCTTATTATATCTTTTTCTCCCCTCCGGACGTAAATTTTCTGAACGGGCTCGGGTGGCCAGCCCTTACCACAGATATCCTGCCTTATTTCCCACATTTCTCCATACCTTTCCTCCTTATTTCTTCTCCAACATTATGGATTCCCTTTTATCCTTGTCGCTCCAAACCCTGGTCTTCCTAGGACAAGTCCTGGAACCGCCCTGAAGGTGATTCCTCACCAAGTCCTGGAACCACCCTGAAGGTGAACGGGCCTTCGGGTCCACCACCGATTTTACGCCTGGCATCACGGACCCCGGCTACCTACCCAGGTAGTACACTCCTAGTCCTCCGACTACCTCCCTTTCACCCATTATCCTTGCTCCATATTTCAATCATCAATTTATATATATATATATACACATCAAGTCAAATAAAACAAATTCTTACTAGTTTTTCCGGAACCTTGCATTTGTCCTTGCAAGAAAGGCATTACCCTCTTATGTATTTCCTGAAAACACAATCTTTATTTCAACCAAAAATATTAGTAGTTTCGGGATTCGATACATCAAAATGTAAAATAAAGAAAATTGCAAATAATCAAATGTAAATTTTTTTCAAATTTTGCATATTCGAAGGGCGAGGTAGTGATCTTCCTTCGCCATCCTCCAGCTCGTATGCTCTTCCGGCTAACGCCCTGATCACTTTGTAGGGACCCTCCTAGTTGGGGTCCAACTTCTTCACTTTGCGCACCGCATCAACTCTCTTGAGTACCAGATCACCCACCTGTAGAGATCTGGCCTTCACCTTTGCTACCTGGTCCCACATGATCCTCTGCTTGTACTGCTCTATCCTCAGGTATGCCTTGTCTCTATTTTTCTCGATCAGGTCCAACTCTTCCCTTAGTCGTTCCTTGTTCTGCTCAGGTTCAAAGTATCTGACCCTGTGGATTTGCACCCTGACCTCTGCAGATATGACCGCCTCTGTTCCGTACACAAGGTGAAAATGACTCTCTCCTGTAGTGGATTTTGGGGTGGTCCGATATGACCATAAAACTGATTACAATTCTTCAACCCAATTCCCACCCGCTCCCTCTAGCCTATACGACCGAGGTTTGGGTGTTTTCCATGAGTACATTAGTGATGTATTTTTTATGGAGCTGAACAGGCTAATGTAAGAGATATGTAATTGAAAAAGAAAGGGTGTAGACATACCTGGTCTTTAGACCTTGTACAATTATTCTATTGGTAACCTCTACCTGACCATTAGTTTGAGGATGGGCTACAACACTGAACCGCCGCTGGATCCCCAGCTCCTCGCACCACCTCCTTAGCTGGGCTCCGCTGAACTATCTTTCGTTGTTAGCTACGATCTCTCTAGGTATTCCGAATCGGAAAACGATGTTCTTCCAAAGAAACTTGATAACTTCTGCTTCCGTGATCCGAGCTAGAGCTTGGGCCTCCACCCACTTACTAAAGTAGTCCACTAACACTAGTAGAAACTTATTTTGTGCCTTTGCTATGGGAAAAGGTCCAACAATGTCCATACCCCACCTGGCGAAGGGGCACGGGACACTCATGGAACGCATTGCCTCTGCAGGTTGATGGATAAGGCTGGCGTGTAACTGGCATTGCTCGCACTTTTTCACCAAGTTAGCCACATCTTCCTTCAAGGATGACCAGAAGTATCCTGCCCTTAAAGTTTTTCCAGCTAAGGTTGATCCTCCAATGTGGCTGCCGCAGTCTCCTTCATGAATTTCTCTTAGCACATAGTCTCCCTCTTCTGATGATACACATCTCAGGTGTGGCTGTACAAACGATTTTTTGTACAACACACCATCAATCATGACGAATCTATTGGCTGTGGTTTGTAGACGTAGTCGGGCGTTCCTATCCTCAGGGAGCTCGCCTTGAGTGAGATATCGAATGATTTCAAGTCTCCAGTCTCCATCTTCAACTACCATTAATACTTCTTGCTCCATACCTGACTCAGGTACGAACTGGATGGTTATGTGCCTTGTTTTGCAATCCATGATTGAACTACCTAGCTTTGACAGATAGTTAGCTTTAGCATTTTTCGATCGTGGTATTTGATGTACCTCTAGTTTTTGAAAGCTTTTTTGCAATGTTTCTATGGTTTTCAGGTATTTCTCCATTCTCTCCTCCTTGGCTTCGTAAGCCCCTTCAATTTGTTTTGTTACGAGCTGCGAATCCGAATAGGCTATCAGATTCTTAGCTCCTCCTTTGAGTGCCATTTTAAGTCCTATGATGAATGCTTCGTATTCGGCTTCCTCCAGCTGATCTCCTCCTTTAAATTCGAACTTAATGGCATACTCCAGCTGATCTCCCTCAGGTGTGGTGAGAACAACACTTGCGCCATTTTCGTTTTGCGTAGCCGATCCGTCGACATGTATGAGCAAAACTTTGTCATTTTCTTTCTCTTCCGGTTCAGGCTTTGTCATTTCATTGACAAAATCTGCCAGAACTTGTGCTTTGATTGCACCCCGAGATGCGTACTCTATCTCAAGCTCTCCTAGCTCTACAGCCAATTTGACGAGCCGAAAAGATGTTTCAGCCTTCCCTAGCACTGTTCTGAGTGGTTGATTGGTCCTTATAATTATCTTGTATGTCAAAAAGTAAGGTTTCAGCCGTCGTGCGATGATGACTAACACGAAAGCCATCTTTTCGATCTTCGAGTGTCTTGATTCTGCATCCGAGAGTACTTTGCTGACATAGTATACAGGCTTCTTCGTCTTTCCTTCTTCTCGTACAAGGACAGTGCTGACAGCTAGGTCAGCCACAGCTATGTACAACATCAATGGCTCACCCTGCACAGGTTTGGTCAGCAGGGGGATTTGGTTCATGAATTCCTTCAGCTCGGCGAAGGCTTGCTGACATTCCTCGCTCCAGCTGAAGCTATCTGGTTTTCTTAATATTTTGAAGAAGGGTAAGCTTCTTTCTGCCGATTGGAGATAAATCGGCTTAGTGCCGTGATCCTTCCATTTAGTTGTTGCACCTTGTTCACATCTCTAGGTGGTTGCATATCTTGGATGGCTTTGATTTTCTCGGGGTTGGCCTCTATGCCGCTTTTCGTGACCATGTATTCTAGGAACTTTCCTCCTTTAATCCCAAATGCGTACTTAGTTGGGTTCAGCTTCATCTTATACTTCTGAAGGGTTTCAAAGGTTTGTTACAGGTCTTGCATATGCGTGCTGGAGGTCCAACTTTTGACCACCATATCCTCCACATAAACTTCAATGTTTCTCCCGATCTTGTCATAAAACATCATGTCGACCAATCTCTGGTATGTAGTAGTACGTGCCAAAGGAGGTTATGAAGCTAACCTTCCTCTGGTCTTCCACATCTAGAGGTATCTGATGATACCCACTCTGTGCATCCATGGTACTTAATAGTTTGAATCCAGCTGTGGCGTCTACTAGTTGATCGATTCTAGGCAGGGGGTAATGATCTTTAGGGCAGGCGTTGTTTAGATCACGAAAATCAATGCACATTCTCTACTTTGTTCCTCCTTTTGGTACTAGAACAACGTTAGACACCCATTCTGGGAATTGAATCTCTGTTATATGCTTTGCTTTGAGTAGTTTGTCTATTTTCGTCTTGATTATGGTGTCTTTTTACTGGCCAAAGTGTCTCTTCTTTTGGATGACTGGTTTCGCGTCGAGAAATACGTCGAGATGATGTTGTATGACTGTTGAGTCTATACCTACAACGTCATTGGCTGACCATGAGAACACATCTGCATGCTCCCTCAGTATGGTTATCAATTCTTCCTTTAGGTCGGGGTTCAGGTGCGAGCCAATCTTGATAGTCTTCTCCTTGTCTCCAGGTGTGAGCTCTATGCTCATGAGCTCTCCTACAGGTTTGACGTATGACGAAACTAGCTTTTTAACCACTTCGCTTCCTTCTAATGCCGTTGATTCGGGCTTACGCTTTTCATCCTCAACTGGCATTTCTCTTTGTTTTAGTGAGACTAAGTAACATTTCTTGGATTGGTGTTGATCCCCAGATACTTCTCCCACTGCATCGAGTGTTGGGAATTTGATCTTCATGTGTGGTATTGATACCACTACTTCGAACAATACCAGTGCAGGTCGGCCGAGTATTATGTTGTAGGCTGAAGGGATATCCATGACTAGGAATCTAGTCAACTTTGTCACTTTGTTGAATCCTCCCCCCAGGAAGAGAGGTAATACTATCTGTTCCACATGTTGTGTCGCCTCACCTGCGAAGTCGAATAGAGAAGTTTTCACTGGCTCCAGCCTGGCATCTCACAGATTCATATGCCGATACGTTGGGTTGAATAAGATATCTACCGAGCTACCGCTGTCGATAAATATCCTTTGGACTTCATAGTTTGCAATCATTGCTGTTATAACCAATGCGTCATTGTGAGGCATCAACACAGTCCGTGCATCTTCAGGTCCGAACCATATTTCTTGCCTAGGTCGGGTTTGACTGACATTCATGAAGAATGCAGGTGCGGTCTCTACAGACCTTACCTGCCGCTTGAGTTGTCTTTTAGATTCCTCTTCAGCTAATCCTCCCGAGATCAGATAGATGACCTCCCGATCGATACTGTTGACCTCCTTAGGTGCGGCCTCCAGGGCGAGTTGTTTGTTAATGGGTTGGGGAAAGTTTCCTATTCTTGCAGGTCTGGCTCTACCACCTCTGCGGCCCTGCCATCTTCCTCCTCGACCTCTCCAGCTACCACCGCCGCTAAATGGGGTAGAATTGTTCCCGTTATTGGTTTGTATCACGAATTCTTTCAAATAGCCCATCCTGGCTAGACGTTGGATTTCTTCGACGAGCTTTGGGTAGTCATCAGTGTGATGCCCGAATTTTCCGTGGTATCTGTAGTAGACGCTGCTAGCGGGTTCTTAGGATCCTGGTCCGCTCTTTTTGGCCATTGTACCACATTCTTCTCTTCCACAGCCATTAGATGCTCACTCCAGTTGCCTCGTAAAGGTATACGTCGTTGACTAGCGTGCATACCTGGCCCAGGTAGGGCTACCGAGGCTGGACTAGGTGTCCAACCACTCCTACAAGTCTTGTTGCGATTATCCTCCTCAGGCTTGTATTTTCTTTGCTCAGACCGCCGTATGATTTGCATATTCTCCATGTTGATGTATTTTTCAGCCCGGCCGAGTAACTCGTCGAAGCCCAGGGCTGGTTTCTTAGTGAGTGATTTGAAGAGATCTCCTTCCCTCAGGCCATGCGTAAAAGCACTGATTTTTAGATCGGACGTTGTAGATGGTACCTCCAATGTAGCCGTATTGAATTGCCTGACATATGCGCGTAGGATCTCTTCTCTTCTTTGCTTGATGTTGAACAAACTCAAAGGAGTTTTCTCGTGCTTCTTGCTACTTGCAAATTGATGCAGAAACCTTGAACTAAACTCCGAGAAGGATCCAATGGACCCATCGGGAAGTTGGTTGAACCATTGCTGTGTAGATTTGGCTAACGTAGTCAAGAAGACCCTGCATTTGATAGCATCGGAATACCTGCACAGCAAAGCAAAATTTTGAAAAGTATATAGGTAATCCTCTGGATCTGTTGTTCCTTCGTAGGGCACGATGGAAAGAACCCTAAAGTCTTTTGGCAATTCTTCCCTCATGATGAATTCCGTGAATGCAATCCCACGATCCATTTGGATTTTGCCTCCTGTCATTTTGCGTTCCATTTTTCCATTCGTTTTGCTATGAGTTCCATCTGCTCTAGCTTTTCCTTTGCTTCAGCCATCCTGCCGAGGTCTACCCAGCCGGATCTGGCAAACATGAAGTTACTAGCATCATCCTCTAGATCTTTGTCACACCTATCGGGAGCCCAGTACTAGCGTTTCGGCATGTCGTCTTTCCCAGGGTTCATCAGCGTGCTTTTGTCCTCTCGATAATCCAGGTCGGGGTGCCCAACCTGCCAGGTCCTCCTCATCTTCCAGGTCTAGATGACGGATGTGACGCTCCTCTGGAGCCAAATACTTTTTCCGAGGTACGGTACCTCCTTTCTCCCCTTCCTCTTCCGAACATTCTGGCCTTTTAGCACGCTTGCCCGTGTTGCTGTCAGGGGTGATGTCGTTGACACCTCCAACTGCGTTTCCAGTTTTGGATGCTCTTTTCTGCGAAGGGGACACATAATCATCCCTACATGCATGATAAGCTATACCTGAGAGTTTAGAATCTACCACCTTGGTGACAGTCTTGTTGATGACTCCTTCCAGCCTTTGGACGATCAGATCCATGCTTAACACACTTTGAGAGAAGACGTTATTTCCTTCCACCAGGCTTTCTGGCGAGTCGCCTAACATTGGATCCTGCAAGTCATTTGCCGAACTCCTCACTAGGTGTGCCGATGTCTCTGGTGTGGGCTGTTCTTCTCCAGGCGGGAATATCATCGCATTCTTCCCTCTCTCAATGTCTTCATCTCCATTTCTCATTTCCATGACGTTTCCTTCTGCCATTAAAAATTATTATCGTAAAAGATAGTATTTTTACTTAAAAATAAAATTACCTCACGCCTTTCTTGCTCAGATTTACCATAGACGGCGCCAATTGATGCGTGTTGGTTTCACATCAATAATATTTATATTAATATATGGGAGAATATGAGTATTATAGTGAGATTTGATATATAATATAAGAATGATAATGTAAATAACAAGAAATTTAACGTGGTTCGGTCCAAAAATTAGACCTACGTCCACGGGGGTAAAGAGTTCAGATCCTTTTATTAATGTTGGAGTCGATATATATACAAGAATTTGATGGGGCGGTTAAAAGGGGTAAGTCAACTATGCTAAACATACATTTGGTAATAAGACACAATCATAATCTATCCATATGAGGCTACAATCAATTCGGGTATAATTGGGAAAGATAGGCCGGATCTCCGCAGGTCTATATATGGTAAGATTGAGGATTGATTGGATCTTGTCTCCCAGCTGTCCATAATCAGCGCTGCCCTACCTATGCAGGTCGGGTCATCAGGGCCTCCAACTGAGCCTGTCCGAATAGGATGTCTTCAAGAAGGATCCTAGTCCATAAAACCATTGGACTTGGGCCCATACGGTATTGGACTATCCATCTTGGCCCAAAGACGACTTTCTACCCACATCAATTATATATATATATATATATATATATATATATATTTAATTAATATATTTAATCCAATTAAATAATTAATTAAATTATCCAATTAATTAATTAATCAATTTTTTCTCTAAGAAATTAATTGATTAACTAGTCCTTTGATTAATAAATTAATACAATCATCCAATGATTTAAATAATTCATATTTCATAATTAATTTATCCAATAAATTAATTTTGGTATCAAATACCCAAAACACCCCTAAACATGATTCTCCTAATTTCATCTAGATTTCAAAAAGCGCGAATCTTTAGGTTCGTTCCAAATGGAATTGGTGAGGAGACCAAGGATGTTGGTAAAGCCTAGCCAGTGATGTGGCCCACATCAAAACCCATTTGAAACAGATGATCAGATCATCCTTAATCTTTGTGAATACTATATGAGTATAAATCGTTCATTCTATATCCCAGTCAAGAAAGAGTCATGAAGACGTCAAACTCATACACTTGACTAAATGCTTGAATAATAATAAGTCGAGATCATCTAGCTACCTCTATATCTAATATAGAGAGCTCTAATGCTTCGGCCGAAGTCTTACGATCATACTTATCTATTATAGCATAGGATATTAGCTCACTCACTTACGAGAGAATGAATCCCCTCTTGGCTATCAATTAAAACTTTTACTTGCCCATCAAGAACACAGTTCGAGATCGGTGATAAGAGGCATTTTTAAGTGTTTTTAAGCCCGTGATGCTTATGCTTGAGATTCAATTATTGCCTAAATCATGCTACATTTGAGTTTAATCGGGGTGTTAAGTGATTTCAGGTGATAAACGAGAGCACATGAAGAAAAGGGCAAAAGACGGCGTATCAAACGATCAAGAGCGGATGCTTCGCATGCTGGCGCCTACGCGCCACATTACTAGTGGCCAGGTGCCAGAAGATGCAGAAAAGCAGCAATTGCACGCAAACTCGCGCCTAGGCGCAGACTTACCCACGCCCAGGCGCCGTTTCTCCCACGCCCGAGCGCCAGATTATCCACGCCTGGGCGCCGTCCGACTTTTCCTCCAAGAAACTCCTGCCACGTAGGCGGCACCTGGGCGCCGTTCCACCCTCGCCTGGGCGCCGCTGTAATCGTTTCTTGAACCTATAAAGCCCAATTTTCAGCACATTATTTGGGTTAAAAAATCTGGGGAAGGAAGGCATTTTTCTGGGATTTTGAGCCAAAAATTCATCAATCTTGGAGGGAGAAGAAGGGCGATTAAGCTAGAGATTGAAGTTTCAAGCTAGGATTCATCATCAACCAAGCCTTAGGGAGTTTTACTTGCTTTCATTACATGTTTATGTTCATAATTATGTATATGATTGTTCTAGATCTTCTTGAGCTATTGATGATGAGCTAATTTTGTAGAACTAAGGCCATGTGAAGGCCAAATTTATGAGTCAATATATATGAAGTAATTTTTTGTATTAATTCTATTATTGCTTTGTGTGTTAATTCTATGCTTTTATTCCAATCATGCGCTTGATCACCATATGCTTGCTATCTTGCCTAATCTAGTCATTCGAGAGAAGATAGATTAGGGTTAAAGGGAATTAACGCATCATCTGAAACAAATGAGGAATTGCCTCTAGAGATAGGTAAAGATTTTCGGGTGCTATTAGCCGGATTTATCTGGGGAAACTCTAGAACGTTAATGCGTGGTTATTGATTAGATTCTCGGATAGACGTATTTAGAGAACCGTTAATTAATCATAAGATTATTATGAACCGAGACATCGGGTAATAGTTAACTAAGGAGTTTCCACCAAAGCAATAGGAGTCTAATAATTCGAGGAGTAACCCATATATATTGACGAGTAGATTTGGTTGTAGCATGTGCCTTAGTCATTTTATCATACGTAAGTTTCAGTCTATAGCTCGTTTCCTCTTTTGTCCTTCGTTTATTCAATCAATTCTTGCAATTTACTTTATTTGTCTTTTCTTTTATTGAAAATCTAAAGCTAAAATCCAAGTCTCTGTGGTTCGACAACTCGGACTTATTTTGTCCACTTTTATTACTACCACGACTAGTACACTTGCTATTCAAGCACGTTAGGTATTAGCGTGTCAATTTTTTGGCGCAGTTGCCGAGGACTTGTTTATTTTTAGTTTTTTATTTTCGTTTACGTTTTCATAATTCTTAGTTGTTGTTTATTTCTTGCTTTTTTTATTTTATTTTCGTATTAGTTTAATTTTGTTCTTGTGTTAATTGATAGGTTTGGTTTGTGGTGCATGACCCGCTCCTCCAATGAGCCCCTATTCGATTTTGAGCCCGAGATAGAGCGTGTTCTTTGGGCTAGTAGACGAGTTCGAGAAATGGCCCACAATTTCAATCCTAATCCGAATGGGAACTTTCCCGATATGAATCTCCCGGAAAATAGGGAATGGTTGCAAAATATACTCCAAGCTATGCAACCGGCACCTCCACCGCCTCCTCCATCGGTTCATGGTAATCAACCACCCCGGGTACACACTACACCGGGACCCGTTATCTTCCCAGACTTTGCTACTCCACATTTCCACATTTCTTTTCATATGTTCGGGATGGTTCAAGCGGAGCCTTTTTATGGTGACTCGAGAGACTCTCCTCACGACCACCTAGATCACTTTGAGAATGTGATCTCTATTATGCAATTCAACCCACGAGATCTAGATGCCATCCGCCTCCGATTATTTCACTTCTCCTTGAAAGATGAGGCGACTCTTTGGTACAAGTCATTGCCCCCACAATCAATTGGAACATGGGATGATCTAGTAGATGAGTTCTCAACAAATTCTTCCCTCCATCAAAAATCAATGAGCTTAGAAGTGAGATCAAAGGGTTCAAACAAACAAGGAACGAGTTTTTAGCATCCGCATGGGCAAGGTACAAGGGTATGCTACGAAAGTGCCCTGATCACAATTATACCCGAGACGAGCAAGTGCAAAATTTCTATAACGGAGTCCGATCTCGGATTTGACACCGACTCAATGCGGGAGCCGGTGGTGACCTTTTGGGTCTTGATAGTAGGACCGTGTGGATTAAGCTTGAGAAAATGGCTAGAGAGGATGAACTTTACCCCGAAGATGATGATGAGCTACCTCCACCAAATCGAAGGGTTGCTTGTGTGCAAGAACTAGAGGAAGTGGTTGCTCCGGAACCGGAGGTTGTAGATGTAAATTTTGTTGGGAATCATAACCGGCACCAAATGAATTTTCATGTACCTGAAAACTTCCCAAAGAGGCCAAACCCCGCACAAAACGCACAACCGGGCATTTATCAACCCCCGAGGCCTCCTTTCAACAACCAACAACCGAGGCCTCCTTTTAACAACCCACCTCCGAGGCAAGGAAATCTCAATATACAAGGGCAAGGGCAAGCACGAACTCCCACAATCGACGAGCGACTTGATGATCATATAAGGAAATCAGATACGTCGATCAATGAACTCCGCAATATGATGAAGGACATGTTTATGGAGATGAAGGACATGAGGACACAAATGGGTCAAATATCCTTCGCGGTGAGTGGAAGAGCCCCGGGTACTCTACCAAGTGACACGAGAAGAACCCGAAAGAACAGTGCCATGCCATTGCTTTGAGAACTGGAAAACAAGTTGAGAGTACTCCTGTTCGCATGTCGCGCCCGAGCGCGAAGCTCCTCACGCTCAGGCGCCGGTGACACTCAGTGCTGAAAATTTGTTATGCACATCCGCGCCTAGGCGTGGATCAGACGGCGCCCAGGCGCCAGACATGACACAGCAGGAAGAATGTGTTCGCACACCCTCGACCGAGCGCCAGCTTGACGGCGCCGAGGCATCGACCATCCCGGGCTCAGGCGCCGCCTTCTGTTCCTTCCGGCCCTAGTCCTTCAATTCCTACGCCATCTCCTCCCATTGAGATCTGTCTTCCCTTCCCGAATGCACAGAAGAAGAAAAATAAGGAGATGGATCCGAGTTTTCTTCGTATTCTGTCTATTCTTCGTGAGGTAAATGCCAAACTATATTAAGTTCTTCAAAGATATTCTATCTTACAAGCAAAAGTGGGAGGAAAATGAAACTGTTTGTCTTACCGAGGAATGCTCCGCCGTCTTACTCAACAAATTGCCAACAAAGCTTCAAGATCCCGGGAGTCTCACAATTCCGTGCACCATTGGGCCATTATCATTCAAGAAGGTTCTATGTGACTCGGGCGCTAGTACCAATCTCCTTCCGTATTCTCTTTTTAAGAAGTTAGGCCTAGGCAATCCCAAGCCGACATCAATGAGCCTCCAACTTGCCGATAGATCAATCAAGAGGCCGAATGGGATAATAGAAGATGTTATTGTCCAAGTCGACAAATTCTATTTTCCGGTCGACTTCGTGGTCCTTGATATGGAGGAAGATGTTGAAGTGCCTTTGATCCTAGGAAGACCATTCCTAGCCACCGGTAAGGCGGTAATTGACATTGCCAATGGTAAGTTAACCTTAAATGTGGGAGACGAAAAGGTCACGTTTGATATTTATAAAGTTCTCAAGCATCCACTTGATTATGACTCTTGTTTACGTGTTGATACCTTTGACTCGTTGATTAGTGAGACTTTTCAGGCACACATGGTAGACGACTCACTCGAGACGTGCCTTTGGCAATCCATGGATGTTGATTTGGCAAGTGAGGGGCACTTGGAAACCGTGATTAACTTAGAGCAGCCCCCTCCTTATCGTGTCATGAGGGTTGAAAAGCTAGAAAGATCATTTCCAGCTCTTCCTCGCCCTTCCATTGAAGAGGCTCCTACCCTTGAGCTTAAACCTTTGCATTTGCACTTGAAATATGTTTTCTTGAATGATGATAAAACATTGCCCCTAATTGTCTCATCTTCTTTGACGGGGGAACAAGAGGAACAACTCATGGGGGTGTTGAGGGCCAACAAGAAAGCTTTCGGGTGGACAATAGCGGACATTAAAAGCATTTGCCCGGCTATATGCATGCACAAAATACTCATGGAGGACTCCGCCAAGCCGACACGTCAACCACAAAGGAGGTCGAACCCACAAATACAAGAGGTAGTCAAGAAAGAGGTTATTATGTTACTCGATGCAGGTATAATCTACCCTATCTCTGATAGTGCATGGATAAGTCCTACACATGTTGTTCCAAAGAAAGGGGGCATAACTGTGATTAAAAATGCAAATGATGAATTGATTCCTACACGTATGCTTAACGGGTGGAGAGTGTGCATAGATTATCATAAGTTAAATGACGCCACCCGTAAGGACCACTTCTCCATCCCTTTCATTGACCAAATGCTAGAACGGTTAGCCGGGCACGATTATTATTATTTTCTAGATGGATACTCCGGCTATAATCAAATTACCATAGACCCCGAGGACCAAGAGAAAACAACTTTAACTTGTCCCTATGGCACATTTGCTTATAGAAGGATGTCATTTGGATTGTGCAATGCCCCGGCCACCCTTCAACGATGCATGATGGCAATTTTTCATGACATGGTTGAGGAATTCCTTGAGATCTTTATGGACGATTTTTTAGTTTTTGGAACATCTTTTAATACATGTCTTGATCATTTGACTCGTGTTCTAAAGCATTGTGAGGAAACCAATCTTGTTTTAAATTGGGAGAAGTGCCATTTCATGGTCCGGGAAGGGATTGTGCTAGGTCATAAAGTCTCTCATAGAGGGATTGAAGTGGACCAAGCAAAGATTGAGGTCATTGAGAAGCTTCCCCCTCCTATATCGGTTAAAGCCGTTAGAAGTTTCCTTGGTCATGCCAGTTTCTATAGGCGGTTTATCTTGAATTTTTCTAAAATTGCGAAACCATTATCTAACTTGCTTGTTAAAGATGCACCGTTTGATTTTGACTCTACTTGTATGCAGGCATTCCTCACTTTGAAAGAGCGGTTGATATCCGCCCCCATCATGGCGCCTCCCGATTGGAGCTTGCCCTTCGAGTTGATGTGTGTTGCAAGTGACACCGCGGTTGGTGCGGTACTTGGCCAACGGAAGAAAAAGGTATTTCAAACCATCTATTATGCTAGTAAGACTCTAAATGATGCACAATTGAATTATGCAACCACAGAAAAAGAGTTACTAGCTATAGTGTTTGCGTATGACAAATTCCATGCCTATCTCGTTTTGAACAAAGTAATTGTATATGTTAACCGTCCGTAACAACACGGAATCGAACAAATAATATAGTGAAAGTAAGATCGTCTCCACAGGGAAGGTTATCAAGTACCAAACAAAGTTTATCTTATTATTTAGACTATCGATTATCAAAGATTTGAGATTTTAACTAATTAAAAGCAGAAATTTTATAAAAACTGAATTAATTATAAATAATTAACACAAATATAATTAAAACGAATAATCAATTAACGAAAAGACTAGGGATTAAGATTTCATCAAGGTATTTCTATGGATTATTGACTTTCAATGGATTATCATTCTTGTTTAAATTAAAGACCCAATTTCCTTAATTACATGAATACTCTCCCGAGATCTTCATGAGTACCCACCTAAATTAATTAACGTCACTCCCATGATCAAAAACTAATTTAGATGAATCCATTAAGTTCTATGAATATTGTTTAACTAGTCTCATGCAAAATTACCAATATCTCTATTAAGCAATTTACACATGTCTATTAAATCTGAACTAATAAACTAATTCACCTCCCGGTACTTCTTAATTTATCTTAAATCATGCAATTGGTGATCAAATAATTACAAGCATTAAACACTCATCAATACATAAACCAAACAAGAAATCACATCCATAAATCATCAATAATCAAAATCAATACACAAGACTACATCTTAAACCCTAGAAAATAATTTAGCTATGCATAATTAAAGAAAAACAAGAAATAAATTGCATAAACATAAAGTTACTCATGTTCAACAATGGAGGATTGGAAGAATACAACTTGAGAAGATGAAGCTTTTCTCTCCAAGAACTCTTCTCCAAGAACTCTTCAAGATCTCTTTTCTCTCTCTAGAAGTCTTCTTTTTTTTCCAAGATCTACTTTTTTTGTAAGAATGAATGAATTATGCTCTTCCACCTCACTCTAGCCTATATAAATGTTTTTGCCACTTTTTTTTAACTAAAAAGGAGTCTTAGATACATAAATTATGCTCATCCAACTCATAAAATCGGCCCACAAAAATTCGCAGCTGCACAGCTGTGCAGAATATCTGCACAGTTGTGCAGTTGCCTGTGCAGAAATCTTCCTCTTCATTTTTCTTCAACGAAACATTCTCGTTTGGCCTTTCAAATGCATTTCTTCACATCCTCTTGGATAGCCTTCATTATTCTTGTAATAAATACTCCTTCAACTCATCAAAATCATCGCTTTTATGCCTATAAAAGCATTGAAACGACTTAGAAATCAAAATACATAAATTAGGCTAAAAATAAAGCAAAAGACTAACAACAAGGCATAAAATAAAGATAAATATGAGGTAAATCATAATGAAAATATGTAAAATATGAGACCTAACAGTATACACCGATCACTCCGCACTAAAGTACTTGCTCGCCAAAAGGAATGCTAAACCTAGACTACTTAGGTGGATTCTACTACTTCAAGAATTTGACCCCAAAATCAAGGATAAGAAAGGAGTAGAGAATGTAGTCACCGATCATTTTTCTAGGATAGAGGCCCCTAATCCCGAACACTTGCATGATACACTAATTAGAGAAGAGTTTCCCGATGAGCACTTATTTGGCATATGTAATGACCCAACTCCTTGGTATGCAAATTTTGCTAATTATCTTGTCAAGGGAGTCCTTCCCCCGGATATTACTTTCCATCAAAAGAAGAAATTCTTATTTGATGTGAAGCAATATTTGTGGGACGAGCCATATCTATTTAAGATTTGTGCAGATGGCCTCATTCGCAGATGTGTTCCCGAGGAGGAAACAGCATCGGTTTTAGCTCATTGCCATGACATGTCGGTAGGTGGCCATTTTGGGCCTTCTAAAACAATGGCTAAGGTGCTTCAATCAGGTTTTTTTTGGCCCACACTCTGTAAAGATGCATTTCTGTATGTCCAATCTTGTAATAGGTGCCAACGAATGGGTAACATCTCTAAAAGACATGAAATGCCCTTAAATAGCATGCTTGAGTGTGAATTATTTGATGTTTGGGGTATTGATTTCATGGGACCTTTTTCTAGTTCTTGTTCCAATAAGTATATTCTTTTTGTGGTTGATTACGTCTCAAAATGGGTTGAAACCAAGGCTTTACCCACTAACGATGCTCGGGTGGTTACTCGATTTTTAAGGAAAAGGATTTTCACTCGTTTTGGAACCCCTAGAGCTATCATTAGTGACGGGGGCACCCATTTTTGCAACAAGAAATTCGAACACTTATTGAACAAGTATGGGGTAAGGCATAAACTTTCAACTCCCTACCACCCTCAAACGAGTGGGCAAGTGGAGGTGTCTAATAGGGAGATTAAACGCATTCTTGAAAAAACGGTCAATGCATCTAGGAAGGATTGGTCTCTTAAGCTAGATGATGCCTTATGGGCTTATAGGACAGCATTTAAAACCCTAATTGGCATGTCCCCATATCGCCTCGTTTTTGGAAAAGCATGTCACCTACCAGTTGAGCTTGAGCATCGTGCCTTTTGGGCTATTAAATTTCTCAATTTTGACTCTACACTTGTAGGTATAAATTGATTGCTCCAATTGCATGAGCTCGGGGAATGGCACTACCAAGCTTATGAGAATGCTAAACTTTACAAGGAACGAACAAAAGCGTGGCATGATAGGCACATTCTTCCCCGGGAGTTTCACGAGGGTGAGAGGGTTCTCCTATACAACTCTCGCCTTTGACTCTTTCCTGGGAAGTTCAAGTCGAGATGGTCGGGATCGCTTCTGGTATCTCATGTATATCCTTCGGGTGCCATCGAACTCACAACGGACAAGGGACAAACTTTCATGACAAATGCTCAAAGATTGAAACCTTATGTCGGGATTGATGGACCACGGGACAAGGTGTCCATCCACCTCGGGGATCCTCCATGATCTTGTGTCTCAAGTCGAGCTACCGACTATAAACTAGCGCTTCTTGGGAGGCAACCCAAGCTCTCTTTTCATTCTTGTCTTTTCATGTTTTTAGTTTAGTTTGCTTTGTTTTCTTGTGCTTAATCTTTATCAGTTTGTGTTAATCATGGTCGTTCTTTATTTGTTGTAGGAAATAGACTGAAATTTCAACCTATGAATCCACGCCTGGCCGCTGCTTTACACCGCGCCTGGGCGCCGCGCGCCCTCAATCGTCAATTCAGTTCGTAGTACCATGCCCGGGCGTCGATCACTCACGCCTAGGTGCCGCGGAAGCCCAGAAGTCCATTTCATTTCGCATCACAACGCCTGAGCGCCACAAAATTCACGCCTAGGCGCGAGATCTTCCACGTCCAAGCGTCACATTACCCGCGCTCAGGCGTTGACTGAACACCAAAGGCCAATATTTGCTTCGCATTACGGCGCCTGGGCGCCATCATGAGTGCGCCTGGGCGCCGATCAGGTATTTATTGAAAAATTCAGTCTAAAATTAGGTCAAATTTCATCATCTCTCTCTCTCCACCTCTGCTCCGCCATTCCCCCTCATCTCCACCGTCTCCCCGCCGCCAAAACAGCTCATTTCAGCCGTCTCTCAGCCGCTCCACCGCCATAGTCTCTCTCCTCGCATTTTTGGTCTCGGGTTGCCATCGGAGCTGTGCATTTTCGACCTTAAGGTGAGTGATGGGCTAATCCTCTTTAACATTTCTGAGTATCTGAACCGAATAGGGTATGGGCTTGTCGATTTTTGCGATTTTCAGCCGGATTTGTTAATGCATTATCGATTGGTTGCATTGGGAGTGTCAATTTGCTGTTGTGTTAGGATTTGCAGTAAGTTTTTGAGCATTCTGTGCAATATTTCGTTTCCAATAGTATAATTTTGGCTAAGGGATAGTTGTATGCGAATTTGTTATTCAATTTTGTGTCCGAATAGTGGTTGATTGGTAGGAGCTGCGGATTCTTTGAAAGTTATTGGTTGGGGCTCAAGTTGAGGTTTCTGGTGTGTTGGGTTCTTATTGTTGGGCTATACAGTATCGTTTCAGTGTTTCGGGATTCATTGTTTGGGTTCATTATAGGTTAGCTGCGATTTCAGTGGGGGTATTGTTGTTTTCGGTTGTATGCTTCTGGATTGTTGTTTAATACCGTTACGCCGCTGATATTTCAAAAATGCCTAAGCAAACCTCGAAACAATCAAAGGGTAAAAAAAAGGTTGGGGAAGGGTCCTCCACCGCTCCTGAGCCCTTAACTGACCCACTTGATCCACTTACACTTCCCCGACCCTCAAACCTGAAACAGGAGCTAATTTTTAACGGGTTGTACAATCGGGTTATTATCAAAGAACGGTCTTTTGCTACCAGTGCTACGAATGCAGCGAAAGCCCGTATTGAGTTCCATCATCTGGACTATTTTTGTGGCCCTTTAGAGGCTATCCAACTCCCATGGATTCAAGAATTCTATAGTACCGGGGCTTACCTTTCCATCATAGACAAAGCGAGTTGGAAGGCACACACTATTGAGGTTCGGGGTCGCAGGGTTAATTTTGATGCCATTGCTCTTAGTGAGTGCCTCGGGATGCAGCTTCCCCAGACTTGTGGGTATCGTGATCTCTACAAGCTAGATGGGACTTACACTGTTTCACTTGACGAGGTCCTTGGGGTCATTGCTATTGAGGGAACGACTTGGCCCGAAGGGGACTCATACTTACCCCATCATATCTTACTCCCCGAGGCAGCTTTTTGGCTTGACTTCATTCGTTTCAACCTCCTTCCGAGCTCCAACAGATCGGAGTTGAACAAGGATCGGGCATTGCTCATATTCTCCATCATGACAGATCGCCCGATTAACTTCGTGGGGTTAATTAACCGGACTTTGTTAGGGCATATCAAGAGGATAGGCATCGAGTTCATTCCAGCGGTTGACCCAACACAGGCTAAGAGGAAACGAGGGGAGTTAGCTAATCCAAAGAAGAACCCGTTTATTTTCCCGTCTCTCATTTCGGCCTTGTGCTTGACCGGCGGTGTCAGAGCTTTTCGGAGCGAGACTACAGACCCCACCGGCACATCTCTTCCCTTCTCGGATGCCCCAGCTTCAGCCCATCCACCTATTCCGCCGAGAGCTTATCCGACTTGTGGCACCGGATCCAACCACACTACATCGTCTGATGTGGAGACCCTTCGGACTGATTTGCAGCAGTTGAGGACAGATATGCATTCGATGATGAGTGAGGGGTGTGCCTATGTCCGTCAGCTATTTCTAGAGCAGGACTCATTCTTGGGCCGTGGGCCATTTGACTATTCAGCGCCCCCACATTTTTCGCACTCTTCCACTCCTCCTCCGGATGATATGATCGGTGCTGGTGCTATAGTCATTGGGGTGATTCAGCTGAGCCTGAGGGAGGCACAGATGATATGCTCGATATGGATGATATTATGGGTGGAAATGAGGATGAGGGTGGCCATGAGCCGAGAGATGATGATTTTGTGGACCGTTTTATCCATGAGGATGATTAGCTTTGTTGTTTAGTCTATTTCTTGTTTTCTTTTGTCGGATACTATTTCTGTTTTTTTTTTGTGGTTGCATGCTCGCTCCGTTTAGCTCTTGTGTTTTGTTGTTTGTTTGTTTTCGTTTCTCGCTTCTATTCATTAATTGACGTCTTGTATGGATAGCCTATGTTTGATGTGTAGTGTTGATATCTTGGCTTCTCCCGTGGTTGCCACTCTTGGACTCAATTGCCTTAGTGGACTCGGGTTTGTTTTTCAGCAACCCTATGGTGATGTGTACTTTCCTCTTTTCTTTTTCGAACATTGGGAACAATGTTCATGTTAAGTTTTTTTTGGGGGGGGGGGGGGGAGGTATACTAGATCCATTGTAGTCATGTTTATCCATGTTTTATATATCTTGGTCCAATTTTTTTTTTTTTTGGGGGGGGGGGGGGGGGTACCTCTACATGTGAAACTTGTGCAATTTTGAAAAATTTTGGATATAATTTCAACCCTTCACTCGATGCATTGAGAATGGTTAAATTGAATACATGGCATGTTTTCTCTATCAATTTGAATTTTAATGACTATACGCATCGTTTCCTTGCTTGTGGGATCCTAAACGAGACTAGATTGTCCTTAAGATGATTCACATATGCACATAAATCGAGGGTAGAGGAGTTGAGTGGACAACCATTTTGAAACACTTAAGAGCTTGATCCCGGAATATCAATCTAGAATTTTCACATGTGTTATGAGTTGAGAATGTAACTTTGTATGCTTGACAAGAATAAAAGAGGTTGAACATTGGTATGACTGCAAAAGTCAGGCTTAATAGATACTGGGGGCGAAGAGCACCATGCCTAGAATACTGTACTATTATGCTAATTTGAGCTAAGCTCAAGCCAATGCAAGTGTTAAGTGAATAAGGACCTAGTTTGGTTTTGTGTCCTTTGACATTCGAGCGATTAAGCCCTTAGGAGTGTCTCTACACTGACTACCCTAAAACCGTCCAGTTTGGGAGTTATTGGCCTAAAGCTCGTTACAAGGGTGTCATAGAAAGCCTAAGAGAACCGAACATTGCACATGGTCTAGCCTCTAATGTTTTGAGTTGAAAGTGGCATAAGTTAAACCATAAAATGATAAAGTGATGAATTTTAAGTGGTTATGAAGTTCCCTTCAATTCTCGTGCCATGTGACTAATCGAAAATTGATAGATATGGGATTAATGCTTGAAAAGTGGTAAGAATGTCACTCGACTATAATGCTTGAGATTTATTACACTACACCCGTAGGATGATATTTTCGATGTTAAGGTGTAACATGAGCAAGTGTGTGACGTGTATATATATGTAAATTTGAGCTTAAACAGATGAATTCATGCCTTTGTGCTTTATTAATCATATTGATTTGTGTTGAGTGATTGGGGTTGAAAATCTTTTGATTTTGTGGGTATATCGTATGCAAACCCTCACGAGACTATAACTCGTCCTTTGAGGTAACTCAAGGGTTCAAAGGCTTGTTGCATTCGCTAAATGCAACCGTGTACTCCACGAAAGTGAGTTAGGTAGTTGTTTTCTTTCTTTCTATTTCTCCCGTGTTTGATGATGTTGTTCCTATCCTATAGCTCTTATTGCTCGAGGGCGAGCAATTGGTAAGTTTGGGGCGGTTGATAAGAGGCATTTTTACGTGTTTTTAAGCCTGTGATGCTTATGCTTAAGATTCAATTATTGCCTAAATCATGCTACATTTGCATTTAATCGGGGTGTTAAGTGATTTCAGGTGATAAACGAGAGCACACAAAGAAAAGGGCAAAAGACGGCGTATCAAACCATCAAGAGCGGATGCTTCGCATGCCGACGCCTAGGCGCCACATTACTCGAGCCCAGGCGCCATAAGATGCAGAGAAGCAGCAATTGCACGCATACCCGCGCCTAGGAGCAGACTTACCCACGCCCGGGCACCGTCCGACTTTTCCTCGAAGAAATCCTGCCACGTAGGCGGCACCTGGGCGCCGTTCCACCCGCGCCTAGGCGCCGCTGTAACCGTTTCTTGAACCTATAAAGCCCAATTTTCAGCACATTATTTGGGTTCAAAAATCTGGGGAAGGAAGGCATTTTTCTGGGATTTTGAGCCAAAAATTCATCAATCTTGGAGGGAGAAGAAGGGCGATTAAGCTAGAGATTGAAGTTTCAAGCTAGGATTCATCATCAACCAAGCCTTAGGGAGTTTTACTTGCTTTCATTACATGTTTATGTTCATAATTATGTATATTATTGTTCTAGATCTTCTTGAGCTATTGATGATGAGCTAATTTTGTAGAACTAAGGCCATGTGAAGGCCAAATTTATGAGTCAATATATATGAAGTAATTTTTTGTATTAATTCTCCTATTGCTTTGTGTGTTAATTCTATGCTTTTATTCCAATCATGTGCTTGATCACCATATGCTTGCTATCTTGCCTAATCTAGTCATTCGAGAGAAGATAGGTTAGGGTTCAAGGGAATTAACGTATCATCCGAAACAAATGAGGAATTGCCCCTAGAGATAGGTAAAGATTTTCGGGTGCTGTTAGCCTGATTTATCCGGGGAAACTCTAGAACGTTAATGCGTGGTTATTGATTAGATTCTCGGATAGACGTATTTAGAGAACCGTCAATTAAGCATAGCATTATTATGAACCGAGACATCGGGTAATAGTTAACTAAGGAGTTTCCACCAAAGCAATAGGAGTCTAATAGTCCGAGGAGTAACCCGTATATATTGACGAGTAGATTTGGTTGTAGCATGTGCCTTAGTCATTTTATCATACGTGAGTTTCAGTCTATAGCTCGTTTCCTCTTTTGTCCTTCGTTTATTCAATCAATTCTTGCAATTTACTTTATTTGTCTTTTTTTTATTGAAAATCTAAAGCTAAAATCCAAGTCTCTGTTGTTCGACAACCCGGACTTATTTTGTCTACTTTTATTACTACCACGACTAGTACACTTGCTATTCAAGCACGTTAGGCATTAGCGTGTCAATCGGCTGCACCAACGTGTGAATTGGGCCTAACTACTCTAACGATACGCTTGATGTCACAAGTATCTCTTCAACATGATACCTCAGGTCGAGGTTCGCGCATAGCAATCACAACTAATCAATTCTGTCATTGACTGTCAAAGAGTGCAAACACATGTGACATAATTGATGTGAGTCGTGTCTGAGTGCACCAAACCCATCAGTACAGCTATAATATAAGCTCCAACTATCCCATAGTGTTCGACTAGCACATCTCGTGTCAAAGCCTATATTATACTAGTCTTGACGAGTATCAATGCTCAATTGAGACTCTACAACTTGTGAACATATTAAGTATACAAGTATTTCACTCTTCCAGTGCTTATTTTCTTATCTCATAAGAAATGGAAAGTCTACCCTTGTATACACAGACTTAACGTTGTATACGACTTGTGAATGCCATGTAAAACAACTAAAGATGCGTTGTGCTAATAATTAATGAGTTCCCAATTATATAATACAAGCCCTACTCTAATCTGTCCTCCATGGCATTCGAGGGCACAAAATCCAATAATATTTTCATTCACTTCTTTTGGTGTAAAATTAGAGAAAGATCTTGTATCTTCAAAACAAAGAATATATAATTTTTCGAGTTTTTGGTCAGATTTGCCATAGCCTTCCCGGTTTACATGCAAATGAAGATAATCCTTGCTGGTTCCAATTGTATTTCAATGACGTCAACAATGAGGTACAAAATAGGTTGAGTAAAATTTATGATGCGAATTTGAATGAAGATATCGTCAAGAATTTGATTAGAATAATGGAGACAAATCTGTATGCAAAACAACTTCATCGATTGAAAGATTATATCTCTTTTTATGAAATCGCTATTCACATAGCAAATGATGTTAACTTAGATCAGAGTGTTTATAAATCTCCAATAGCTGATCAAGTTGCAGCAATATGAATTGAAGGAAATCATCCTAATTTGCCGATTGATTCACTCTCTGGCCAGACACATAATCAAGCATTTCTTTGGATGCTATGACCAATTACAACATCCACTTTTTTTCTTAGGATGGTATCAGAATATTAAAAAGGTTAAGTGAACAAAAGAAATCATTCGAACCCAACTTCCATTGACCAAGAACAACATTGTAAGCTTTTACTTCGTTTATACACACACACACACACATATATATATATATATTAGTTTTTTCTTTTTAGAGAATGATTATTTATTATTTTCAGTTTGTCTATGCAATAAAATTCATGTATAAAAGATATCATCAACTGCATAAAAAAAGTATGAGTTGATAATGTAGACTAATTGTGTGATTGATTATTAGCAGATATCCAGAGTACTATATAATGTTCTATGATATATTTTTAAATTAATGAGCCTGTAATCTCACTAATAAAATTATATTATTTAAACCCCAGGGGCAACTCAAAATAGTCAAATGGATTTGATTCAAATAACTTCCTCTACAATTGAAAATGTTCTTTCTAAAGGACAACAAAGTAAGTCGCTGGCAATTCTTATATTGGTGAATGTTTAAAAGACTATATAATCTTTTTTCACTTAATAATCCATTTTTTTTTAAAAAAAAAAAAAAATTCTATATGTGTTCCATTTTTTAAGTGTTGCTAGGGAAAATGCCTAAAAGTCTCATGTGGGGGAATATAGTTGTTACAAATTCTAGATATGAAATCCACCACACCAATCACATTTGGTCTTTGCAGGAAGATTGCTATAACAATATGCTATAGACATGTACATCAAAGTAGAAACAACAAGACTAGACTATACTAGAAGAAACCAATTAAACTTAAGGGCTGAACTCTACCAAGGATTAGTAGACAATTTTGCAAAGGAAGAAACAAGAGAAGGTGATGTTGGATGGAGAATTGTACTTACTGCATCTATCAATTTTGGAGGTCCAAGCAGGGATGGATCCAGAGGGCCCTGGGCTCTCCGAGACTTCAAATTTTTTATGTCGGGTATATATATATGTTTATGCTATGGCCTCTCCAAAAATATAATATAAAGGTGTTTAAAAAATAATAAATAGGAGCTCTAGCATAGTTGCCACCGCTGGGCTCATAGGACTTTGTCTCATCCGAGAGGTTTGGGGTTCAAATCATGTGCGCTCCTCTGCTTTTTTCAATTAAGCTTTGTTTTTTTTTATTTATTTAATTATTTTAATTGAAAAACTACTTGTTTTCAATTAAAAAAACACTTACAAAATTGAAAACAGAGGGATTATTTTTTTGCTAATTTAGATATTTATTTTCAATTAAAAAAATACGTACTTTGAATTAAAATAATAAGAAAATGAAAAGAGGTAGTTAAATTGTTAACAACTCTACTATTCATTTTTGAAATTTCTCCCATATAATTATTAAGATTAAAATTAGAATTAACAATTTTTTTAAAACTAAAATTTATAAGAAGCATTTTATGGATGAAAAAGTACAACATCTACAAATCTGAAAGCAAAAAAAAGTCTACCGACATCATTCAATTATTTAGGATTTATTCACTACAAGGTAGCGAAAAGTGATTATATTAGTTTTAATTGTTGTTATTTTGTGTTTTTTTAAAAAATTAGCATTACAATATTATTGAAATTTTGCGGTTGAATTCTCTTTTATTTCTTTGGTTCAATGTTATTTTCTTGATTCGCTTAAATATAACTTGGTTTGAAAAGAGCAAAAATTTATTTTTTTAAACTATTTACTTGTTTTTAGAAATAAAATGGGCAAAGTCATTATATTTTTTTAGCATATATTTTTATATGTATATAATTAATCATAGTCAACTTGATACGTAGTCAATTATAGATGAATATAATAAAAAAATGTCATATACAATTTTGATAGACTTTTCAAGAATTACTTGTATATTTTCAATTATTTTATGTTTATTAAAAGTCAACTTTTTATATGTGCTTATTGTTATTTTACTTATCTATTTAAACTGATAAAATGAATATATACATGCAAGTTTTGTCAAAAAAATAATATTAGTGGTAATTCAGCCCTCCAACGTTTCATTCCTGGATCCGTTCTTGGGTCCAATGGACATGCCGCGTAGATATCTTGATGCAATGGCATTGATAAGAAAATTTTGGAAACTAGATCTATTTATTACCATGACATGTAATCCAAAATGGAAAAAATAAAAGAACTATTGGTACCGAGTCAATTAGGTCAAGTTCATTTAGATAATTAGCAATACTCCAAGACATTAAAGATCAACTCTTCACAAAAAATCATTTGGAAAGGTGGTTGAGCATGTGCATGTTGTGGAGTTTCAGAAAAGGGATTACCTCATGCACACATTCATACTGAAATCTGATTATAAGATCTTAACGCTCGATCAATTTGACTGTTTCGTTTGTGCTGAACTTCCTACTAAAGAAAAATACCCTCAGTTGTACGATTTTGTTGTGGAGCATAAGATGCATTGGCCATGTGGAGACAAAAACAAAAGCAACTCTTGCATGGTAGATGAAAAATGCAAAAGTCATTATCCTAGGCCATTTTGTCAGAAAACAATACAAGGAAATGATAGGTATCCGATTTATAAGAGAGCAGATGATGGAAAACTATTTGAGTACCGATTGCACAACTGAACAATCCATGGGTGCTTCCTTATAACCCATATCTACTAAAAAGATATAAACATCGAATTAATGTGGAAATTTGGTCTGGATTGACGGCAATAAAGTACTTGTACAAGTATATTTACAAGGGACATGATAGAGTTACTGTGTGCCACAGGTGCTGAAAAAGAAAATCGAATACACTAAACTTAACAATTTCAAGATGCAAGATGGGTATCAGCTCAAGAAGCAATATGGAGGATCATTGAACTCAATTTGAGCCAGATGTATCCTGCAGTTATATATGGCCTTGATCTATGTAAAGCCATATGATTTAAGCCTAATAAATTGCTCAATAACAGCCCATTAATTTCATTCTTTATTAGGCCCATGTGGTGGGGACTTGTTCTTTCTGGAAAATAATCTTAAGTTCATGGTTTATTATGTTAAGCTGATTTATGGTACATCTAATTTGGCATCATGTTGCATGGATATATTTCTATTAGCAAATAAACTTAATTATTTCTAAAATAAATTAAATATTTATAAAGACCTTTGACATATAGTAATTTTCAAAATTATTACTTTATTTTAACTCATTGTTGGAAAAGCACATGCGTGACTCATGTGCAACGCACATGATACTTTCTAGTATAATGAAAAAACTATAGGAGAGGTCAACGCTAATGTACCAAAGGAGAGGGGTGTGGATGCTAAAGATTCATAGTTCGGGAAAGGTCGATGCAATTATCCCGAAATTGTGTTGGTGCGTGTAATTTAAAAAGCCTCATATTAATTCCTTAAAAAAATGGCCCTCATAGCTTTTATGTCCACGAGAATATTTCATGGCAGAATTCTGATGATCAATAACTAAAAAATGCATAAGTACCTTACTTGTAAATGAAAACATTCTTAAGAAGATCAAAGGAATACGATATCTAAAATGCAGCTAAAACATAAAATATGAATCAATACCTTACTTTTTATATAAGTAGATAGCTAGAAATCGGCATGGATATATAAGGTTTTGAGCAGACATATTCTGTGAAAAAAGTACTTTTAATTCTACCCAGGTCTCTAGTTTTAATGCTCTCCTGCCTGATTTATTGCAAATTAAAAGTTGTTCAAGAATGAGACGTTATTGCCAAAAATAAGATTTTTATAACTTTGTTCAAACCAACAAATTAACCTTTACTTTGGAAAAAGCAATGCTCCAAGAACAAATACAATTAACAGAAATATTCTTGACTAAAACAGACGTAAATCCGCAGCCTATCTTACCACCTTAATTAAGTAATCAATCAACATTATATATTGGTTCACATTTGATCATGTAATTTCCAGTGTATATATATGAACTCAATAGAATGGAGACTATAGTTATTAGCCCAGATTTCTGCAATCCTGAACACATTCATCTAACGATATTCAGGAAATTTCTCGCTGTTACAGATGGAAACTTTGTGGTCATAGATGAAAACAACAACGTTATGTTCAAAGTGATAGATAAACTCGTCACTATTCATGATCGTCATCTCCTCGTTGATGCTGCTGGCGTTCCCATTCTCACTTTCAAGAAAAAGGTTTAGAATTTTGCAGTTTTTCTTACATTTTATGTTTATAAATTATACACGGTCATACCATGGTTCAAAGTATCAATTGATATACTATAGAAAGCTATCTATTATTCTCCGGCCGATAATATCCAGTAATATAATATCGAAAGATATCGCTGATACAATGATATTATCAGCTTTATCATAATATTATTGGTGATAATATTCGATGTTATTTTATTCAATGTTATTGGTGATAATATTCTATATTATTTTAAACATGCTTATGTTTATTTATATTTTATACAATAAAGTTTCTTGCTGTACACTTAATTAGTATTTAATATTATTTATACCACTTTACTATCTTTGGAAACTTTTGGCATTCTAAATGTATTTTTTTCGTATCGCTAAGACTATTTTGATACATCGCGAATTCCGATCGATATAAAACACTACTTACCGATATTATTACCAGTATCGCGACTTTGACACATGGCTAATACCAAAGTTTCGATTCTTTTTAGCCAAATATTGTTTTCTATCTTTCCAGATTTTGAGTGCACACAAAAGATGGCTAGTTTTCAGGGGAGATAGCTCAGACAATGCTGATCTCATTTTCAGTGCCAAAAAATCTTCAATTATCCAATTAAAGACTGAATTAGACGTATTCCTATCTGGAAACGAGGATGAAAATTCGTGGGATTTTAAAGTTATTGGCAGCTGGTTAAAGAGATCATGTTATATATACAATAAGGATTCTACACTAATAGCACAGGTAAAAAGTTTTCATATTACTTCGTGTTTCATGAACATTTTACGAAATTCTCAAATTGAATTTTCCTTCACGATTACTAAAGATTGAAATTGATCGATAAATATTTGATTGAAATGCAGATGCATAAGAAGCACACAGTCGGGAGTATTGTGCTTGGGAAGGATACTTTTGGTGTGACTGTTAATCCGCAAGTTGATTGTGCGTTTATAGTTGCGATTGTGGTGATACTTAATGAAATCAACAAGGACAAAGATGATTGAGATGATGGATATATGACCCTTATTTAATAGTTCTAATATAATGCTGATTTAAACTCTTTATGTATTAGATGTAACTAATTTGAATACAACTTAAAATATTAATTTAGTCATGAATTTATACAAGTAAACTATATATTCTACATTTATAACTTTTTTTCCCCTCAATGTGGCAATAGATACATGGCAAAAAATGTTCTGCCCAAACGTTTTGCACCAAAAATTTCTACATGAAAATTCTGCCCAATAATATGCAAACAAATCTTGGGGTATATCTGGTTTCATTTTGAAATCAAAATATTGCCAAATATTTTAGCCAACTTGTGTTTTAATAACACTTTTTTGGTCAAAAAAGGAAAAGAAACGAAACATAAGTCCCTTGGAAGATCGTGCCCCCTGTCCTTTTCCCTATGTTTACTGCTAAGTGCTAATAAGCTAATAAATTATGTTTGTATATATGTGTGTGTCTATATATATATATATAAAAAAAAATAAAAATATATGTATGTATAAAATGATTTATTTTTATATGTAAATTAAAAAATTAATATATTTACATACATACATATAATCATATCAACATCTAGATATGTACAACTAGTGGGAAAATTGCAATTTTGGTCCCACAACTTAGCAGCCCATATGTTCTGTTAGTCCCAATATTTTTGAATTTAGTATTATATGTCTCATAACTTTAAAAAGTGTGTGTTTTTTGTCCTAAGATACGATTACATCATGTATTTGTACGAAATTGGCATGTGCGGCTCACGTGGGATCACAAAAAATGTGCGTTTTTGGTCTCATAACTCCAAAAAACGTGAGCCGCACATGCGAACTCCGCCAAATACATGACGTAATCGTATTTTGGGACCAAAAATGCACATTTTTTGGAGTTATGAAACGTATAATGCTAAAATCAAAAATATTGGGACCAAAAGCACACATGGGCTAAGTTATGGGACCATAAGTGCATTTTTCCCTACAGCTAGTCATATATTTATATATATTACGATTATTTCAACTCAAATGTTATAATATAACTTTTGATTAATAAATAAACATTAATACATGGGAAAATTACATGCAGACCCCCTAATTTGTTGTGTAATTATCAAAACCTCCTCTTACTTATTGAAAATTACCAACACACCCCCTCAAGGGGTCTTTGTAAGGTTTATAGGGGTAAAATTGTAAGAATTTCTAAACTTACAAGGGGTGTAATTGTAAGAGATTCTTAACATGAGGGGATGTGTTGGTGATTTCATATAAATGAGGGGTTTTTGGTTGTTATATAACAAGTGAGGGGGTCTTTTTGTAATTTTTCCTTAATACATCTATGTTGACGATCAATTTTTCCCTCCACACATTCAGTTTTATACTAATGTGATTTTTCTATTTCCTGGAGACTCCAAAAGAGTACTTCTCGACATAATTATTAGCTTTGAGAGTTTTCGAACTCCGAGTATGATGCAATCATTATCATTCACTAGGTAAAACGCACGAGATTTTGAGTTTCAGAACTTGCTAAAAATCATAAGTTAGTAGCTATTATCAAGTTGATCACTTGAAATTTGTAAACCAAATATGATTTGTGTTTTTTAAAAGGGAAAATTGCATTTTTGGTCCCCCAGTTTTATGTCAAATTTGATTTTGGTCCCTCTGTTACACCGCTCTTCAAATGTAGTCTGTGAACTATCACATTTTCATTAAATATGATCCCTCAGTCTAGTTTTTCGTCAAATCGGTAACTATTGGGGTTAATTGAAATGTCAAAAATTACATTTTGCATCCCAGAAACACAAATTTTGACACTTTCCGCCCCAAAAGATAATAATTGACAAATTTCGCCATTTACTCATAATTTTATTCACAAATTACATCACAATCCATTTCCTATCCATATCCACAACTTTACTATAGTATTCAAAATAACAAAATGCAAAAAGTAATATGTTAAGGAGAAAGAAAAATGTGGTGGTAATTATATTTAGTTGGTGATCCAAATTTCAAATTGTATATAGCATTTTTCATATTTCAACATGTTAATATTTGTTTAAAAAGATGGCCACCACAATTGTTGCAAAATAGGGTTATCCACACCTAATTGAGATAAATAATGCTAAATCAAGGTAAGAAATTTTTCTTGGTGATATGAATATTTGCTAATTTATTATACAATCTGTAACTACCTCTTAGTTATCCAAATCCCTCTAATTTCTCTCAAAAACCCACATAATATCATGTTTTCGCTGCAAACAAATGGCTGATCTCTAATTTTTCTCTTCCTTTAACAAATCGTGAATGAAGCAAAACAAGATAGTGATTAACAACTCTCTCTCTCTCTCTCTCTCTCTCTCTCTCTCTCTTGTCTACTCCCTGTACAACAGAGTCTCTTAAATGCAAGGTTGAGAGTAGGGTTTAAATGCTGGTTCATCCTCTGAAGTCTACTAGACAAGGACACAAGCTTCTGTTGTTTTCTCCCTTTTGGAGATTTAACTGAATGGGACCTATACACAAGAAAAAATCCATAATTAATGCACGAGACAGAAGTTTGTATTGAAAGCCTTATTAAAGTTTACACAAAATATTAATACCTAAGACTGAATTGTTGATTTAGAAGATTCTTCAAAAGTTCATTGACTGATTGATAATACTATGGTGAGATTATAACATAATACAATAATTTAAGTCTACAAACTTACAAAATTTAAATTAACAATGAAACTAATAGACAACCTATTACATTTGAATTACCTCAACTACTATGAAATCAGGAACATGTGGAGCAGACTATAATGGTTCTTAAGTCGGTGGGGCAGATTGGAAAAGTTCTTCAGATTGAGCGGGGGAAGGGGGGGTTTCCTACAACATTAGATGTTGTTATTTCAAATCTGCCCAAGAAAATATGAATTTAACTCATACATAAAGATTGAAAAATTACCTCAAACTGGGCAAGTTGTGGTGGTACTACAGGCTGTGTGGGCACCTGCAACATTAAGAGAATTTAAATGTTGTAACTATGAACTAAAAAAGAGACAAAAAAACACATATAAGTTACCTCAAAGACTGTAGACTCCTGGACAAACTAAGCATATTGTGGAGCAGATGGAGTGGTACTTCAGGCTCTGGGGGCATCTACAATGTACATGTTGTAATAATGAACTAATAAGTACACAAAAATAATAAATATAAGTGACCTCATAGTATGTGGAATCAACATCAGCTTGGGCACTCTGTGAAGATCACAGGGGGGCATCTGCAAAACAAAAAAGATTATGTCAGAAAAGACAAAAAATTAAACAACAAATGAATGCAATACACTTGAAATAATACCCTTACATATTAGGTTTCTTATCTGCATGCTGCTCATTTGCATTTGTTTCTGCAGGATGCACAATTCAGTACAAGCATATTAATGATAGGCATTTTAACATACATAACTAATAGGTAGTTAAAAATACAATTGTGAAACATATTTATCTCTGTGGATCTTGTCCTAGGGGTAGCCTTTTTCTGTTATGGCCCATCTCATGACATATACCAAATGTGTGAGTTGGATGCTTTCTTGACACTATAGTTGGGGTTCTTGTTCTTGTCCTTGTCATTTCCATCTCTTCTTCTTTCTTTTTTATTAGGCTTCTAGCTCTTATCTTCACTTGAGGAGGATGGACTGTACGAAGGGATGACACCTCAATGTCATGCATACTTGGCATAGGATGTACCATCTGACTATACACTCTCCAATAAGTGTCTTTCTTGAGGAAATCATCCACATTGTCCTCCACCTCTAACATGTGGTAATTACAAGCTGAAATGGCATGACATGATGGGTATCTCACCAGCTGGAACAACCCACAGCTATAGTGTCTTTCATTGAGAAAACAATGTGCTTAACCTCATATTTATCAACATCCCCCAGTGGGCATGACAGTATCTATCCACTAGCCTCGGTTTCTCAATTTTTGTCAAAATATTAGAATACACTGTACTCTGATACTTCTCCATCCCCTCCCTTTTTATTTGGATTCTATCCATTAATTTCATGCTGATCCACTCAAACACTTATATAATGGTTTGTGCTTTGCCTCCAATATATATCTATTAAAGGATTCAGTGGTGTTATTCACAATTACATCACATTTTTTTCTTGAAGGAAAAAAACACCTTGCCCAAAGGACAGTTGGCACCTCACTAAGCCACTCAAGTAGAGTATGTGTCTCGCCTCTTTTTGGATGCACCTTCTCAATCTCCCTTATTACTCTCAGGTACCAATGCACATTATATATGAAAGAAGCATTCTAGACAACCTTTTTATTCCTGTCCCCTAAATCTCCCCTTAAAACTATTGTATGTATCTTTTAGGCATAATCTATGTTCAACATTTGGAGCCAGTTTATGTATAGCTTCAACCAATCTTTTCTTCCTATCAGAAATAAATCCCCAACCCCTCTCAGACTGTGGTCATATATCCCTAAGTAGCAAATTCAAGAACTACTCCCATGTGTCAAACTTTTGCACTTCAACAAAAGCCACAACAATTGGGTACATATTATCATTATCATCCCTCCCAATTACTAAGCTCATGACTACTTTGCAGCATTACGATTTTCCTCAATCTCACCCTAACTATTTGTTGTTCACTCTGACTTAGAATGATTCACAATTGTGTACTTTGGTATATGTTAATGATCTTGTGATTGGGGGAAAGGATGGTGCTACAATTCAAAATTTTTAAGAGGATTTGTGTGAGTCCTTCCACATGAAAGACTTGGGTGCGTTAAAGTATTTCTTGGATGTGGAAGTTGCACAGAACAAAGATGGTATATTTCTTTATCAATGCAAATACGCATAGGATATTGTTACTGAAGTTGGGTTTTTAGGTGCTAAGCCAAATGGATACTCGATTGAGCGGAATCATCAGTTGGTATTAGCGGACATTGAGCTATTGGTGGGTCCCAAAAAATAGATGATTGGTGGGCAGACTATCTTTGATACTCACATGACCCGAGTTATCCTATAGTGTGCATGTTTTGGCTCAATTTTTGGAAAAGCCAAGGAAGGAACACTAGGAATATGCCTTGTTGTGGTTCGCTATTTGAAGGGTAGTCTGGGGCAAGGCCTACTTCTACGATCACATTGCATCCTACACTTGCATGTGTATTGTGATTCGGATTGGGGAAGTTGTCCCTTGACTAGTCAATCTCTCACCGGTTATTTGTTTTATTGGGCAACATACCCGTTTCCAGGAAGACTAAGAAACAACATATAGTGTTACGATCATCTGCTAAAGTGGAGTAAAGGTATATGGACACGACAACGTGTCAATTGAAATGGTTGAAAGAATTTTTGGTTTCATTAGGAGTCACAATTCTGGTCCTATGAAGCTCTATTGTGATAGTCAAGCGGCATTACATATTACATCAAATCATGTGTTTCATGAGCGCACGAAGCATATCACGGTTGATTGTCACTTTATGCATGATAAAGTCCAAAGTAGAGATATTGAAACTGCTTATGTTCGCAGTTCAGAGCAACTAGCCGATATCTTCACGAAAACATTGGGGAAGCAACAGTTTGAGGCCATTCTGCGCAAGTTAGGCATTCGAAATCTTCGTGCACCAACTTGAGGGGGGTATTGGACACGGACAGAACCTAACTCGATATTAGGCGCACCCACGCTTAATTGACAATAGTCTTCTATTAGACGTCTTTGTATTGTATATATAGTAGGCGGATTTTTTAGGATATCTTGTGTAGTCTTTTGAGTATATCTTTGTGATAGGTTAGAAGTCTTATTTTGGGTAATTTTCCTTGACAAACTCTTCAAGGATACGTTATATATATTCTTTGGCCTTTTTTTGCAGATGGAACATAAAGAAAATATTGGCTCCATGATTTCTTTAGCATTCATAATTACCGATGCATGTTGATTGTATACTTAAAGATGAGAGGAGGAATTCCCAATGTATATTTGTGACCAAAAGTACAAGATGATATATCAACTTAGCATGAAGAATCAGAAGTGTGACGGGAACGTGGGTTATACAATTATGTCGATACTCACAAAAGTGATCCATCCACAATTCAATGATTTTGTGGTTCTTGTGGGAATATACCATAACGTCGATACGCACAAAATTGTGTTTCATCCACAGTTCAATGATTTTTTGATAGTAACGATTTACTTATCTTTGTGATGGATCCACAAAGAGTGAGGATTGTGATTTTCTGCTTGCATTCTGCAACAATCACTCGTAGAACTGTCAATGAGCTCAAGCCGGCTCGAAGCTCGTAAGCTCGGCTTGATAATTTTCAAGCCGAGCTTTATACAAGCCGGGCCCAAACCGAGCTAGAGCCCAAGGATAAGACTTGAATTTGAATTCAAGCCGAGCGTGAGCGAGAGTAGGCTCGGCTTGAATTTGGCCCGAGCTCGTAAAAAAATATATATACATGTATATTGTTAGGAAATTTCATGTTAGATGTTTTGATGATGACAAGATAGAATTTTTTGTTAGACCCCAAATACAATGTAAGTTTCTATTTTGATAGATCCAGTATAAGCGTTTGAAAGAATGTAATTTTTTATTAGGCTTGTAATTTTTATCTTTATAGATTTTAGACTAAGTATTAGATACCGAATCGCTAATAGAATTCTAGGTGAGTCTATTAGAGAAGAAGTTGAAGATCAGCGTCTGAAGTCAACTGAAGATGAAGATCTGTTCTTAGCGCCTGTCAAACGCTAAAGGACTATTTCAGGATTTATGAATCAAGCGCTCAAATCACTCTAGCGATCCGATGTCAGATTCACCTGAATTAAATCCTCAAGTCATGAAGGACTTAAATGCAATCATTCAACGGACATTTATTTCCAACGGGAAATAAATTCAAATGGATTAAATGTCTGATAAGAGCATTAAATGTGATAAGCCACTGTGACTTGTGGACAAGCCACCTTTTGACTAGACTGTCAGAACTTCAGAGTTTATAGCTGCTCCCCTCCAATCGATGCCAGCAGATTTTCAGGAATGTCAGGTTTTAGGTAAAATCACGCGCTGCGTGAAAGGCACGCTCTCACATGTGTCCAACGGACAGATCCCAAGAATTGCCTATAAATACCTTACCTTCAGCAAACCCCAAATATGGTACATAATATTACAAGAGAAATTTACGTACCTGCACAAGAAAAAGCTTAGAAACTCCATAACTAAAAAATCCTTCAAGCTTTTTATCTACATTCCAGATAGTCAAAAATATCTCAAACCTCTTCCAAAGAAAAAACCTAAATTCCTATTGAGATATTCCAAGTTGTTTGATCTTCCCAAAAACAAACAAAACCTTGTGATAAACCTTCAACCTTTCATCTGAGTGAGAAAGAAGTTGAAAAACCCCTTACAGGCAGTAATTCTGAGTGAGAGAAGCTTGTAGAAGACTATCGTCATTGGTGCTGAAATCTGTGTGATCAAGGAGCCCGAGATCTTTTTCATCCTTTACTATCTTGTAGAAGATTCTGTGTGATTCTTCGAAAATCATCCAAGTAAATTCCTCCAAGTGAAAAGGAGAAGAAGGGCGTAGCTGGGATTACATCACCCAGTGAACCTTACAAGTTTCTTGTGTTCATTTACTTTATTTACTGTCTTGATTTATATTGTATTATATTCTTTGAAAAAGACAAGCTAATTGCAAAGGGATTAATTAACCAATCAAACGTTAAAAATTATTTCCGCTGTGCTTACCCTGATTAAGCGATCTAGGCATTACCCTACTTTGGTAAATTGCTAAAATCACTAAATCTAAGTTATCTTTATTGAAGCGTCTGACCCAAGCGCTCAGCTTCTAAGCGTTCAAATCTTTAAAAAGTGATACACAATTTTTGAAGTCGAAAAAGACTTCAGGGTCTATTCAACCCCCCCTTCTAGACTCTTTCGTATGCCACTTGGGACCACCATATATATATATATGTGTGTGTGTGTGTGTTTTATACATTATATACAAAAATAAACATAGTACTTTTTTTATAAATAATTCCAGATTACATAGAAAATACCAACATTTAAAATTAAGGAATAAAATCCTTAAAATCAACCAACATTCAATTCTATAATTTCCTAATATAAAACACTATACTCAAGAAATTAGAAAAGTAAAATATTATCAATTTAAACCTATTAGACCGCATGCAATACAAATATATGAGAATTCACATAAATTGACATTGAGGGTTGCTAATTTTTGTCTTCAAGAATTGTTCGTTTATTTTTTCTCACAACTCACGACAAAAACAATTTTTTTGTAAGTAAGTCTATATGTTTAGTTATAATATTTTTCAATCTTAAATATGTGTGGAGCATATATTTCAATGAAATGAAATCTTTCAAATTACATTTTAGTTATGATTTGTCATTTAAGATTGTTATTTTTTTTAATTTATATATTAGATTACTTTATTACTTAAAGTTTTTCAAAAGAAAACAAATTCGGGCCGGCTTGGGCTCGGCTCGAAGCTCGTACTAATTTTCAAGTCGAGCCCGAACTTTGAAATAAAAAGCTCATACAAATTCAAGCATTGGTGATAAAAGCTCGCATAATATCAAGCCGAGCATGAGGGTGACCAGGCTCGGCTCGCTCGGCAGGCCTAATCACTCGTGCGGCGGAATCTACAAAGAGTTTGTTATATACGTAGAGACGGTCATAATTTTCTCAAGACATGTAGTCTCGAAACCCATTGAAAATCACTCCACATCCATCATGCAAAAAATATGATGATAATGCAAGAATTAGGCAATAATATATATCATATTAGAACCCCAAAGATTCAAAAGATATTCTCCATACATGCCTTCGTGCAACAATTTCTATTGAGATAGAGACTAGGGTTTACATAGTTCAAACCACATATTGGTCCCGGTCGAATATAAACATCTAATTAACTAGATTTCCGACAAATTTAAGCTATACAAGACTTGCAAAATTACGAGAAAACTGAAACATCCGGTTCTCATTTTTTCTTTGATTTGAAGTCGCTGGACTCATGGCTTTTTCCAGCCCTAGAGATAGTTTTTGTTGCTACTATAAGTTAGATTTTCTGCCTTGGCTAAGTGAACCGTTATCTGTTTTAGTCTCGATACCTTGTGTTGTAAGACGATTAACGAGTAATTCTAAGGCTTCCTTCATCCACCAATACTGGCAAACTTTCCTAGCTTCTCTAACACTTATCTGCCAGAATCAAGTCAGCAAACGCGATTAGAAATTTAATTATCAGAATAATTAATCCAAATCTCGGACATTATATACATAGACTGAAAAATATTGCATAAGATTTACCCAGATTCTTTGACGAACATCTTTCTCAGGCCAGAACTCGAGTTGCTCTTTCACAAGCATTGGAAACATGTGACCCTCGTAACAGTTGTCATTGTTTTTGCTCTTGAAATTCCATTTCCCCAATTTATGCTGCAAGTTTGTGAAACAAAATAAGTATTATATATCTCTCCTACACAAATTTAAAGTAAAAGCACAACACAATTACACTCGATTGATTGTCTCCTTTAAATATATTAATTGCTTTTTTTTGTAACTGTCACAGAAAGGACTAATGGAGTACGCTTTATGCTGTTATTATGCAATTTTCGTTTTGTGTACTATTTGGTACAAGGATTTTGATGTGGAAAACGGAAGAAATACTCGACAAAAAACAATTTGGAGTGTTCGGTTACTATAGATGTTTAGGCTATGTTTGGTTCATGTGGATTTTGATGAGGAAAAAGAAAAGGAAAATATTATCGATGCTTCAAATTATAGTACTTTATGCTTTATGTTTTGTTCATTCCCATTTTCCTTAGCCGTTTCCTCACCAAAATCCAAGAACCAAACTGAGCCTACGGAAAACTAACATACAAGTAAAATGAGAGAAAAACATTATTTGCGTCGTTCTCAAGATCCAACAAATTTATCCCTTCTATCCCTAATGTTTTCCCCAAACAACTAAACAAGCTTGGGAATTTAAATTTCTTTCTCTAATTAGTGAACGGCTCACACATATTCAATCAAGAAAATGCTCCTCAAACTAAATGGGTCCAAAAGGGGTGATTCCAACACTTTTCATTCTACCAACATTGCTACTGGAGATAGCATCGATTTGGAAAAGAACGAACCTCAACATCACCTACTACCCCAGCCTCTTCTACTGTTTCACGCAACGCAGCATCTTCGATGGATTCATCATTTTCCCAACCTCCCTGAGATAAAATGATGAAAATCATAAGTTCTGCAAATTTCTTCGTCATTTAACACAATCTTATTGGCAATCGAAACAAATTTGCACACGAAGTTGCAAATAATGGGACACAAGGATTGGAAATTATGAAATAATACCTTTGGAAACAACATCCCTTTCCCTTTTCTCTGAGGAGTTATCACGAGAACTTCAATTTCTTCCTCGTCCACTGTAGACATACCACGGTTACCTTTGTATCTGTATGGAATACATCTGCATAACATAAATATAGATTGTCAGAAGAAATGGTAAAGCAAATAAACATATTTCTTTCGGGTTCATTTTTAGGAGCTTTCTGGACTCGAAATCTTTGAAAAATCGCAACCATTCACGTAACTAGATCCGCATAGACTCCAATATGTATATGATTGGTGGTGATAATATCTGAACTCGAAGTTTCGGGACTCCCCAACAATCATTTTTTTTGTATATGAAAGATGTATGAGCTTTTCATGAATTATTAGATACGAGAATCTGCCAATGTTCAACATACTCGAATCACACACCTTCAATAATGTGATTAATTTAAAAGAAATGCATAATTTGAAAACAAGAATTAGAATAGCTAAATGACAAAAATGAAAATAAATTAATCAAAGACTCGGAAACTTCTGAAGTTTACCCCTCAGAAATTCCAATTTGAGGACACTCAAGTCAACCCAATTGGAAAAGTCCTCAATAATCTTCCCAACCCAATTGCTAAAAGTCATCATATATACTCTATAAAACATTTAATTTTTTGTCTAAAAAGATAAAAGATGGGTCCTAATAGTTCTTCAGCCAAGCAAAAACAAGTGAAACAGTACCATAATTAAATTTAGAATCTTAGCACCAATTCTGGGGGGAAAAGGATGGAACAATAATCCAAACGGGTTTTCATGAAATTTAAATGATTATTATAGTTTTTTTTTTTTCCTTGAACATTTACTTCATCCAGGAGTCAACTCTTAATTACTCCATTAATTTCACAATTAGTATAAACAATAAACGACTAAATATATGAACATGAAATTGTGTGTATATGTGTGTGTGGGAGGGGGGAGAGAGAGAGAGAGAGAGAGACGAACCCAACAACTTGACGGTGACCTTGAAAATTGTAACGCTGCAAATGTCTTCCAGTACGAGGAACAAGAGCAACCATGTTCTTCAATTCCATGTTATTTTTTCTTACAGAAGTATATATGAAGATTTAAGTAAGTAGTGTTATTACTAAGTACATGTATAGATATGAAGATGATTTTGAGGAGGAGGAGGAGGAGAAGTTAAATAAAAGAGTGTTGATTGAGAAGTTTGCAGAAGAGAGGAGGCCACCCACAAATTTCTTTCTGGTTTATTTCTTTATGGAAAAGGCACCATCAAGTCTGTCTCTACATTTATTGTGTTTCATTGAGAAACCGGTCGAAGAATGGTGGGACTTATAAAGGGAGGAGGAAATTTATGTTCATGTGGGTCGTGGGAGATAACATATTGTAAATTAGCAAGAAAAAAGAAAAAGGAAAAGGGAGATATCATGTTGTTATGAAAGTAAGAGTACGTGTCGCTGACGCGTCAATTGTGGACTACATTTGCGGCTTCGCTTTCTCTCTATTCACGTCTTCTCAATGCCAAGTGCTCGTCAATTTCTAGTAACCAACTAAAATAACATCAACCACCAGCATATAATCACGTCGACCTCCAGCACAGCGCGGTTTATTGATTATGTCTAGCCTTTAATTATGTTTATAAGTTCCAATTTCGCGATATAGTGGAGTCAGATCAAATAGAACATCGAGAGCCGAGAAAATGAAGTCAAGACGGTAAAGATATGTATCGAGACAGAGTTGGGGATGCGGTGCGAAGAGGAACGATGCCGCAACGCCAAGAAATGGCGCCGCAGCACAGCATGAGAAGGCGTACATTGCAGCGCTAATTTCCCGTGGTGCACAAGCGAGCTGCAGCGCCATGGGAGGGCACCGCAACACGGTGAGAGTGTAGCAAGAAGTGTTGCAGGGTCATATTTGTGCACTGCAACGCCGCGTGAGTAGCTCGCTGCGACACGGGCTTGACATGTCCAACAAGTGTTTTGACGAATTTCAGGTTGAATGTTTTTCATTGTTCCCTTGGTAAAATAAGATTGTTTTTCCTAATTTGTTAAGTTTAAACTTACTCCACAATTATAAATAGTAGAGTTCAACTTTTAATGCATTGATTCACTCAATTCACTCAGAAATAAAGATGTAGTCTAGTGTTGGCTCATAAATGTAGTCAATTTGCCGAACCACATTAAAATTCCTTGTATTCATCATTTAGGTTTCTTGTTATGTTTTGTTTAGTTTCTTGATACTCTGATAATATCGTTCCTAACAACTGGTATCAGAGCCATAGCTTATAGATTTAGGAGACCTCTTACATCTAGATTTATGAGGAAAACACTTTGTTGCAGCGATTTGTTGTGGAAGCAATGGTAGGATATGAAAGAAAGGTGAAGCTCAACAGTTTTATTATAGGTAGCACGAATTAAAGTAGTGGTGATGCTAGATAAGATGACAAAAGAGGATGAGATCAGTTAGATAGCCAGCTAAAAAGAGTAATATCGTTTAACGTTCATGAGAAAATATAGAAAAATCATGGTGTCAGCAGATAGGCAGATTTGCAACAGCAGAGGCAGATTCGTGTTAACAGGTAGGCAGAACCCGAAGCCAGTGGGAAAATTTGCGGTGCCATTGGATGATCCCTAGAGCCAGAGATCAGAAGGCAAACCCGTGTTATAGAGGGGACTAAATGTGTTTCCAACGACCGGAGGGGCAACGTTACGGTGCCAAGAAAACAAACCCAAAAAGCCAGAGGCCAGAGTGATAGTATCAGTAGTCGGGAGGGTAGAGTCATGTAGTCAAGAGACCAAGGGCAGGATTGTTGAGGTAGGTCCATGTTGAGATAAACCATAAGGCAAAGGCACGGCGCCAGGAGGAAATACTTGGAGCTAAATGTCATTAAGGCAGGATACAAAGTCAGTTAGGCAGATTCGCAGAGGCATGGTTTGTTGGCAAAGTGGTGTGACATGGCTCATGTAGTGGGAACATCGAGCTATATGAGAGGCTCGAGTTGGCCATTGAAAAATTGAAAGTGTTAGCGATGGATCAGACGTAGCTCATGCAGGGGACAGAGTGCAGATATGTAAAAGATCCGAGATTGCCATTGGAAAAAGTCTTGGTGTAAAGATGTCAACAACAAGATTTAGCAAAGCGGATTTGAGTGCAGCTGAAATTGCGGGTTGTGAGACAAGTTTCAGGTCTTGGGGCTAACATATATCCGTGGGTCGATTGGACCAAGAGAGATATGTCACGGTATTCAAAAGTCAGATGATCACCAAAAGTATACGGTAATGGTGAGGGATTCAAAGAGTCCTTCACAGTGAGAAAATGGAGAGAGTCCGTCAAGTGGGAGGTACTAGGGGAAGATGAATTGACCAGGCATGGAGATGTCTTGGGATTTGAACTCCATTGGGTTTGGGGATGTGTCAACTAGATCGAGATTCACTTGGGAAAAGTGAAATAGTGATTCAAGTTGAGTTTGAGAACTTTTTTATCTGTTTCCAATGGGAGATTGTTGGGATATAGTGGAGTCAGGTCAAAAAAGGGATTGAGAGCCAAGATGGAGCCGAAACTGATAGAGACAAAGTCGGGGTGGCGCTGTGAAGAGAAACAACGTCAAGAATGGTTCCATAGCACGGCGCGAGAAGGTGTGCGTTGTAGCGCCAATTTCTTGTGTTGCAATGCCATGGGAGGGCATCACAGCTCAATGAGAGTACCACGAGCGCGTTGCTATGCCATATTCGTGCGTTGCAGCACGGTGAGACATTAAGGTAATTGTTAGCGCCAGCGCGAGCAATTTGGCTTACTGCAGTGTAGGCTTGACGTGTCCAGCAAGTGTTTTGGCAAATTTGCGGCTATTTTGGCGTGTTCTTGGAATCCCTTTTGAATTGAAATGTTTCATATTGTTCCATTGGTTAATTATGATTGTTTTTCCTAATATGTTAGGGTTTAGACTTACTCCACTATTATAAATAGTAGAATTCAGCTTGTAATTTATTGATTCACTCAATTCACACAGAATAAAGATGTAGTCTAGTGTTGACTCGTGAATGTAAGCAATTTTTTGAACCACGTTAAAATTACTTGTGTTCATCTTTTAGGTTTCTTGTTTATTTTTTTCATGGTCTGATTCTACACATACTAGTGCATTATGGGCTAATTGATGGCTGGTTCTTAAAACTTGATTCTATACCACTAAAATTTATTTTCCACTATGGTGCTGGTGGTGGTGGAATACTCAAACTAGATCTTATATCTACACAGATTTTGACAAAAAGCACCTACTAGGCTACTAATAAAGTTTCATTTTCTTTGTTAAGTAGATTTTATATGAATTTTATTTGACTTTATTAAAACACAAATTCAAGAACGAAGTTTCACCCCAAAGAAAAATGGGGGGGGGGGGGGGGGGGGGGGGGGATTAGTATGATGGTGATGATTTTTTTGATTTTGTGATGGTGATGATAATTGACCACATACTTTTTCGATTTTAGAAGGAAAATAAGGAGAAGGATAAAGCTAACACCGGCCAAGGTTTGCTATGATTGTCTAATATTATATGCATATGTGTCTATAAAATGTGTGTTATATCTTTTTTATACTTATTATAGATTATATATATTTGATGTGCATGTACAATATACAATATACATAAACATATTTTGTCACAAAGTAATAGTTAATACCATAGTTTTCTTTTATGAAGCCAACTTATTATATTAGAAATGGACGTATAAAAATCTATTCACCACCCCCTCCCCCCGCCTTTTTCTCTCCCGTCACCAGCTCCAGCTGGCCCAACGCCGTTTCCACTGGCGTCGGCCTCTCTCCCTACCTCATTCTTCGCCCTCTGTTTTTCCCGCTTTGGGGTCTTGCCAAATAGTCTTCTTGGTCCACTTTTTCACCTCTTCCACTTCTCCATAGCTGTCTCATCCTGTCTTCCTTACTCGACCCTCTTCCCCCCATCCTGATCCCATCCCTCCCGACAAATCCCCATATCGATCCTTTTTGATGCACTTAAGGAGGCTATTGGGTCGGCTTCAAATCCAATTTCCCCTCTCACTATAAATGTCCTCTTTGATGATATTGGATCTATGGGCTTTGGTTCTCCAGTTGTCCGACAAGGTGTCTGGGGCTCATCTTTCTCTGAAGATAAAGTTTCTGAAATGTCATTGCCTTTCAAGTTTGCTTTAGTCGGTAAGTTCTCCCATGGGATTCCCATGATCTCTAAAATTTGTGAGCGATTTTTGAAATTAGGTCTTAGAGGATAGTTTAAAATTACAACTCTTAATCTTCGTCATGTTTTCATTCGAATGTCTAATGGAGAAGATTATTCTTGAATTTGTCTTAAACAATCTTGGTCAGTTGAAGGGTGTCCTATGCGTGTGTTGAAGTGGTGCTCTAAATTTAACCCCCGTGAAGAATTTCCCATTGTCCTGATTTGAATCCGACTACATGGTCTACCCCTCCTGTTTTTTCATAAAAAGTCTCCATAATAACGCCTCTTTGGTAGGTCGGCCTTTAAAAATTGATGATGCTACGACTACATATGATAGAACCCAATTTGTTAGGTTTTGTGTCGAGCTCGATTTATCCACTCCTCTTCTCCCTAAGATCTAGTTGGAACATAACGGAGCTGTTTTCTTTCAACCCATTATCTATGAAAATCCTCCCAAGTATTGTTCAGATTGTAAACATGTGGGTCACAACGAACAATCTTGCCTCGCAAAAATCAATCGATCTCCAGCCTGCTTAGCTGCTCTCAAGCACAAGAATGATATTAAGCATGGAAAATAACCAGTGAAGCCCTAGAAATTCAACGCCCATTTCCCGAAGTCACCTAGAACCCTCTCGAAAGAAACCATTCCTAATCTGATCCCGTCAACCCAAAACGCATTGGATCCTAAAGGCTTGTCACATTTTCCCGACAAAAGTAACCTGATGGAATCAGAAAATGGGAATGCATTCGAAGCACTCCAAGATACAAATGAAGAAACTCTTGAAGTTGTAAATATGTCTCCCACTCTTAAAGACTTTGGTTAACAAAATTGTCCTGCTCAAGCAGTCATGTCAGATGCTCCCAAGAAAAACTCCAAGATGTCAAAAATCTATTTCAAAGGCCGAGTCCCAACTTTGGACAATATTACTCCCTCGGATTTCGGAACGCACATCCTGTAGGCCCCTCCTTTGTCTTCTAATTCAGTTGTCGATTTGGATGGTGTTGTTCCAGTTAATTTTTTGGATGCGACAAATCTTAATGTCTCTACGGTTGTGTCGGTGGACCAAATAGATAGTCTAGATAATCCACTAATCAATTCATTGTTAGAACCACTGGAAGTGATCTGTGTAGAATGTCCCCTTGTTAACCCGGAGAAAGATTTTGATCCTCTCGATCAAACCCCAAACCCGTCTCATAGGTTTTCCTTAGAACCAATATCTTCTCCTCAACCCTTGCTAGAGATTTTTTCCTCTACGGAATCAGAATTTGTTCCAGCCAATTTCCAGCTTGGTGATGAAATCACTTCTACTAACTTTTTGAATATTGTTTTCTCTTGTGCTGCAGATGACATAGCTAGATCTGAGATGGCTAGAAATGTATTTACTGATATCCCTGCTTTGGGTGCCTCAAAGGCTGGTAAAACTCCTATCCCGCAAAAATCCAAAAAATCAGGCCTCTTAGAATCCTCACAGAAATTTATCTTTGAAGACGCCGCTAATAGTGGTAAATTAAAGCGATCACCATCCCTGGAAGGTTTGAATATGCAACTTTCTTCAAATATTCCACCCCCTCCAATGAGCACCAGAAATCAATTAGCCAAATCCTCAACCGCTCCATCAACCTCCAAAATCACTATCCCCCAGCAGTCAAGAATTAGAAAACCTCGGAAAGACTCCTCGAAGTCCTTCCACTTCCCAATCATTTTAATTGAATCTTTCACTATGGAATATCCATTGTATTGGAAATAATTTCTCAAAAAGAACCATTTTTCCTAATGTAGAAGATTTTCTGTCTAACTTTTAGTCATTACCGAACCAGTGATACCCCTTGATGAAACTTCTATGGCTCGTAGGATTGGTTTCCAATCGGTTGTCTCCAATGTTAATAATCAGATTTGGTGTTTTTCAAATTTCAACTTACAAGTAGATATTCTATCAGATTCTGAACAGCTGCTTCACACTCAAATCCCTTATGAACAGCTGCTTCACACTCAAATCCCTTCTCCCCTACTTGCTCACCCATTATTGTGCTCGTTTGTGTATGCTAAATGCACCCCAGCTGAAAAAATTCCGCTCTGTGATGAATTATGTGCTATCTCCCAATTGAATCTTCCTTGGCTAGTAGAGGGGGATTTCAATATTATCTCCCATTTGGATGAAATAAAAAGGGGAGTTGATCTGACCCCTCAAGCTATCGATCAGTTTAGTGATATCATTTTGGATTCTAGGCTCAATGATTTAGGTTTGAAGAAGCGTCTTTTACTTGGACTAATAATTCATTATGGCAAAGGCTCGACATATTTTTGACTTCGAATTCTTGGTTTGACTCTTTTCATGGAACGCATATACAACATCTCTCTAGATTCTGCTTAGACCACTCCCCCTTCTGGTCTCAATTTATCTCCAAGCTGTTAAACCCCCTTTCGCTTTCAGATTTCAAAACATGTGGGTGAAATACCATTTTTTTTTAAGAGACGGTTAAAAGCAATTGGACACCGTCGATAGATGATTTAAAGCTACTGGACTACTCAAGGTTCAGCTTAAACTGGTAAGACTTAAAAATTCCTCAAATAGTGGAATTGGAACAAATTTGGTAATGTGTTTAATGGCATCCTCAAAGCCGAGAGTATCGTTTTCTCACTGGAAAAATTGATGAAAATCCTTGTAAATCCTCCCTGGTAGCCCTCAAAAAAGCTAATGCCATCCTCGCTCAAGCTTTTTCTTTTGAGAAGGCTTTGTGAAAACAGAAAGCATCAATGAGATGGCTTTTATAGGGGGAAAGAAATACCAAATTCTTCCACTCATATGTCCAAAAGAAAAAATTTAAATTAAGGATTCACAAAATTGTCTCGAATACCACTCAAATTAAGGATCCAACAAAAATCAAAACCTCTGCTGCTAGGAACTTCATGTTAGATGTTGTTAGGAAATTTCATGTTAGATGTTTTGATGATGACAAGATAGGATTTTATGTTAGACCCCAAAAGAATGTAAGTTTATGTTTTCATAGAACAATTGTATAAGCGTTTGAAAGGTTGTAATGTTATTAAGCTTGTAAATTTTATCTTTGTACACTTTAGACTAAGTATTGGATATCATGTCGCTAGTAGAATTCTAGATGAGTCTATTATAGATGAAGTTGAAAATTAGCATCTGAAGAAAGTGAAGATAAAAATTTCGTCTTAATCGACTGCCAATTGCTATGGACTGTTGTAAGGTTATGAATCAAGCGATCGAGTAGATCAGATTCACCTAAAATAAAATCTGAAGTCACAAAGGACTTAAATGCAATCATTTAATGGGCATTTATTTCCAAGTGAAAATAAATTCAAATGCATTAAATGCTTGATAAGAGCATTAAATGTGATAAGGACAGATTGTATACGGAGCAAGCTACCTATTGTCTAAAACTGTCAGAATTTCAGATTTCAAACCCGCCACATCAAACAGTGCAGCAGGATTTCAGGAATGTCAGAGAAAGGGTATGATTCACTCGCGCGTGAGAGGCACACACCTACATGTATCCAACGGACAAATCCCAAGAAATTTCCTATAAATACCTTACCCCGGCAAACCCTAATATACGTACATACACAAGAAAGTCAGAACTTTGCTAAAATTCTCTCTCAAGAAAAAGCTTAGAAACTCCATAGCCAAAATTCTTCCAAGCTTTTTATATACATTCCAGACAGTCATAGATATCTCAAACATCTTCAAAAAAGAACCATGCACTATTATTGAGATATCCTAAGTTGTTTGAACTTTCTAAAATCAAACAAACCCCTGATCAAAACCCTCAACATCCTCTGTCTGTGTGAAGAAGTTGTTGACTCTACAAGCAGTATTTTTTAGTGAGAAAAGCTTGTTGGTGAAGATTTTCATTGATGCTGAAATCTGTGTGATCAAAAAGTCCAAGATCATCATCCCCTCCTCTATTTTGTAGAAGCCTCTTTGTGATCCTTTAATTATCAACTTAGTAGAATTTCTCCAAGTGTTCAAGGAGAAGAAGGACGTAGCTGAGATTACACCACCCATTGAACCTTATAAATTCTTGTGTTATTTACTATCATTTACTGTTTTATTATCTGACTTTATACTTTATCATTTATCCTGAAAAAGATAAGTAAAACGGTTAAGTGACTATTTGACTAAAACGAACGCTAAAGCTTTAAAAATTATTTCCACTGTGCTAACACTGATTAAGCGATCTAAGCGTTACCCTACTTTGGTAAATTGTTAAAATCACTAAGTCTAAGTTATCTTTACTGAAGCGCCTGACCGAAGCGCTCAGCTCTCTAAGTGTTCGAATCTTTAATAGAGATACGAATTTTTGAAGTCGAAAAAGACTTCAGGGTCTATTCAACCCCCCCCCCCCTCTAGACCCTTTCGTATGCCACTTGGGATCACCAAATGTTTTGATGATGACAAGATAGAATTTTATATTAGACCCCAAAAGAATGTAAGTTTATGTTTTTCATAGAACAATTGTATAAGCCTTTAAAAGTTTGTAATTTTGTTAAGCTTGTAATTTTTATCTTTGTAGATTTTAGACTAAGTACTGGATGCCAAGTCGCTAGTAGAATTCTAGTTGAGTCTATTAGCGATGAAGTTAAAGATCAGCATCTGAAGTCAAGCGAAGATGAAGATTTCGTCTTAAGCGAATGCCAATCGCTATGGACTGTTTCAGGACTTACGAATCAAGAGATCAAGAAGATCAGATTCACCTGAAATAAATTTCAAAGTTACTAAGGACTTAAATGCAATCATTTAACGGGCATTTATGTCCAACAGGAAATAAATTCAAATGCATTAAATGCTTGATAAGAACATTAAATGTGATAAGGACAGACTATATACGAAGCAAGCTACCTATTGGCTTAGACTATCAGAATTTCAGAGTTCAAACCTGCCATATCAAATCAGTGCAGCAGGATTTCAGGAATGTCAGACAAAAGATATGATTTACTCGCGCGTGAGAGGCACGCACCTACATGTGACGAACGGAAAATTCCCAAGAAAATGCCTATAAATACCTTACCTCCGCAATCCCTAAATAACACGTATATACACAAGAAAGTCGAAACTTTGCTGAAATATTTTCTCAAGAAAAGCTTACAAACTCCACAACCAAAATTCTTTCAAGCTTTTTACATACATTCCAAACAGTCATAGATATCTCAAACATCTTCAAAGAAGAACCATACACTATTATTGAGATATCCTAAGTTGTTTGAACTTCCTAAAATCAAACAAACCCGTGGTAAAAACCCTCAACCTCATCTATCTGTGTGAAGAAGTTGTTGACTCTACAAGCAGTATTTCTAAGTGAGAGAAGCTTGTTGGTGAAGATCTTCATTGGTGCTGAAATCTGTGTGATCATGGAGCCTAAGATCATCATCACTACCTCTATTTTGTAGAAGCCTCTGTGTGATCCTTCGATAATCAATTTAGTGGAATTCCTCCAAGTGTTCAAGGAGAAGAAGGACGTAGCTGGGATTACACCACCCAGTGAACCTTACAAATTCTTATGTTATTTACTGTCATATTGTCTTACTTCATATTCTGCCATTTATTCTGAAAAAGACAAGTAAAATGGTTAAGCGACTATTTGACCAAAACGAACACTACAGCTTTAAAATCATTTTCGCTGTGCTAACCCTGATTAAGTGATATAAGCTTTACCCTACTTTGGTAAATTGCTAAAATCACTAAGTCTAAGTTATCTTTACTGAAGCGTCTGACCAAGCGCTCAATTCTCTAAGCGTTCAAATCTTTAAAAGTGATACAAAATTTTTGAAGTCGAAAAAGATTTCAGGGTCTATTCAACCCCCCGCCCCCTTTTTCTAGACCCTTTCGTATGCCACTTCGGACCACCAAGTGGTATCATAGCGGTTGAACTAGAAACCCAAGCGTTTCCGAGCATAACTGCTTGTTTAAATCCATTTTCCTAAACTTAGTCGCTTTATTTATTTTAATCTCATATCATGGCTTTTCACAAGATGCCTAAGCTGATTGAATCAAACTATGATTAATGGAAACTTAAAGCATTCTCATATTTATATTCATGTGATAATGAGATGTGTGATGTAATTAAAGATGGCCCCATTCAAATCATGAAAGTTATAACTCGAGCCCCTGGAGCGACTGAGGCTACTCCAGATGGTTATGTCGAGAAGCCCAAGTTAGAATGGACGCTAGAAGATCGGAAAAGAGCGAATCTAAATAATGTTGGACGAAGCGCTCTATACTCAGCGTTAGGAGACAATGATGCATTGTTTAACAAGATCAAGCAACGTAAGACTTCAAAAGAAATATGGGATAAATTGGCTATCATGTGCGAAAGATCAGCACAGATGAAGGAGAACAAGCTCTCCATAGCCATGCTAAGATTTGAGCATTTCAAAATGTAGAACAACTAGACACTAGAACAATTGAACGCAAGGTTCGCTTTGCTCATTACAGAGTTAGCGTCACTGGACAAGGAGTTGACTAACAAGGAAATGGTCAACAAGATACTCAGAAGTCTTTCAAGCAAGTATTTGAAGATCATTTCAAAATCCTCCCCCTGCACCAGCTCAGCCTCCAGCACCAGTTCAATAACAAGCGCCTTCTTCTCCAATACAGAATGTTTCAGCGGCAACAATTTCCTAGCGATTAACCACTGAACAGAAAATGAAAACTAATTTGTGTTACAATTGTAGGAAACCAGGGCACTATTAGGTAAATTGCTCTTATCCGAATGTATCTAATCCCACAAGGTAAGATTATGCAGATAGAAACTAATTCAGGAACAACCTTCACTAACAAGGTTTATTAGCGGAATCTGAACTATTCTCCGCACCTGAAGAGCATTTGAAATCATCAGATGAAAGCAGCGTTGATGAGCCGCCAACAAGCGACTCAGCGTTAATTTATCTTATGGAAAGAGATGAAGAAACATCTGATAACTCGCTATCTAAGGTAAACACTGAATTATCTCATCCCTTTTCTTATGATGAACTACTTGACAAAGTAATTGAGTATTACAAAGATTGTCAAGATGCCGCTAAGATATATTAAAATCACTTCGATATCATTTCATCGCTCACAAGTGATAGAATGACGCTCAAGCCAGAGTTGCAAGTTCAACAACAATGCATTGAGAAGAATCAATCGCTTGAGAGTGAAATTACTCGATTAAAAAGTGATATTGATATAATAATCAAGAGAGACGCTAAACTAATCGTTAGACTTGCCAAATCAGCGCAGCTTGTCTCATCATTATCAAAAGCATCAAGAAAGCTAGATAATGTGACTAAGGTAACCAAAATTTTTAGTGAAAAGACCGGTTTAGGTTGTGATAAATTTGGTCAAAAATCAAAAGCGTCTAAGGTTACGGAAACCAACAAAGGAAAAGGTGTATTCTTTGTTGAGAAGAGTTCAAACAGTCAAACGATGAATGAACCCAAGGACAATGGTAAGAGGCCAAATGGGAAGGTCAATACCAACTCAGGTAATAAGGAGAAGACAAAAGTGAATGATTCACAGAAGAAGATTCATCCAAATGCTCAAAAGGCTAAGGATAAACCATCTACAGGTGAATCAAATGCTAAGCGTCAATCGCCAAAAGCGACTCCTAAGCCAGTGCCAAGAAAATACCAGCGTCAATATCCTCAAAGATCTAGATCATATTATCAACACTATGATAATTATAATTATGATTATGACTATGATTACTATTATAATCGAGGGTATTACTATACACCTAAAAAACACACACAACAAAAACGGAAACCCAAAAAGGCCAATCTTCCCGTAATGAAGACAAAGCAAATATGGGTTCCGAAAGTTTTAATTCAAACTAAAGTCACTAACATTGAAGGACCCAAAACAACATGGGTACCTAAGAAGAATTAGAACTGCCCTTTGAATGCAGGTACCTAGAGCCAACACCGATACTTCAGTTTGGTGCATTGATAGTGGGTCATCAAGGAACATGACTGGCTCAAAAGATCTCTTGGTCAACTATCGTGCAACCAACGGTCCTCAAGTTATATTCGGTGATAACTCCAAAGGTAAAACCAAAGGTATAGGTATCATGCATAGGGAGAACATCATGATTAGTGATGTATATTATGTTGAGGGTCTTAATCATAATTTATTGAGCATCAGTCAATTTCGTGATAAAGGCTTTGGAGTCAAATTCTCAAGCGATTGTTGCTATGTTAACGATGTTAATACTAAGTCTACTAAATTAAGAGGAAAAAGAACAAACAATGTGTATTTAGTAGATTAGGATTCTACAATTGATAACAACCACATATGCTCTGTTGCTAAGAGTCAAAATGAATTGGGTTGGTTATGGCATAGAAAAATGAATCACCTCAACCTTAAGGCAATCTCTCAGTTAATATCGCTAAATCTAGTATGGGGATTACCTAAAGGTTCCTTTTAGAAAAATCATTTATGTGATGCAAGTCAAATGGGCAAACAAGTTAAATCATCTTTTAAGAAGAAACCATGTCTACCTACTTCTAGAATTCTTGAACTATTGCATTTAGATTTGTTTGGTCCTAATCAAATCATGAGTGTTAGTGGCAAAAAGTATTCGCTAGTAATAGTTGATAATTTTTCTCGCTATACATGGGTAGAATTTCTGTCCACCGAAGATGAAACTAGTGTCAAGCACACAGCACTAATTCGCCAATTACAAACCTCTAAAGATTTAAAGGTGACAAGAATTTGAAGCGATGGAGGTACTGAATTTACTAACCATATTGTTGAGAAGTTTTGTACAGATGCTGGAATACTTCATGAGTATTCTGCTTCTAGAACACCTCAACAGAATGGAGTTGCCGAGCGACGAAACAAAATGCTTAAACAAGCCGCTAGGACGATGTTAGCAGAGTCCAAGTTACCTCAAAGGTTTTGGACCGAAGCTATCAATACTGCTTGCTACACTCAAAACCGGCATATGATCAACAAGCAACATGAGAAGACTCCATATGAGTTTTGGAAGGGACGTAAACCTAACGTTTCATATTTTTATGTATTTGGTTCAAAATGTTTCATTTATAACAATGGATCCCAAAGTCTAAGGACATTTGATCCTAAAGCAGATGAGGGAATCTTTCTAGGTTATGCCAAGAATGGAAAGAGTTTTCGCATCTTAAATAAGATCAAATCGGAGGTTGAAGAATCCATTCATATTGTGTTTGATGATGCTAACCAAGAACCTAGTAAGGTTAATCCTGATGATGTAGGAATCGAAGATCTTACCCAGCAAGCGTCACAAATAAATCTTGGTGATGATAGTGATGATGATGAGGATAATGAGATCTTTGTGCCCAATCCTAAGATTACTCGTGAGGTTATCAATGATGATACTGTAAGAATCACTGATGATCATGAAGAGAATGATCATCAAGAGCACATTGGAACTGTGAATGATGTAGCGACTGCGCAAGAGACAAATGAGGGTTAAGCTATTGATAATCAAAAGTCTCTCAACCCGTTCCAACCAGATCGTAAATGGCTTAGAGATCATCCTCCAGAGCTAGTAATTGGAGATATAGGAGCACCTGTTAGAACTACGTCCGCTACAACCAATGAGGTCGTGTTCGCAGGTTTTTTTTATCTCAAATGGAACCAAAGAAAGTGGATGAAGCGCTCAGTGATTCAAGTTGGGTAGAAGCGATGCAGGAAAAGCTTAACCAATTTGAGAGAAGTAAGGTTTGGACGCTAGTACCAAAACCAACTCACCAAGGAGTTATTGGGACTAGATGGGTTTTTAGGAACAAGATGGATGAAGATGGCATTGTTATAAGAAACAAAGCCACTGGACAAGTCATATCGTGCAGTTCGACTATGCTCTCCATAGAGCTCTACCAGGTGAGCTAGGATAGTTCTTGCAGTGGGCATCTTATCATGTGACCTTTGAAGATCATTAGTCATAGATCCCACCATGTATCCTCTCACCCGGAGGTCATCCTTAACCCGTTTTTCATGGGCTTGGACCTCTTTCTCATTGGCACATGTTCTAGCAGGAGCCGTCGGGATATCAGCCTCTAAGACGTATCCCAATGATTCCATATTGAGGACACTCCTCAAATTTCTAAGTCAGTCCACATAATTGGGTCCAGTCAAAGTATTCTTTTCAAGTAGAATTGAAAGTGGGTTTGTCATATTTGAGAGAGATAAACGAGAAATTGACTGCAGAAATAAACCAGATTTATTAGATTACTTGTTTTGACTTAACCAAGAAAAATTAAGGACTTAAAATTTATCTTGGCTCCCACTGCATTTTTCGACTCCCACACTCCCATGTGAAAATCGGGAATCATCATTGGCATCGATTCCACAGCAAGTATTGAGGTCCTCAATTAATTAAATAGGTTGCAACCTAACCGGTTTCTGGCCCATTGATTATTTGAAGTGATAACTAATATCAATTTATCCAATAAATGTTTCAATAAGTTTCCCCATAGTTCTCCAAACTGCAACCCATTCGATTTCTAGGTTTGTGAACTACCCGAGTTTATCCCACTAACTCCTATAATCTAGCATTTGAATTTCACCTTGCAACCGAACAGGTTCCTGAGGTGAAATATGTTTCGATTAAGGCATATGCATGCACTTTATAAAATTTCAAATTATTTCTAAATGTATAACCCCCATAACTGGGAAGCATTACACATTTATAGTAATTCTAATTTTAGAAAGCTTAGTGGAGGGTGAGGATGTCAAACACCCTTTTCTAACTCGGTATAATTTATTTGGGAGAATTTAACTCGTCAAAAGATTTTGGTTTCACTTTGCACATTATTCAATTTATATAGCGCTTTATTCTATATTGATCATGCATAAAAATACTACTAATAATCATGCCTTTCAATATAAATAAACATAGAATTTAAATGAATGAATAAATAAATTCATCACTTGATCATAGACTTTTACTAAAGGGCTCGAGCCAATGGGTCATCACAAAAGGCATTTATTAAACTTATAAAACATTCATGGGTCTTTTGACTTTATCAACTTTGAACTATTTTATCTCGATTCCTAAAACAACTCACGCATTATTTTTAAGAATATAATAAATAGCTTCAAATTTGATAACCCATAAAATTAAAGGTAAAACATATAATCTTAAGTCCATGATTAGTGTTTTAATCACATAAGACATGCTCGCAATATTAAATCACTTATGTTGATTATTAAAATTTTAGTCCAACTAAAAAGTCCTTTATAAAATTCCTTATGATTTCACATATTCACTATTTCAATTAAAATCATTCTAGTCCAACTAGATGATTTAGATGTACGAAATTAAGAATTAAGTACATCTACCTTTAATCAAAATAATATGAACCCATAAAATATGGAATTCTATATTTTATTTTATTAAGATTTAAAGCCATCAAAAATTGGAAATACTTTTATTTGATCAAAGAATTAATTATTAATCTCTAAAAAAAAATTTATATTCCTTATTCAAAATGAAGTAATTTCCAAGTCGAGGAAAAAATAATAATATTTAATCCATAAATCAATTATTAATCTCCAAGAAAAATAATTAATTGGTTCTAATTAAATATTATATTCTAATTAATCTCATTGGGCTCGATTTCATCAAACCCAAGTCACCATCCTTTTGGTCCACTTGGATTCAATTTAATTGGGCTCAAAATAATTAATTAGAACAACATTCACATTTATTAATTTCTTATTGGGCTAAATTTAATTTAAGTCCAAATCACCAATCTAATTGGCCCATTTAGATTTAATTAGATTAAGTCCAAACTAATTAACAAATTGAAATTGGATAATTTTCAATTGGGCTTGATTTAAATTATTCGGGTCATCATTCTTTTGATCCACCCAATTAATTAAAATCACCAAAATTCAAAAATCAATTTCGACCCATACATAGCCCATTTTACAACCCGAATCCATGACCCGGATCAACGAATTGGGTATTCAAACCCACGACCGGTCACGAGCCGACGGGCCGTGACTGGGCAGGGCCGGCGCGCGCGCTTCTGCGCGCATTTTTCTCGAGGCTTTCGATCCCCGTTTTTCCTCAGTATTTTTCGATTTTCAATATCATCAAATATCCCCAGATTTACAATAACTAAAAATCAAAAAACTAGGCAAAAAATCATAAAACGCAGACTTAAGAAAAACATACAAACATGCTTCAAAAACACATAACATGCAATTCTTAAATCACGTAAACAAGATCAAATATGCAAATCAGAGATTGGCTCTGATGCCACTGTTGGGATTTCGTTCGAAAAAGCATAAACGCAACAGAAGGGATTTCAAAAATTAAAACAAAAACCTAATTGGTACTCTAATTTGCATAATTGAATCTAAAAGCGTATAACAAATAAAACTTACTCGTTAATATGAATATGATGATGGAGAAAAGCTTCTTCTTCTCCAAACTCGACATATTGAAGCTTCCAAATCTTCAATCCTTTGGTTTGACTCTTCAAACTTGAACTTGATCTGAACAACGAAAATATGTCATCTCTAAATCGTCACGCACGGATCAACAAACGAAAAATCCTCTTTCTTCTTTCTCTATGGTCGACGGCTAGGTATAGAGGAGGGGAGGAATATTTTTCTTTCTTTTGAGAGTTATGAGAGTTGTGTATTCTCTTCTCTTTTTTTTTTTTTTTTTTTTTTGTTCTAATTCAAAGAGTCCTTATGGCTCATGACTTATTGAACAAGTCAAAACAAAAGAGCCCTAATATGTGGCCTCTCAAAGACACCACTTTGAGGCCTCATAAGCTTCCAATTGGACTCCTTTTTTTAGCGCGAGATTTGTTTTGTTTAATTAATTTCTTACTTCAATTAATAATTTATTATATCCAAAAAATAAATTAATTAATTAAATAACCAAACTAATTAGATAAATTAATTCATTAATATATTTCACAAGAAAATTAATTAATAATTAATCTTATCATTATAATTAATTATTTCATCTAATGAATAATTAATTATTTAATTTATCCAATAAATTAAAACTCCCAGAAGAAATAATAGAAATTCTTTTTTCTTCATTTTTCTTTGTCAATCCCTTGGCATGACTCTTTAGATTCGTTTCGTTTGGCAATGAGAGGAAACCAAAGGAAGTGGGTAACACCTAGCCAGTCACGTTGCCTACTTTGTAACCCAAACAAAAACGAATGATAGGATCATTCCGAAACCTTCCAATCGTAAATATCGTATATGTCTAAACCCTTTGTTCACGTTTCCCGATCAAGTGAGAGTCATGGTTATGTCAAACTCACTGGACTTGACCATATGTATAAATTATAATAAATACGAGATCATTGAGATCGATTTAGTGCCAAGCACAATCGTCTCATTTGCTTTGGCTAAAGACTTTGATCTCTATTTATCTATAATTACATAGGGTACATACTCATTTAACTACTCTAGTGAAAGACTTGACGTCACAAGTGAATCTTTAGCCTGATACTTCAGGTCAAAGGTTCACATATACCTATTACGCATAATCAGTTTCGTCATTGACAGTCACAGAGTGAAAACCCATGTGACAGAACCGATGCGAGTCGTGTTTGAACATATCAGTTCCACTGACGTGTCTACAATATTAATCTCCTATCATCCCATGATACCAGACAGGCACTCCCATATTGGAGCTAAGATTGTACAAGTATTCGAAGTCTTTATTTGTCCATTAAAGACTTCATATTACTTGCGAACTTATTTTAGTAATCAAGATCAATCTCTCTAGTGCCAATCTTCCTATCCCATAGGAAGTGGAGGGATCGCACTGAAAACATGGACAAAATATTTTACACAACTTATAGATGCAGATAAGAATTAAGTAAAAACTCAATAATGTCTTTTATTTAAGAAGAGTTTAAGTTCAATACAAGATATATGCCCTATACATTCTATCCTCTATAGCATTTGAGGGCATAATCCTAACGAAAGCGACCTAAAAGAAAAATCGCTTTGAAAGTCGTTGAGCCATCAAAGCCAGCCAAGAAGCAGAAGAAGAAGCCGGAGCCAAAGAAGAAGCAAAAGTCTCCCTCTCCTTCTCCTAAATGCCCTTCTCTTCCTCTCGTGTTTGTTATCTCTCTCGAAGGAAAAAGTACCGCTAGCACGGAAGCATACTCCTTGGTCTACTCCAAGAGAATTTGCGAGTGCACCAGTCGAGTCAGCGACTGCAGAACCAGCGAGTACTCCTCCTCCTCCTCCCGTTAAAACTGTTGTTGAATCTGCTCTTGTTTCCAAACTTGAGCCTGCTACTTCTTTAGAGAAGTCAGCACTCTTTCAGAGTAAGTACTTGTGAAGAACAATGTATTTTTTATCCTTTCCTTGTTAGCTTTCTTTAACGCTAGGATAAATTCTTTCAGCTCGAATAGATCATAATATTCAGTATGTTCTGAATACCTTGGATGCCTGCAACCATGGTCTTAAATATCCTCCGAAATCTCAAAATTTCGACCGAAATTTCGGATTTCCAGGGGTCTCGAAGCGAAATCTCACTTCGATCCAATTTTGCAGAATATCTATCAAAATTTCCCGATATTTTCAATATTTTTCGATATTTACCGATATTTCCCGAAATCTTGAATTCTTAATAAAATTACTTTGTTAAATATCTACCGAAATTTCCCGAAATTCCCGAAATATCCCGAAATTTCGGCCAAACTCAAAATATTTCAAAATTTAAAATAATGTGGTTTTAAATGATGATTTGTATTAAAATTATGGTATTTTGTTTTAATGAAGTACTTTACACTTAAATCATATTTATTTTATATTTTTCGCCACAGATTTTAATCATACTACTTGACAAAATGCACTATACATACATTATATATACAATATTATTTATGTAAAAGATGCATAATTATGATATTTAAAGTTACACAAAGTTTCGTTGTAAATTTCCAAATGTTTTTATAAATATCCATGATTTCTTTAAAATCGAAATCGAAATCGAAATTTTGAATATCCCCGAAAGTTCCATCGAAATTTTCGTAAATTTACTACCCCGATATCAATACCGATACCGAAATTTAATACCTTGCCTGCAACATCCCAATTAAAGCTGCCCCTCTCACTTCTTTCCTCGATTTAGATCCTGAAGAAGTTGTTCTGGAGCCTGAGGATCAAGCACCATCTGTTGAGACAGATCAAGCGACTGTAACAGTCGATGAATCTCCTCGGGGTAAGCATTGTAGTATTTTACTTATGATTTCTACTCAGTAGAAATTTTCCTTTTCTCAAACGCTTGCATGTATCAGCTCAAAGTATGCCAAATGCTGATGCACCTCCTCTTGAGGTCAATGTTGAATTGGACGTGGAAATGGCAACTGTTATGAACATTGCTAAAGAAGTTACACAAGTCCTTCCTGATGCTGAAATACCTCCAGCTCAATAAGTGGTTATTAACGTTGAGAGGTCGATAGAAGTGGCCCCTATCCCAACAGAAGTGATTGCCATTGTTCCTACTCCAACAGGACCATCTCCCCGTCTCAATGATTTCTTTCCTCGTGGCTATGATGCAGATGTTGAATTCTACTATGCAGCCAGAGCAAATGACACCCGAGCTTTGGTTGACATGGAGATAAATTTTCAAGATACTCTCCACAACCCGGATATCTCTAATTCTGACAAGTTTGGATTCTTCGAGAGATTCGCTGATCTTGGTCTTTACATGCTTGAGCGTCTTCAATCGCGGTTAGAATACATTCGGCGACCAGCGTTCAATATGACAGAATTTGATGAAAAACGTTTCAATTTTACTGGTCATTCAGCAGAATCCCTTTATCCTTTGCGCCAGAATAAGATCGTCATCAAAAATCCCCACATGGGTGATTGGTTGAAGAACCCCAACGAAGAAATCTTTAACAGAATTGGATACTCTGCCTATCCAAAAGTCGTTCATTCTCCTCAGAACACCCTATCCCCAAATCCCCTTAAATTATGGAAAGAAAAAGAACCAGTCGTCGCTGAGCGTCCTAATCCTATCAATTCGTGGATAGAAGATGAATCCCGCGAGTATCTAGCAAGATTATGGGCTGACGACTATGATGAAGAAGTTGAAAGACTTGAAAAGTATCTCGCTACTAGAGCAGATAAGAAAAAGGCTAATAAGCTTGGCAGGAGATGGATGATGGATACCGCAAGATGGGCTGAAGAGGTTGTGTTGCATTTCTACACGCTAGACGAACTTGTGAGGTATCTCTTCTTGTTTCAATTTGGAGTGGAATACAGATGCAGAGGTTTTGTTCTATTCCTACTCGAGCAGCGAAAGAATTTGGTGGGAAATATTAGCCATTTGTCTTATTATAGACAATCGATAGAACGCTATATTCGCCAGCATCTAGCCTTAATCGCTCAGGGAGAATGCTATATTTATCATCCAACCTAAGACTTTGTACAACGTATCTCTCCAGACCTAAATGAAGATGCTTCCACCAATAAGCGACCAATTCTGCCAGGGCACAGTGAAGCTCACATGAGACTGGAAAATGATCATGCTGAGTTTGCCGATTTCAACAGAGACAGGAGAGTGATTGTTGAAAATGCACAATCGCTGGATATTACCTACGCTGAATATTTTAGCCTAAATCCATTCAGAGGCTATAATCTTCATCATGTCCTAATGTGTGAGCAGAATATCCAAGTGGCCAAGATGATTTCGCTTATTCGGCCAATGGATCAAGAAGATGCTCAAGCGCTGATGCCTTTTACATTGGACTTCTACAATTCTTATATTTCAGGAGTTGATCTGCCAAAAGATGTGTAATTTGCACTCAGCACTGAAGAGCTCGCAGACGCTATATTCTTCATTCTGCAGACCAATATCCCAAGTCCAAGGCATGCCATGGAAGCGATTGGCCTACTCTGGGTCATTTCTGTTGAGAAACCTTCTCCCCAGATGGACATTGTTGAAATGGAAGTGGAACATGCTCCTACTGTGGAACTCGCTTAAACCACAGACTCTGATATGCAAACTGAAGTTGCCCCCAGCGACCCAGCAGTCGAGGTTCCCATTGTTGAAGAAGTAGTTTAGATTGAAGAAGCAACTCAATCTATTGATTTAGTGATAGAAGAAGTTCATGCAGAAATTGCTGAAGAGCCATTTCTCTGAGATAAATCAAAAGGAAAGGTCGTAGTTTCTAGCTCACACGGACCTGGGCGTTTTTCCTTGGACTCGGACTCAGACAGTGATCAAGAGGCACGAGACTTTGGAAAAATGGTTCAAAATTCTCTTAGCGATATAACGGGCTCTTGTTCTCGTTTGGAAGACAGAAGCAATTCAATGCTTAATCAAGTAGAGAGAGTTCTTCTCGCTGATATGAAAAATGCTAACAAGCTTACGATATTTGTCATGAATAGTATCGCTCCGCTAGACAAAGAACTTTCTGATGAATTTAATCGGATGCTTGCTCAGAATGCATCTGCTGATACTGAGTGGCATACTTCTTCAAATTTAGTTTCTCAGAGTATCGCTGAGCAAGTTGCTCTTTTAGTTGATGAAGTCAAACTTCTTCGCTGTGACATCGCTGAGTTAAAAACCTCCCTTGATGATGCCAAGAAGGGGGAAGATCTGTAAGAAAAGTCCCAAGCCAAAGCCTTGAAGGAGCCCATTTCTAACACAGATAATAAGCATTGGCGCTCCATGTTCGAAGAAATAGTAAGCATAAGAAGATGCTAACTAACAAGCGAAAGCCTAGATACTATCAAGGCAGGCACAGGCTTCCAGACTTGGATATAGAATTTTTGGAGGGTATGGGTTTTCATCCATACGCTGAACCTCTTAGAAAACCTGTCAATTGGAAATCCACCAATGATCGAAGACAAGATATTTATCATGACTTGATTCGAGAACTTGGAATCCCTCCGAGGGATTGGGTGGAAAGATTATTAGAGCTGAATGCTAGATAGAGAAGGCATGATTATAATGAAGTCCAGCATACCACTATGATAGACATTGATAGACTTCTTTTGGATTTAGCGAGTGAAATTCTAGCTGAAGAAAAGCGACAGAAAAGATGATTCCTTATATTTCTTCTTTTGTATGTTTCTGTTGTTGCTTTAAATTATTCACTTTCAGTATAAATCATGTACGCTTACTTTTCATATAAATGAATGAATGATTTATCGCTAAAACAACTTGTTGAGGCTAATCTGACATTAGCTAACTTAACTAGCTTTCTAAACGCTAACTTATGATTAATTTTGGGCTTTTCTTTAAAAATTTTAATCTATAAAAGAGTTATAAGAGTTAAGGTCTTGACATCATCAAAAAGGGGAAAATTGTTAGGAATTTCATGTTAGATGTTTTGATGATGACAAGATAGGATTTTATGTTAGACCCCAAAAGAATGTAAGTTTATGTTTTTCATAGAAAAATTGTATAAGCGTTTAAAAGTTTGTAATTTTGTTAAGCTTGTAATTTTTATCTTTGTAGATTTTAGACTAAGTATTGGATACCAAGTCGCTAGTAGAATTCTAGGTGAGTCTATTAGAGATGAAGTTGAAGATCAGCGTCTGAAGTCAAACGAAGATGAAGATTTCATCTTAAGCGAATGCCAATTGCTATGGATTGCTTTAGGACTTATGAATCAAACAATCAAGAAGATCAAATTCACCTTAAATAAATTCCGATGTCATTAAGGACTTAAATGCAATCATTTAACGGGCATTTATTTCCAATGGGGAATAAATTCAAATGCATTAAATGCTTTATAAGAGCATTAAATGTGATAAGGACAGATTGTATACAGAGCAAGCTACCTATTGGCTTAAACTGTCAGAATTTCAGACTTCAAACCTGCCACATCAAATCAGTGCAGCAGGATTTCAGGAATGTCAGAGAAAAGGTATGACTCACTCGCGCGTGAGAGGCACGCACCTACATGTGACCAACGGACAAATCTCAAGAAAATGCCTATAAATACCTTACCTCAGCAAACCCTAAATAACACGTATATACACAAGAAAGTCAAAACTTTGCTGAAATATTTTCTCAAGAAAAGCTTAGAAACTCCACAGCCAAAATTCTTTCAAGCTTTCTACATACATTCCAAACAGTCATAGATATCTCAAACATCTTCAAAGAAGAACCATACACTATTATTGAGATATCCTAAGTTGTTTGAACTTCCTAAAATCAAACAAACCCGTGATCAAAACCTTCAACCTCATCTATCTGTGTGAAGAAGTTGTTGACTCTACAAGCAGTATTTCTGGGTGAGAGAATCTTGTTGAAGATCTTCATTGGTGCTGAACTTTGTGTGATCAAGGAGCCCAAGATCATCATCCCCAGCTCTATTTTGTAAAAGCCTCAGTGTGATCCTTGATAATCAATTTAGTGGAATTCCTCCAAGTGTTCAAGGAGAAGAAAGACGTAGCTAGGATTACACCACCCAGTGAACCTTACAAATTCTTATGTTATTTACTGTCATATTGTCTTACTTCATATTCTATCATTTATTATCAAAAAGACAGGTAAAACGGTTAAGCGACTATTTGACCAAAACGAACCCTAAAGCTTTAAAATTATTTCCGTTGTGCTAACCCTGATTAAGTCATCTAAGTTTTACCCTACTTTGGTAAACTGCTAAAATCACTAAGTCTAAGTTATCTTTATTGAAGCGTCTGACCAAGCGCTCAGTTCTCTAAACGTTCAAATCTTTAAAAGTGATACGAAATTTTTGAAGTGGAAAAAGACTTCAGGGTCTATTCAACCCCCCCTCCCCTCTAGACCCTTTCGTATACCACTTGGGACCACCATCTTCTATTCAATATTTCGGTGCGCTGCTCTCTAGAGATCAAGCGGACATTTTCCAAGAGGACCTTTTTGGTATGACGCCGATCACTGGCGTCATCCCCAGTTAAGAATCTAATTCTCTCTCTAGCAACCTAACCTTAACAGAAATCCGACAAGCTATTTTTGACATTAACTTGGACAGTGCAGCTGGTCCCGATGGATTTATTGCACTTTTGTTCCGATCTTGCTAGGAATTAATCAAAGAAAACCTTTCTGATGCGATCTCGGCTTCTTCTATGTCACTCCCCTCCCAACATTTTTATCTGCAACAACTCTCGTTCAAATACCTAAAATCACCTCTCCAAAGTCTTGGAATGATTTTAGACCAATAAGCCTCTGCAACGTTTCCAGCAAAATTATCTCCAAAATTCTATGCTCAAAGCTTACCCCTTTCCTTTAGTCCATCATATCCCTTTCTCAAAGTGGTTTTGTCCCAGGCAGACTAATTAGCGATAATATTCTTCTTGTGCAAGAAATGATCCACTATCTGGATAACCGACCTCAAGACGGTAGTATCATTCTTAAGTTGGATATGGAAAAAGCATATGACAGAGTGAGTTGGAATTTCCTTTTTGCCTTGTTGCAAAGGCTGTGATTTTATCTCTGTTAGATACTTCTAGTTTAGAACTCCATTTCTAATTGCTGGTTCTCGGTTCTTGTGAATGGAGAGGTGTCTGGCTTCTTCAAATCGAGGAGAGGGCTCAGGCAGGATGACCCTCTTTCTCCATCCCTCTTTATTATTTCAGCTAAATTTCTTTCTCGTGGATTACACAAACTCTTCTCTTCCAATCCTTTCCTTTTCTACTTGTCTCCTGACTCAATTAAAATCTAACACTTGGCGCACATAGATGACATCATCATCTTCTTCAGATGTACAAATTAAAGAATCCAGATCATCATGAATTTCCTTCACAAATATGAGGAGCTTTCTGGCCAAAAAATCAACGCATGCAAAAGCTCCTTTACTGTTAGCCAAAAAACGATTCCTGCGAAGGTCCAAACCATCTATTCCCTCTCTCATTTCTCCCATCAAAACCTCCCTCTCATCTATCTAGGTTCGCTTTTCCACAAAGGACATAAAAAAGGCATTCTTTTTTAGAATCTTATTCAGAAATCAGGCTCAAATTGGTGGGATGGGAAAACAGATTGTTATCCCACGGGGGCAGATTTCTTTTCATCTGAAGTGTAATATATTCCATGTGTCTCTTCCTCATCCAAGTGACTCAACCTCCAAAATTCATTTCCCAAAAATTGAGAAGATCATCAATAAATTCTTTTGGGGATCCTCTGGTTCGAGTAGGAAAATCCATAGGTCTTCCTAGTCAAAAGCTTGTTTTCTTTGTGTCGAAGGAGGTCTTGGTGTTCGTGACCTCTCTGATTTGGTCAAGATTTTTACCATCCGTTAAATATTAGTTTCCTTATTTTTGTATATCTCTTTTCTTGTATATAGAATAGGTTTCTTTCCTTGTTTATCTTTTAGGGTTTATTGTTTTCCAAGTATTGTAACTCTATATAAACATTCCATCATCAATAATATTATTTACGGGGTTTACAATTCTAACATGGTATCAGCCAATGAGAGAGAAAATATCCCTCTCTATTAGGAATTTCATGTTAGATGTTTTGATGATGACAATTAGGACCTTTGTTAGACCCCAAAATTATGTAAGTTTGTTTTTCAGCTTTGAAGTGTTAGATTTGTAATAGGCTTTGTTTTATTTTTACTCTAGATTGTTAGGCTAAGTTTTGTTAAGCTGAGCGTCTGATAATTTCTGAGTGAGTTTATCAATGGTGAAGTTCAAAGACTCAAGCGCCTGAATTCTGAATGAAGATAAAGTCTCCAAGCGTCCAATTGACCAGCTATATCAAGTGTTACCTTATAGGACAGAAGTAATTTCACCTGAATTTATTTCTAAGTCCAGAAGGAGTTTTAATGCAAATATTCTCAAAGCATTAAATAACGGGCATTTAATTCAAATGCATTAAATGCTGATAAGAGCATTAAATATGATAAGCACTTTCAGACGTACGGAGAAGCCACCCTATTGGACTGTCAACTATTCAAAGACTGCAGCACCAACTTTTGTGCAGCAGATTTTCAGGAAAGAGGACAAAAGTTGTTCACTTGCGAAAGTGAGAGACACGTGCCCTTGCATGTGTCAAACAAACACTTTTTCCAAGAATGCCTATAAATAGGACTTCAACAACAAGCCAAACATAGAGAACAATTATCAAGTCGAATTGCTGTTGCATTGAAGTCTCATTCCTTACAATCTTAGAAAAGACAAAATTTCAAGAAATTATTCTCTTTGCTTTTCTTCAAATCCTGAGACAGTCAACCCAATATCTCAAACATTCTTTTCGAAGAAATTACATTACTACTGAGATATTTCCAGTTGTTTGAACTTCATCAAAATCAAACAAAACCTTTTAGAAAAACCCTATCCAAGCCTCGCGATTTGTGTGAAGTCGAAGTTGGATACTTGCCATATTTCTGGGTGAAAGAAGCAAGGGGATTGAAGTGATTTGGAGCAGACATCTGTGTGATCAAGGAGCTCAAGTCATCGACATCCATCTCTCCCTAATTTGTAGAAGATTCTGTGTGATTCTTTGAGAATCATTTTAGTGTATTGCCTCCAAGTGTTCGAGGAGAAGAAGAACGTAGTTGGGATTACACCACCCAACGAACCTTACAAATATTGTGTCATTTACTTTTCAGTCAATTCTTTTATCTATCGTATCATTGCATAAACTGATTAAGTAAAACACGATTGAACGCTAAGCAACTAAGAAACTTTTTGTGACGCTAAAGCTTTTAAAAGAAGACTACAAAAATCATTCCGCTGTGCTAACACTGATCAAAGAAGTGAACGCTCAAACCTACTCGGCTAAAGTATTCAATTCTTGAAATCTAAGTTAACTTTATAAAAACAGTCTTCTTTAGACGCTTCACTGAAGCGCCTATATTTTAAGTGAACGCTTAAGTCAAGCGTTAGACTCTTCAAGCGTTTACTTTTTCAAGCGTCCAAAAATCATTTCAGTACGAAATCTTTTGAAGTCGAAAAAGACTTCAGGGTCTATTCAACCCCCCTCCCTTCTAGACCCTTTCGTATGCCACTTGGGACCAACACTCTCTAACCGATCCTAAGCTAAGCCGCCTACCCAGGGTGTGATTTTTTTCGAACCAAATTCACCTCCCCAACGCCACCTCTCTGCCGCCGTTCGTTGCTCCGGTAAGTTTGTGTTAGTTGTTTTTATTTATCTTCTACGTCTTGTGTCATCTTCATTATCACTATGGGGGATCCCAATCCTACCCCCACCTTTCATCCGGCATTTGCCATTACTAATGTTTTTCAATGATAAAAAGGGATCATTATCAATTTCTGACTTTTGTCGTGATATGAAGCGCATAGCTAATAATCTCAATGATGTTGATTCTCCTATTACTGATCAAGAATTAGTCTTACAAATCCTTAATAATTTACCTGATTCTTATAATAATATCATTAATGTGATTACAAATCAAACTCCGTTTCCCAATTTTTCCATTGCTCGTAACATGCCTTTACTTCACAAGACCAGTGATAACACAAAATCCGCCTCCCCCCACCCCTTTCTGATTCTTTGTTCCTCCTCTTTTCCCAAAGCAATCCTTGTAGTGATAATGTTTGTGGTAGAGGCAGTGGTCGTGGTAAAAATTTCAGACGTAGATTTGGTCGTGGTAACCACGGTTATGGCAGCAACAATTTTTCAAATAAACAAAATCTTACTTCTCCTATTAATTACAAATAGCAAGGCTACGAATATGGGCCTCCCTCTCAACCGGCCTAGCAGCCACCTCCCAGTTGTGGACTGCCCCCAACGCCCCATTGGTTTTCTTCTCCAGCCCAACCTCCACAACATTATTCTGGGCCCAATTATCTCCAGCCCAACGCGCTAGCTTCAGCAACCACTCCGCCAAATCAGGCCTTCTCGACCTAGTTTTCAGCGCCCCACTATAGTCATGTGGCCCACTTCAGCACCCAGCCTTCTCCAGCCCAATTCAGCTCCCCAACTATGCCAGTCCACTTGCCTTCAACGCCATATCCAGCAGCTCCACACCAACCGAGCCCATCTCAGCAGCCCACTGACCTGTCTCAATTATTTTCCACTATGACTATTCAATCTCCCGATAAAAATTGGTATATGGACTCAGGGGCTAGTGCGCATATGACCTCTCATTCAGGTACGCTTTCTTCTCTTGTACATTATGATAATTCTAAGTCAATAATTGTTGGTAATGGTGCTATTTTATCTATCTCTCATACTGGTTCCACCTCTTTCCCCTCCACCCACCTCTCTTTATCAAATGTTTTAGTCTCTCCCCACATCATAAAAAAATCTCGTTTCCGTTCGCTCTTTTACTCGTGAAAATAATGTTTTTGTTGAGTTTGACCCACATGTGGTTTTTCTGTGAAGGACCTTCAAACGGGCACCCTCCTCTTCCGCAGTGACAGTATGTAGAATAGGTTTCTTTCCTTGTTTATCTTTCATTATTTGTTTATTTCCATAACTACGTTCCCATTGATTCCATCATTAAAAAAAAAAAAAAAAAAGCAAACGCATCTCTATTGCTTCTAAATGCCACTGCTACAGTGAGATGGAGGATATTCCTCACTTATTTTTTACTAATGCTATTTCTCACTTTGTCTGGTGCTATTTTGCAGATTTTTTTTGACATTCCTGTCCCCCACTCTCTCAGCGCAATAAACACCATTCTTTTTTGGAACAATAGTTCCCCGTTTCAATCTCAAGTTCATATCTGGTCGATCATCCTCATCCTTATTTTGTGGTTCACTTGGTGTGCTAGTAATAACTCAAAACACTAGGATGGAAGTGGTCCATCATATTGAAGATCTTCAATCACCTTAACCGTATTTATCAGATTAAGCTTTTTCATCATCATCATCATCACTGGAAAGACGACATGACTTCGGCATCAGCCTTTGGGTTCGAAATTCCTTTACCGCAGCAAAAATAACCTGTTACTGTTCGATGGCTCTCCTCTCTCCCTGACAGACTTAAATTAAACACTGGCGTGGCATCTAAAGGTAACCCGGGATAGCTGCAGCAGGTGGGATTGTACGTTACCATGTGGATGAAGTCATTTTTGCTTTCTCATAATTTTTGGGATACCGTTCAAATTCTTTTGCAGAGTTAATTGCAATTTCTAGAGGTTTAGAATTATGAAAAAATTATAGTATATCTCAGTTGTGACTTGAATTTGATGCTTTGTCCATTATAAATCTCATTCTTACACCAAAAAAAAGGCCATTGGACTGTCCAAAATCTCATAACAAGAGTTCTTCAGCTATTAGAAGAGATGGAGGTTCAGATATCGCATGTTTTTCGCGAAGGTAATGCAGCGGCTGATTTTCTCGTGAATTTTTTGTACCTAACCAACTGTCTGGTAAGATCATTGGTATAACCCGCGGGCTGGACTCGTGGAACGCCCCTTACTTCAGATTCTCTCCTGCTTTTGTTAATAGTGATATTAGCAGTTTGTAATGCTTTGCTGGATGTGTGTGCAGGTCATATTTTCTTGGTCCTAGTTAGTTTGGTTGTTTTTTGACTTAGCTATGTTCATGGTAGGAGGTGTATAGTTTGTGAATAGGGAGATCCCTTTTGTAAATTGTTGAGCCCATGAGTGGCTTTTGGTTGTAATTGCTGACCCACCAATCTTGTTGTTATATACAGGTTGGAGGTCTTTGCCTTAACCTCCCATTGTTGGTGGTTTTTGTTGGAAAAAAAATTATTATATTAGAAATGATGCAATATTTTTTTATTGTATTAAGTGTTGATAAGTTTATATTTTACGAGATTTTAATCTCTTGATTTAGGTGATTTTGTTTTGTATGTTTGAGTTAATCTCACATTTTGCTTTGATAAGCTATTGTTTACATGTGTGCTCGGATAATATCTGAAGAGATCAATACATAAGTGAAAAGTCGCCAAAAAAATTGAAAAAACGAAGAATTTTGCAACAGACCATCAAAATGCGGTTTGACCAACGATTTAACCGTACCGAGGTTTGGTATAAATGTTATATCGTGCTATAACACTATTTCGGAGCATGCCACAGTATACCATACCACAGTTCATTTTTTTGTGTCCTAATTAATAAAAGTGTAGTCTTTAGTATTTTTGGGAAATAATCGCTTTGGAGAGCAGTCTCTTAAGCCCCCAAGACCCAAGAAAGCAAGAAAGAGAGCAAGGATTCAGCTTTTGTAATATGGAGTTTTGCAGTTTATCTTTTTAGATTAGTTTGACTATGTCTATCAATATTTTTGATTTGTTCCTTTTTGTAATTATGAACTAATTTCATCTAGACTAGAGTCATGTGAAGACTTTGTAAAGATTTTGATTCTTGAGTTTTTTCCGATTAATTGTATTTCTTGTTACCTATTTGATATGTTAGTTTGGGTAATCCTCGGGGTAGCCAACATAACAGAATTCAAAAAATTTAATGCGCAATAATACAACACCCTCGCACGGATTATAGTCGGCTCAATTAATCTATTTATTGTTTAAATCATGAAACAAAAAGTTACCAACAACAAATAATTTGTTTCGGTTGGATCTTTATGAACCCGCCACGAGCTTCCAAAACCTGCGTTCGTGTACCTCCTGGTGTAGCACCTCAATTGTTGTGCCTCTAAGAATATCCACACCTCCTCTAATCTCCGATTGTTCTACTCTCGGTGCTAGTCAATAGAACCATTCTAGAACTAAATATCTAGGCTTAATATATGTGAAGGGATGGACTATATTTCTAAGTGATTAAGCTCAACACATGAGCAAAATCACACCTAGTAGTATTGGGTAGGGAACGACTATTTTGAGAGAACGGAGGAACAAATTTTTCCTCCTATTTTATTGTGTTGACCGATTTTCTTGTGCAAGAATGAGAGTGTTTTTTATTCTTCTTTTATCACATATATATAGGTAGAATCCTAAGTCTAGTATAATTAGAGATAAGATAAGATTAAATATCCAAGATTCTTTCCCTAATTCTAGATATCTTATCTAGGATTCATATATGTATAATATGAATATATACTTACATGTATATCTAATATACATATAATTCAATAAGGAATAGACTTAGTTACCAAGTAACTTATCTGTCCTTATCTTAATTAAATCATCCAAGATTTACCATCATCAAGAAGTGGAGGAAGTAAAGAATTCTCTTCCTCAGAATCTCACCCAGGGCCTCTCTCTATGACTTAGAGTCCAAGTTTTAATCTCTTGATTTAAATCTTGACTCCATTAATTAATTAACTAAAGAATCCAATCCTTTTAATTAAGTTCAATAATTAAAGTCTAACTTTAATTATTGCCACCCAATATTTATTTTATTTATTTAACTTGGGGCTAGCCCAACTAAATAAAATACTTGGACTATATTAGGTCCATTAATTAATTAATCCATCTAAATTAATTCAATAATTTAATAAATTGGATCCTACCAATTAATTTATATTCCTAATTAGGAAAGTAGTAGAATTTCCTCAATTTTTATAAATTGATTAATCATACTTTAATAGCGAAAACTCTATAGAGTTATGTGTGGGACCCCTTGGACTCGTTTATATGCTAGTACTAGATACAATTTCCCAAAATATGAGTGTATTTTTCTGAAATAAAAAATACTACATAATATTACTTGAATTAATCAAGCCTTGAATTAATCACCATATTAATTCAAGGCACCTATAAATAGTGGTTACTGTCTAGCAACTGGTCACGAAGACCTAGACATAGACGAAATGTAAAGATACGCCTTTCACAATCATGATTCTCACATAAGTAAGATCCTTCCATCTGATCTCCCGAAGAGTCTAGAGTATAGGTTAAGTTGAAACCATAATAACTAAATATCTATGTTTCCATTTACATTGGAGTCGACTTTGATCATCTAAAAGAGGATACCTACGCCTCTTTAGATACCTTACTTTGGCCGAAGATTCCTTAAGTCGACTCACTATGTAAACATAGAAGATGCACTAACTGTACAAGTCAGAGATGAATCTCATCTTGATTCTTATATATCTCCATACATGATCGGATCACAACCAAAATACCCCATATGATGATCCATTATGTAATCATGAAGTAAATCAAAGTGTGATGGATTACATACAAGATAACCTATGGAACCTCAAGTCCTTAAGGATTACTCTTATACTACGTGACTGTAGGAAGTTCCACATTCAACTGGGATTCCTTTTAAAGAACTTCCTTGGGATGGTTCAGTTTACCCATTTTCCAAATGGGAACCCTCATACATACACCGCTTTCACCGTGACAATATCTATGAAACGAGGTACACTCCTCCAAGAGTATGCATCGTGTAAGCAACTCTCTTTGGTTCATCAATATCCCTCATCTTGATAAACCCTTTCACGACTTGGAATATATTAAAGGATCACAGCCTTAGAGACGTATTTCATCATCGCCATACCCGATGTGCGATGACATCCCATAGCTATGTGTGATCCTAAGGGACTTTATTCTAACGCATTGAATACATAATACAAGAATAAAGATGCAAAAGTAAAATCGACTTTATTTATAAGAAAAAGATTGTACATAGAATCTAATTATTACAATTGATGGCGTCGGGCATCTACTTTATCATGATATTGTTCCCTATGCTTGCTAATGCTTGATCACCATTGGTTTTGATTTGATGCTTGATCTTGAGACTGAAAGGAGATAGATTAAGGTAGATTTAAAATATCAAATATCATAGCGTAAGAATTGACTAGAGATAGAATCAATTTCATTGTGTGGCTTTTTAGTTATAAGAAGACCCGATTGGAAAGTAGGATCTTCATAACCAAGGAATTTCTTAGAACGAATTAATAAGTTTTGCTCAATTTAATCCACTATAGAGATATAAGAAGTTGTTAACTGAGATAGAACCATTATATCAAGATATTGAATAATGGATAAATTAGGACATCTTGCCATAACAAGAACACTGTAATAATCTGTTAAGCTTAAAGTCACAAACCGTAAGGAATAACATATTTGGATCATTTAGTCGCTGTCTCCTTTCTAAAATCTTTACGTATTTATCATTTTAGTTAATCTAGTTTTATAATCAAATCAACATCACTCCAGTTTGATTGATTTAACTTAAAAATAGGTGACACAATAATTTTAGTAATTGAATATAACTATTGTTTGGTACAGTATCTAAACTTAAATCTACTGACACAATAATTTTAGTAATTGAATATAACTATTGTTTGGTACAGTATCTAAACTTAAATCTACTGTAATAATTGCATGATCTAATACACTTGCTAACATTTCACATGTCAAGTGTACCAAACTGCATTAAGTTTATAATTTGTTTTCAAACAAAAATAAGTGACAAATAATTTTGAATACGCGTCAATAGAAAAATAATATTGGTACCAAAATAATAAGTGAAAGGGTTCAAGTGGTTATATATCAATTATATATATTTATTTGGTTTGTCATATTAATGATTCTCACAAGCTTAATATTAATGAGAAATGGGTCTACGTTTTCACTTTTGTCATCCAATGAGAGGAAAAAAATCGGTCGTACTCAGGGTAGAATCTGTTGAAAGTTTGGTTGCACTTTGTTTAAAATTGCAAATATACTTTCATAGAAGATTCATTTGTTTTTTTTTTTTTTTTTTTTTTGTAATTTGGTCATTTCTGTTTAAAAAAATGTTTGAAATTTCACGAATGACTTGCACGAATCGTTACGTTTTTAGGATAAATTTCAAAAAACTTTCAAAAAAGTCCACTAATCTTAATATAAGAAACAATTACTAAAAATGCCCTCAAATAAACTTCTATATCCAAAAAAATTTTAAATTACTTTTCAATCTAAAATACTTATTTCACCAACTTTTACCTCGAAAAACAATTAATAGTTATGGACAACTATTTTTTGGATTAAATTACCCTCGATTTCTTATATGTGGTTTCTAAGAATAATCAATTGATTAATATAAAAATCTTTTCCTTTTTGATTTTTAATATTGCTAAATTGTGTAATTAGAATTTTACAGTTTATAATAAATTTTAAGATATTTTATGTGAAAATATTGAGTTTAACATGTTGATTAATTTAAAAGATTTTCATTGCTTTTCAGAAAATCAAAAATTTTAAAGAAATTAAATATAAATCTTAAGTAATACTAGTTATCAAAAAATCATGGATAATTGAATCAAAAATTTGCAAACAATTTACTATTGATTTTTTTTAAACGAAAAGTTGATGTGGGTGGGGCAGGTGATTTGAGGTGGGTGTGGCATAAGAGAAGATATTATTTTTTAAAAAAAAAATGGAAAATATGAAGGGATTTTTATACGTGCTTAACACAACACAAGGGATTTTGATGAGATTTACGCAAATTAGTAAAGGTCACAATTAAAGCATTTTTATGACCTATCCAATCCTGTTTTTAACGAACATGACTAAGATTGCAAAAAGAAAGAGTATTTTCCTATGGGACTATTTTTGCAACTTTGGAAAGATTAGGATTGAAATTGCAAATCGTCTTATCCTATCATACAAATTTTTTCCATTTATGAGATATATATAGGGATACAAAAATATAATTACAAAATCATTGACAACTTTTACTATCAATAGTACTCAATGTGTGGCTATTTGTAAATAGCAATTATTTATATACGACTTGTATTTATAAGATTTTCATCACCTATTAAACTTGTGTAGAAAATTCTACGTGAAGTAGAACAAATATTCTTGTCACTTGATATTGAAAGAAAAAAAAAACAAAAACTTGCATTCTCACTTGATATCTTGTCAGTAATATTCTTTTCTAAATAATATACAGACATATACTCTATATAATGTTGGAAAATCACTCGTAGCTTAGGTTTGGATTAAATTTGATTAATTAATAGTATTGATTTCTTATGTCGACTAAGAAATTTCTTTTAACTTAGCTTAATCCATTCCGAGAATAGATGAGTTTATTGTATTTAATTACTAAGAAAATTCATTTGATTGCAAAATTAATGTCAATTTCATTACGTCCTTGGCCAGATAGTCGGCAACTTGATTCGCTTCACGGGGTATACATTGGATCTTCACATGCCAATTACAGTCAATTTGTCTCTAAGATAATTTTTCTCTTCCTCATATCACATGCGAATTGCAAGCCTTAAAATATGGATATTAACTAAGTGCCCAAGGGGAAATTATCGCCGGTTACACCCCTGAAACCATGCAACCAATTACCATGGTTGTCACAAATTACACAACCAAGCCCCGTTGTTCCCTTCTCGTTTGGTTGGTCCTGAGAAACCGCTGCATCAACATTCACTTTCACACACACCTTAGTTGGTTTGCTCCACCTCACATACTCAATGTCTTCTGTGACATCCCAATGCCCCATCACCAATCAAGCTTGTTGCAACAACTCTCCAACGGATTGCCTCCATGTGTAAAAGTGGTGTTCAATGACATCTTTGTGGCCCGCCTTGTTGCGTACCTGCCAAACAAGGTTTAGCATTTCAGAAAAGGTAGTATCTCATGCATCGCACCATACATACCTGTTAATCATCATTCGCAAATTCCAATCTACCCACTCCTTCGGGTTTAGAGAGAAGAACTTCACATGGTGTTTGATAGCCACCAACTCTCACCAAGTATCTGCCACCCATCTACAGTCCTTAGTTCATGTATGCTCGTTTCCTCATTCTGCCCACAGAAGTTACACGCCACATCCAAGGCAATGTGGCGATCATGGAGATGAGCCTTAGTCAGAATACTATAATGACGTAAAAGCCATAAAATGGTCTTACGCCTGTGTCCCCTTCATGGCCTAAAGTTTCTGTGAATTCTTACGGTTCTCCTCATGTTGAGAATTGTTAGAGATAACCTCATATCCACTACAAGTGTCCCATCCATCTGCTGTGTACTTCCACACAAGGGTGTCGTCCAAGTTGCAAAAATTATCCAGGTAGATTGGCAGCAACTCGACGTTAATGTGATCAGGTAGCCCCCCTAAATCAGCCATTTTCCAACTAATGTTCGAACTCTAGTAGCTCTTCACTGAACGGCCCACCTCAAATCATCTAGGTTCACACTGAAGCAATCAACAAAGCTCGCATCCCTGACCGAATGATCCGTCCAAAACATAACGGCATTCCCGTTGCCCACTTTTCATCACGTGCCTTTCTCGATTAAGGGGAAAGAATCTTGGATGTTACGCCAAGTATACGAAGTTGCCCCACTAGCCCTCGCCCTATCCCAAAAGTTGTAATTATGTCTTAGGAATTGAACCCACATTTTAGTTTCATCTTTAATAATATGTTACGCCAATTTTTCCAAATATACCAAATTCATATCCCAGGTTTCTCGAAGGCTTAGTCCGCCCATATCCTTCGTATGGTACACTTTGTCCTAAGCGAGAAAATGCAATCGATTCTTTTCATCCAAGCATCCCTAAAACATCTTCTGTTAACTTTGTCAATTTTATTACAGATACCGAGAGAAATCTTTGAGGTTTACATGTGGTAGAAAGGTATAGCCACTATAACCAATTTTATAAGAGTCGTATGCCCTGCGAGCGTCAAATGTTTTCATTTCCATCCTTTAAGACATCCGTTCACTTTAAGAACAAGAAACATACAGTCCTTCTTTAGAGCCCAAGAATGATGCAATGGATCCCCGAGATACCCCCCCCCCCAAAGTCCTTTGTGATGTTAAGCTGGGCTCGAGCCACTAGATGTCTCGATCTAGCCCCAGGGATATTCACCAAGAAGAAAATATGCGACTTATTAATGTTAACCTTTTGCCCCGACATATTACAATAGTCCGTTAAGATCGATCTAATGTTGTGGACTTGCCTCTCCGTGGCCCCTCCAAACAAGATTAAATCACGTAAACATGACGTGAGAGAGAAGAGGTGTAAAACAAGAAGTTGGGATGGTTGCTATCAGTGTTCCTTCACTGATTCCCTTGCTATGGCCCCTAATTTTTTGATGTAAAAGACAAAAAGGTAAGGTGACAGGGAATCCTCATGCCTTAGACCTCTCAATGTACTAAACCATTTGGAAGCCTCCCCATTCCAAAAAATGGAGATCATTTCCGTTGTGGTGCATTCCATAATATGATTGATCTTGGAGGACTATTGATTTTGTCATATGCTTTTCCGAAATCAATTTCAAAAACATGATTTCCAAAAAAGCCCAATGATTCTGTCATATGCTTTTTCGAAATCGATTTCACTAATAAAAAAACCTTTCTTGCTTTTCAAGAGACTCATATTGTGGATAACTTATTGTGTAACAATATTGTTATCCACCGTTCGTTGTCCCTTGATAAAGCTAGGTTGCGTTTGTGGAATTAAATCATGCATCATATTCTTAAGCCTGTTAACCATCGTCTTAGTGATGATTTTCAAAATGACGTTTGACAAACTAATAGGGCTAAAGCTAGAAAGCCGTGTTGAGTGCTAAAATGCACAGATACATGAGTTTCCATAGTAATGCAGTATCTGATACACCTCGGACACGGATACGTGTTTGGTATGTGTCGGATACGTGTCCAAGGTGTATCTAACAATACAAAAAATTCAAAGAATGAAAAATTAAATGGGACACGGTAAACTACCGAAGAACGGTATCCGCCGCCAGAGACATGACTCCCACATTAACTCGATCGTATCGCGACACAGTGGTATGGCAGACATAGCGGTGGTTGTCGCCGAATTTAAACTTATCTTTAAAGATGATCGCCCAAATATTGCTGAGTTTGATCTTGTACAATTGATAGAGTTGCAAAGCTGATTGAGAACATAAACAAAAAATAATAATATAAAAGAGCGAGAAAGAAGATGGAGAAACCTGGTAGCAACAAAACACTAAGAATGATGAAGTAGGAATGATTTAGGGTTTATTCTGCTTCTCTTTCTTTATTTTTATTTCTTCTTTCTCCTTTTTTTTTCTTTTGTGGTCTTATTAACATTGGGCTTCAATTGCAAATGAAATAGGCACAAGCTTGAGTTGGCTAATTAAGTTGACTGACTTCAACATTGCATATGGGTCTTTTTAACTTGTTTATTTATTCTTTTTTATTACTTAAGTTGGGCTAATTCCTTCATCATTACATATTGGTTTTTGTATTTATTATTATTAATATTGAACAAGACTACATATATATATATATATATATTATAATCACGTATCCCTGCCATTTCATATTGTAATTTCTTAAAAAATTGTGTCCCCATGTCCTAATCATGTTGTATTTGTATCCCTGTATCCGTATCCGTACATAATAGATTGAGTGCTTTTCTTTTGGTAAATGAACAATGAAGGACTCAATAATTTCAGTATCTATAATAGCTGTGTAGAGTGCCAAACTCACCGTTATTACCACTGAGTCATCGACAATGTCCCAACATTTTTCAAGAAGATGGGTTGAAGATAGTCCAGTCATGAGGCCTTAGTAGGATGCATATCCCACAACACTTGCTAACGGGCTTGTAGAATGTCGGACTGAGATAGAGAAATTTTCAGGAAACCCTCTATTGCAACGTAGGCTGTGACTAGGGTCCCTTTCCCATAAAGATCCTTATAAAAGTTTTCCGCCATTTTTTGCAATTTATTCTGATTAGTTGCCACTTTCCATTATTAGAAAGTAAAGAACGACTTTTCACCCGGGGGCTGTTTCGAGGCCACGGTCATATGGACTAACCGAGTGTTGAGGCCGCCTACTTTAAGCCACTGGTTTTTACACTTTTGTTTCGATAGCAACTCTTCCGGCTTTTGCGTATCTTGATATTGTTCCACGAGCTTAGCTTCCAATTTCTAGAAATACTGATTAAAAGAGCGCCCTTGAGCTAGTTGAATTCAGCCAATTCTAGCCTTAAGTTTTCTTTTACGCTTGAAGATACTACTAACAAATCATTCTTCCAAGTAGTAAGTCTATCCCAAACACCATGGATCTTTCCATGAATATTATCGTCGCCCCCACCCTTTTAATGCTTCTTGACGAGTTCCTTAAAATGGGGGTCTATGAACCATGCCAGTTGAAGCCGAAACCATCATTCCCACCCTTGATTGTTTTTTATCCCAAGAAGTTTTAGAAACAGCGTGGAATGGCCAAACCCAAGTCGAGGAAGGTGGTCAACTATCGCATTCAGAAAGCAGACCGGCAAATCACTATTATATAAGGCACGATCGGGTATTTCTTGTAACATGGAGGTCCATCTTTTTGCCCACATATATGGAGTCCCTGAGTACTTTAAATCTATGAGATCATAATAATTCATATGCTCAATGAACCTTTGGGCTTGGTTCATATCCACCGGGGCGCGGCTGAATTTTCTTTTCACCAATTACAACATTCATGTCCCAAGATAACAACTAAGGCCCTACGATGAGGCTAGTTTTCCATTCGAGATAATCCAAAGGAACTATCTCAACATTCATACAGGCTAGCATAGATGGCTGATAAAACCTAGCCACCTAACTATCCCCGGAATACATTGAGTATTCACATCCTAGAGAATAATCTAAACTTCAGTAGATTTCTGAAAAACCCAAATGCCTCCTGTGAAATTCTTGGCATCGACCCTCTCAACCCAATCAAACTCGCTTCTAAGAAGGATCGCATCGGCCTTATCACCCCCCTCCTCCCCACATGTCTTATTTCTATAAGTACAAGACTAGTGGTATGTGCTCTCAGAGAAAATCTAGTAGTGAGTTAATAAACAAAGGGCTTCACACACCCCTGCAATTCCAAAACATACAATTCATAAAATAAAAAAAATAAAAAAAAGAGGTGGATGTCGTAAAAGACAAGAAAGTCATACCTCAGGGGGGGCATTTCCCCCCTTGTGATAGTGTTAGGTGCTCAGCAAGCCAATTTTTTGGGCTCTGCCATCTTAAATATAAAACACTATGACAGTCTTGTTTTAAATATATTGAATCTTTCTTTATGATATGCTTCTTTATTGTTATAACTATTGTTAGTATAGATAACGATCTCATTGATTACATATGGTTAGGGGAGCGGTCGGGATACATATAGAATGCTCTCAAAGATTGTAATCCTAAATATTCTTCCAAGTCATAGAGGCTATGAGATGTGGGATATCACTGGTCTCGTCAAGACTTGTTCATGCATGTAACTCTTCTAAGAGGTCGACGCATTCCATTATTGATGGCTTGTATGGCAATACATGTATGAAGAGTCATACTTGATTATGGAATTGAACGGCACCGCTAAAGAATTCCTATTTGGTGCTGTTGAACATGGAGTCCTTGGGTTTCGTAGTGTGAGATTAATCCTTAGACCTGAGATGTCATTTGAAAAGGGTACTATCCACTATGCTTTGATATGCACGTGTAGTCCAGGAGAGTCATACGGCGTGTATGTTGGGTATAGTCTGATAGTGCAGCGGAACAAATGGCAGTCGCAGAGGAATTCATCCAGGGTCACGAGTACCCGGTATTTCCTATTCTGTTGCGAGAATCTAAATAATAGTGAAAAGCCTTTGATCAAAGCGATTGTCTTCTGAGAGGGACTGGTGGTCCCGGATTAGGAGACTGGATCATTAGATGTCACAACACAGTCATAGTTTCTAAGGTTATTAGGGTTCAACTGTCGCCATACCCTAGATCATAGACGGGAAGCTAATGAAGGGATTCTACTCACATTACGATCGTAACTTGGATAGGTTTGCTTTTCATCGTTGACATCTAGGAAGTCGTGGCGACATTGCTAGACATCGAACCACGACCAATAGGTGTCTTGGATTAATTTGGTGAGATTAATTCATGGTCTAGTTAATTATTTAGAATAATTAAACTAGCGTACGGGGACTTATTGCTAGCTTGACAACGAGCCTGAGGGGCCACACACATAACTTAGTGTAGTACCTATTGGCTAATTAATTCTTTGTGAATTAATGAAGGAATTAATTAAGTGGATTTAATTGATCAAGGAAAAGGAATGAATTTAATGGAATTAATTAATGGTCCTATAATTTAATATTAGAATATTAAATTGGGAAGAACTAATTAATTAATAAAGAAAATAAAATAAAATAATATATATTTATATATATATACGCATGTGCACGTGTGGCGTGTGTTTGTGTATATATGGATTTGGTGGGTATATTTATCTTGCTCACCAAGTTTGTAAAATATATATATTAATTGATATCCTATAAATATATTTGGTAGAATCGTTAATTGGTTAAGGTAACTAATTAATTAATAAGGAAGGATTCTATTTGATATATGTTAGGATATTATGGAATATGGTAATATCTAATTAGTTGGAAAGAGTCCAACTATTCAAGCAGAGAGAACAAAAGAAAAAGGAAATATATATATAGATACACACACATGCCTCTCCCTAATTTTTAAGGAGAGATGGGTGTGCATGTGTAGGGTTTTTTAACCCTAAGTGGACTATTTATAAATATATATATATATATATATATATATATATATATATTGTGTGTTTGAGTGTGTGTTCCACCTCTTTTAATGTTAATGGAAAAATAAAATTTGATTTTAATAAAAAAGGTTTTTGATAAAAAGTACTTTTTCTATTATTTTCTCTCCCAACTTTTCTTTCATATTATTTCTTCAAGCTCATGTGTTGAGTGCCAAGATTCGATATCCTTGCTAGCACTAGTGGAGATAATTGAGGGTATGAACAAGGGTGTAGATACATCTCAGAGGAGCAAAGCTTGGGGCGCTACAGCAAATCAAATTCGAAGACCGTAGCAGGGAGTAGCTTAAAAAGACATTGCTGCTTTAAGGTCTACAAGAGGTAAACACGAGTAAACTTTCTCCTAGGATAGTTTTGAATCCTATGGTACCATGTCGACCTAGCCCTAATTTTGGGGATGCCGCTTTAATTTTTTAAATTATGTGTTTTCCGCTGCGCTGGTGTCCCCGAGGGTTGTACCGATCCCAACAGTGGTATCAGAGCCAAGGTTTAGACATGGCTCGGATTCTTTTTGTGTTTATATGCTTTAAAATTAGTTTTATTGCATATTGGAATTGGTTGGATTTTTCGTTTAATTTTTGGATCCGTTGATTTGGTGTTAATCTGAAAATCGAAGGGCTGCGTTTTTATGTCTTAATAAAAAACAAAAGTTCACTGTAGCACGGGCAGCGTTTCCGGAACAGCGCCTCCGCTGCGCGACGGCAACGGGCAGCGCCGAACATAGCAATGCGCTGTTCGGCAACGCGTGGGTTGTTCGGCAGCGCTGCTTGCACACACCGCCAGCAGCGAGTCGCTGCTCAGCCACGTGCCATGGCGAACAACGGCGCACGGCGGCGGCTGTCGGGCCGCCTTAGGTTTTTATCTTAAGGGGTCGAAATGTAATTTTCGCAATTTCGAAATGTTTTTCATAATAATTGCGTTTTAGGCCTTGGGTCATTTTTGCAATTAAATTAAAAGCCCAACACTAATTTGTGATTTTGTAAAACTGGGTTTTTGAATCTCAAATTAAAATTATTTTAAGTTTATTCTAAAATTGGATTTCAAAATTGGAAAGGTTTTATTTATTTTTTGAAAATCGAAATAAGATGGAATTTTATTAATTTTTGGAATTGAATAAAATTAGGTTTTTGAAAAATCCTTTTAGATTAATTGGAAAAGTATGTCTTTTTCATGTGAAGTTCTAAAATTGATTTTTAGAAATTAGAGTCTTTGGATCCATTAATTAATTAGATCATCCTTAATTAAAGACGGTGAATATTAACTCATATTTACATGCTAGCATGTTTATTTGATTATGCGGTGATCCGGGTCGAGCCATAGACTAGTCTTTATTTTGATTTGAGGCCTGCGTGCCATGTTTTTCCTTTTATTGTAAATGAGAGGGAAAGGTTTCTTTAAATGTAATTTTTGAAGACGAAGATGGAGACGTTCAAGCTTATGGAGTTTTGAAGAGCTTAGTGTAGGGTCCGGGTCCTTAGATTAGACTGGTCAACACCTTGATGGCTTAGGGTGCTTAGGTATTGGCTTGACTAAGATCACATTTACCGCTTTATGTATGATTGCTTATTTTCTTATGTATGTTGTCAATGTCTGCATAATCACCTAAGAAAGATAAGTGATTGGAAAGTGTGAGACCTTGTTTTTTGAAAAACCTTTTTATCCATATTAAGTCCTTAAGTGGATAAATCAGGTTTAATTGGATAAATCGGGCACCCGAAAGCCCCTTGATTAGGTCCAGTGCCTTCCATCATTAGATGTGAGAGGGAATAGCGCGGCTTGTCATCATTGTCTCACGAGTCGTGGAATGGTGGCAAGTTAAGTGTACTAATCTCACAACTAAGCCTACTACTATGACAGACGGTCATACTAGAAGTGCACACGGGTCTCAGTTTCACTAAGGAGTCGTCCATGAGTCATGGGACCACCTGGCTACTGTTATTACAAGAGAATTTGATAGGTCGGACTTAAAAACAGACTAGTGTATGGTTGCATCGTGTTCTCAGGACGTTCATGAAATGTGAGGCAAACATCTCGAGAATCACCTGGAAGTGGAAGGGGTTGTCGTGCCTATTCAATGTTACCGCCCATTGTCTCACGAGTCGTGGAATGAGGTTGGGACATTTGATGCTCGAGCCCACTGGAGACTTTTTAAATTTCCCGTCTTCTGTCAATTAGGGTGATGGATTTCGTAAATATAGTGGGAACATACATGTATATTTGAAATTCCTTAATTGCATGTGAATATATGTTAGAACTGAATGAATGATCATTTTTTGGTTTATCGCATTTTACACAGTAATATCATGGAAATCATTTATGCTTGTCTATGGATTCTCAAACGCAACAAGTTTGATGGCTCAAAGTACACCTATTGGCGTTTGGTTTTAGATGTATATCTTAGGGTTAAGGGTCTTGATTACATAATCAAAGGGGTAGTCCCACCTAAACCCAAGCCTACAACTCGTACTCGTACTTTGGAGTACTGGACAAAACAAATCAATGATAAGGCTTATGTTTGATGTTTCATATTTTCTATGATGTCTGAGCGTATGATTGAGACATATGAAAAGATCAAACTAGCTAAGGATATCGTTGAAGAGTTGGAGACAACATTTGGAGACAAAACGCCAAACGGTGATTGCCCTCATTGCCATGGGATGGAACACTTGAGCAAGGATTGTCCTGTTGCCTTCAAAAGCCACAACGAAGGTGTGTTTATTGTTAAGGTTAATTCATCAATTAACCATGCTTCTTGGGTGTTTGACACCAGCTATGGTACTCACCTTTGCAATGATTTGCAGGTGCTGTCTAAAAGCAAAGAGCTAGATGACGGGGACATGGTCTTGAGAATGGCTAATGGAGCGTCTGTCGCTGCGAAGGCTGTTGAAAACGTCGTTTAAGTTCTTGAGGATAGTAGTAGGTTTATTTTAAAAAATGTTTATTATGTTCCCCGATTGATTAAGAACCTAATTTTTGTTTCCGTTTTGGACAAGAAAGGTTTTTCTTTTAATATAAATATTGGTTTTTGTTCAATATTTTTTAGTTCTAAATTAATCATGAGACCATGCATGTATAACAACCTCGGTCAATGATGTTGTCCAGAGTTTTTACCTACATTCTTCTGGGGCTATGCTCTGGAGACGGCGGTTTATCTATTGAATAGATTATCGTTAAAAAGTGTTCCTCAAGTGCTGTATAAGATGTGGCATGGCAAACCACCCTCAAACAAGTACCTGAGAGTATGGGGATGTGCTGCTCATGTCAAGCAGCTAGTGGGAGATAATTTAGATTCGAGATCTATCTTATGTAGATTTTTGGGTTACTCTAAGGAATCCTATGGGTACTACTTCTATCACATCTGGGAACAAAAGGTAATCATTTCAAGGAACATTGTGTTCTTATAGAAGCAACTCTTTAGTGGGAGCATAGATAGAGTGGTAGGACTTGAGGAAATTAAGAGACACAAACACCACTGGCAGTGAATGAAGAGCAAGATGAACCACAAACTGTAAGTACACAAATTCCACCTCCAAGAAGATCCGAAAGGATCCCGAGACAGCCTGAGAGGTACCATGGCCTTTTTCTGAAAAGCAAGAAGGAGAGCCTCCTATTGGATGAAGATCCAACGTCTTATGGTGAGGCAATGTCCGACAAGGATTCAGGAAAATGGTCTAAAGCCATGGAATCTGAAATTGAATCCATGTACTTCAACAAGGTTTGGGCCTTGGTATACCCACCACCTGGCATTAAGGTCATTGGTTGTAAGTAGGTATAAAAACGCAAGTTAGGAGTAGATGGAAAGGTTACCACCTTTAAGGCTCGCTTAGTGGCGAAGGTTTATACTCAAAGGCAAAGAATTGACTATGATGAAAAAATTTCACCAGTCACGATGACCAAGTCAATTAAGATTCTATTGGCTATATCTGCGTATCTCAATTATGAGATTTGGCAGATGGAGGTGAAAACGGATTTCCTCAATGGAAACACTGATGAGAAAATCTACATGGAACAAACGGAGGACTTCACATCCAGTGGGAGCGAGCACAAGATGTGCAAGCTACAAAGATCCATTTATGGCTTGAAGTAAGCTTCCCGAAGCTAAAATTTGAGATTTGATGAAGCTGTAAAGGAATACGGCTACATCAAGAATGGTTATGAACCGTGCGTGTACAAAAAAGTTAATAGGAGAGCCATAAGCTTTTTGATACTCTACGTTGATGACATTCTTCTCATTGGGAATGATGTAGGAATGTTACAATCAACGAAGTGTTGGTTGTCGACCCAATTTTTAATGAAAGATATGGAAGAAGCATCCTACGTTCTTGGTATGAAGATACACCGAGAAAAGGAAAGTAGATTGCTAGGACTCACCCAATCTAAGTACATGGAACGAATCTTGAATAGATTTATTATGGGAGATTCTACAAGATAATTTCCTCCAACTAGGCATGGAATCCCTCTCTCTAAATCTATGTCCCCAAGGACACCCGAAGAAAGAGAGAGAATGTCAAAGATTCCCTATGCTTCGGCAATAGGTAGCATTATGTATGTTATGTTATGTACTAGACTGGATGTGGCTTATGCACTTAGTGTAACAAACCGGTTCCAGTCAAATCCAGCGGAAGACCACTGGACTGCCGTGAAAACGATCTGAAAGTACTTGAGGCGTACTCAAGATCTTTTTCTGGTATACTGCGGAGGAAAATTGGAACTAGAATGCTACACGGATTCTAGTTTTTAGTTGGATGTAAATGATCTTAAATCAATATTCGGATATGTGTTTATACTCAATGGAAGAGTTGTAAGCTGGAAGAGCTTTAGGCAGGAGACGACAGCTGACTCCACCACGAAAGTTGAGTACATAGCTGCTGCTGAAGTGGCTAAGGAAGCTGTTTGGATGAGGAACTTTATAATTGGAAGTAGTTCCCTCCATTGTTAATCTGGTGCTCCTATACTCTGATAACAATAGAGCTATAACTCTATCAAAAGAGCCTAGGTCTCACCAAAGATCCAAACATATTCTTAGACGATATCATCTCATCAGAAAGATAGTGGAAAAAGGCGACGTTCGAGTAGAATGAGTCGACTTGACGGAAAATGTAGCAGACCCATTCACCAAAGCTCTGAGTCAAAGTGTATTTGAAAAACATCTGGAAATGATGGGGTTAAAGCTCAAGGGCAACTGGCTCTAGGGTAACTGGGAGATTGATAGTGTTAGGTGCCTGGCGAGCCAATTGTTTTAGGCTCTGCCATGTTAAATGTAAAACACTATGACAGTCTTGTTTTAAATATATTAGATATTTCTTTATGGTATGCATTTTTATTGTTATAACTAGTGTTAGTATAGATAAAGATCCCATGGATAACATATGGTTTGGGGAGCGGTCGGGATACATATGGAATGCTCTCAAAGACCGTAATCCTAAATATTGTTCCAAGTCATAGAGGCTGTGAGATGTGGGATATCACTGGCCACGTAAGGCTTGTTCATGCATGTAACTCTTCCAAGAGGTCAACGCGTTCCATTATCAATGGCTTGTATAGAAATACATGTATGAAGAATCATACTTGATTATGGAATTGAACGGCGCTGAAGGACTCCTATTTGGTGCTATCGAACGTGGAGTCCTTGGGTTTCGTAGTGTGAGATTAATCTTTAGTCTTGAGATGTCATTTGGAAAGGGTACTATCCACTATCCTTAGATATGCACGTGCACTCCAGGAGAGTCATACGGCGTGTATTTTAGGTATAGTCTGATAGTGCAGCGGAACAAAGGGCAGTCGGAGAGCGATTCATCCAAGGTCACGAGTACTCGGTATTTCCTATGTTGTTGCGAGAATCTAAATAATCGTTAAAATCCTTTGATCAAAGCGATTGTCTTCTGAGAGGGATTGGTGGTCCCAGATTAGAAGACTGGATCATTAGATGTCACAACACAGTCATAGTTTCTAATGTTATTAGGGTTCGATTCAACCGTCGTCATACCCTAGACTATAGACGGGAAACTGATGAAGGGATTCTACTCACATGATGATCGTAACTCGGATAGGTTTTTGCTTTTCATCGTTGACATCTGGGAAGCCGTGGCGACGTTTCTAGACATCGAACCACGACCAATAGGTTCCTTGGATTAATTTGGTGAAATTAATTCAAGGTCTAGTTAATTATTTAGAATAATTAAACTAGCCTACGGGGACTTATTGCTAGCTTGACAACGAGCCTGAGAGGTCACACATATAACTTAGTGTAGTACCTATTAGCTAATTAATTTTTTGTGAATTAATGAAGGGAATAATTAAATGGATTTAATTAATCAAGCAAAAGGAATTAATTTAATAGAATTAATTAATAGTCCTAGAATTTAATATGAGAATATTAAATTGGGAAGGACTAATTAATTAATAAAGAGAAAGAAAATAAAATAAAATATATATATGCATGTGCACGTGTGGCATGTGTTTGTGTATGTGTGGATTTGGTGGAAAACTTTATCTTGCTCACCAAATTTGTAAAATATATATATATATATATTAATTAATGTCCTATAAATATATTTGGTAGAATATTTAATTGGTTAAGGTAACTAATTATTTAATAAGGAATGATTCTATTTGATATATGTTAGGATATTATGGGATATGGTAATATCTAGTCAATTGGAAAGACTCCAACTATTCAAGGAGAGAGAATAAAAGAAAAATGAAATATATATATATATATATATATATATATGTATATACACACATGCCTCTCCCTAATTTTTAGGGAGAGATGGGCGTGTGTGTAGGGTTTTTTAACCCTAGGTGGACTTTATATATATCTTTGTGCAACGAGTGGTTCTGAACCGAGTTATTCGCCAAGCTTTCTTGAAAGCACTCTAGAAAACGGCGCATCGAGTTAACAATATTAGTAGAAGAGGAGGCCGAATTATCCATTAGAGAGGAATTTCAATTAAACCATAAGAACCAAATTGTAACTAGAACTTGACAGAAAGCCTTTTCAGTTAATCGGCTATGAAGACCTCTTAGTCAGGCTTCCCCGTAACCAATCCAAGAGGTGATGTCGTACAATCGAATATGGGATAAAGCCCAGACCAGTCGAGAGAAAGGGCAACCGAGGACTGTGTGATACTCATCCTCGAGTTCACTATTACACACCGGGCAAGAAGTTGGTACCTCAAGATGACGTTTGAGAAGATTCGTACCAACCGAAAGAGCATGTTTACAGAATTTCCATGCAAGCAACCTGATTTTTGGCGGGACCTTCGATTTCCAGATGAAATCCCACTCTCCCCTACGCGGTTCCACCATTTCCGAGGATGAGATAGGTGCAAACCGTCGAGCCATATCCCGTGCTAGATGATATGCTGACCGAACGGAGAAGTGGCCTGATTTTGTGTAATGCCACATGATAGAGTCCGGGTTACTTCTTGAGCCGAGGGGAATAGAAAGGATACTCGCTGCATCCTCCGACTAAAAAATCTCGCGAACACGAATCGTATCCCACCAACCCGTCGCATTGTCTAATAGTTGATTAACCCGAGCATCCACTGGTAAGATATTCGGTGGTGCGGAAACAGTAAAGTCTGATCGTCGAGGTAACCATTTAGACGACCAGATGTGAACATGAGATCCTAATCCAACTCTCCACCTTATACCCGCAAACACCGAATTTCGCGCCTCCCAGATCCCTCTCCATGTGAGCGACGGTTTATGCCCCGATTCCGCTTCGAATAGAGATGACCCGTAGAAGTACTTGGCACGAAAAAGACGGCTAACAAGGCAATTTGGCTTTGTCAATATCCTCCATGTCTGCTTGGCTAACATGGCTAAGTTAAACGCTTTGAGTTTTCGAAAGCCCAAACCACCTTCATCTTTACTCTGGCAAACGACAACTAATTAAATATTACATATTTATCTTTCAAAAGTTATCCTTCCTTATATTATATCCACGTTCTTTTGAAGAAAAAGAAATCAGATAGTAAGGTGACAAGTCCAACATGTATCCCGATATATTACAACGAGAAAAATAGAAAGACATTTGAAGTTTGCAGACTTACAAATGGATATATGATAGAAATTCATAAAATAAGTACATATTTAAATTTTCAAACGTAATACAAACTACATTAGTTCAAAGCAGTACAAAATGCAGTTCCTAAACGTCACTGCATATATTATTTGTAGTCAATGGCTTGGATAAATTAAGTATGGGAGACAGAAATCTCTAAATTTTGGCTATTTGAAAAAGCAAGGGTAAAAGGCATATTACCCTTATTGTTCTTGTTAGAACGAGACATGTCACTTTTTGTGTTTAAAAAAGAGTACTCGATCGTTGTGATAACACTCAATTTCATTTTTTTGATCAGTTATTAAGTTAAATTACAAGTATATTGCGTCCTTAAGCATAATATTATTCTGCTTTCATATTTCATATTATTTTAAATAAAATTGAAGAATGTTTGAACAAATATATTTTATTTCACATCTAAAATTCTCTATATATGTAGCTAGTGATACTATTTTATATAGTTATGGCAGAAAAAAAATTATAAATAAATTGAAAAGTTTCATCATATTCTGTTGTGTTATTTGTTTTATTTAAGAAAATATAAAGAGATTGTTGGTCTCAAGTGGCATACGAAATGGTCTAAAAGGGGGGGTTGAATAGACCCTGAAATCTTTTTCGACTTCAAAAAATTTCGTATAAAAATGATTTTGGACGCTTGAAATGTAGACGCTTGACTGAGCGTTACTTGAAATATAGACGCTTAGGCTAAGCGTACAATGAAGAATGTTTTTAGAAAGTTAACTTAGACTTCAAGATTTGAATACTTTAACCAAGTAGGTTTAAGCGTTCAGTTCTTTAATCAGTGTTAGCACAACAGAATAATTTTAGAGTCTTTTCTTTTGGAAATCTTTAGCGTCACAAGTTGTTTCTTAGTTGCTTAGCGTCTGATTGTGTTTTACTTAATCAATTTATGCAATGATGTGATAAATAAGAGAATTGACTGTAAAGTAAATGACACAAAATTTGTAAGGTTCGTTGGGTGGTGTAATCTCAACTACGTCCTTCTTCTCCTTGAACACTTGGAGGCAATCCACTAAAATGATTCTCAAAGAATCACATAGAATCTTCTACAAATTAGGGAGAGATGGATGTCGATGACTTGAGCTCCTTGATCACACAGATTTCTACTCCAAATCACTTCAATCCCCTTGCTTCTTTCACCCAGAAATACTGCAAGTATCCAACTTCGACTTCACAAAGATCGCGAGGCTTGGATGGGGTTTTCTAAACGATTTGTTTGATTTTGATGAAGTTCAAACAATTGAAAATATCTCAATAGTAATGTGGTTTCTTCGAAAAGAATGTATGAGCTATTGGTTGACTGTCTCAGGAATTGAAGAAAAGCAAAGAGAATGTTTTCTTGAAAATTCTGGCTTTTCTGAGAGTTTAAGGAATGAGACTTCAATGCAACAGCAATTTGGCTTGGAAATCGATCGTATCTTTGGCTTGTTGTTGAAGTCCTATTTATAGGCATTCTTGGAGAAAGTGTCCGTTTGACACATGCACGAGCGCGTGTCTCTCACTTTCGCGAGTTAACAACTTTTGTCCTTTTTCCTGAAAATTTGCTGCACAAAGTTGGTGCTGCAGTCTATGAAAGGTTGACAGTCCAATAGGGTGGCTTCTCTGTACGTCTGAAAGTGCTTATCACATTTAATGCTCTTATCAGCATTTAATTCATTTGAATTAAATGTCTGTTGGCACTTAATGCATTGAGAATATTTGCATTAAACTCCTTCTGGACTTAGAAATAAATTCAGGTGAAATCAGTCATTGATAGACGCTTGTTCATCCTTGAATCACTTCTATCCTATAAGGTGACGCTTGATGTAGCTGGTCATTCTAGACGCTTGGAAACTTCATTTTTATTCAGACTTTAGGCGCTTGAGTCTTCAACCTTTACTTCTGATAAACTCACTCAGAACATATCAGACGCTCAGTCTAAGACAACTTAACCTAACAATCTAGAATAAAAATAACAAATCTAACGCTTCAAAGCTAAAATCAAACTTACATATTTTGGGGTATAACAAAAAGTTCTAATTGTCATCATCAAAACATCTAACATGAAATTCATAACAGAGATGACAAGTCATTGTTTTATTAACGCAATGAGTTATATAATGTGTCTCTTGATAAAATACAAGAGGGTAAAGAAAGCTCATTAAGTTTTAACTCCAGACATTACGGAACGGATCTTCTATCTCATAATTGTGTCACATCATTGTGGGATTGACAAGTGTCCAATTAAAAAAATTGTTAATAATAATTCAAATTAAAAGGACATTTGTCATCTCACAATGATGTGACAGCGTTGTGGTACACCATTGTGGGATAGAAGATCTATTTTGACTTACGGTATCCTAATATTCTTAATTTTGATATAATAATTATTATTATATGTTACAAACCTTATATACACTTCACCACATTAATTAATTACAATTGTCCAGAAATTTAAATTTTTAAAAGTTCTTAAATATAACCCCACATTTCACGACGGTGTGAGTGTAAGGGTGGGAACTCGAATATTTAATCTTCCACTAAACAGTAAGAGGTTGATACCGATCAACCAAATGGTTATTGGCAATAACCCCGTGCTTTAGATTGGCGTCAAATAGCCGTTGGCCATTTTGACCTAGTTGAGATTGTAGAACTCTGATGCTTCCAATGAAATTTACTGGCAAGTTCCCTCCAAGAAATGTCAATTGCTACACATATATAAATATTAGAAAACTTTGGTACATCCAATCATTTAGTTTACTCCCAGAATTGGCCAAAGTAAACATTAATGGTATGAAGCTACATACAAATCCCGCCCACACTTTAAGAAAACCCACTCCTTTTCCGAGTCTACTCCTTCATGCTCATCTTAATTCAGCAAAAGGGGAAGTTATATATATACATATATATATATATATATATATATAGCACAAACAGACAAAAACTCAAGACTACCCACTATAAATTCTTTAAAGTCTTGCTACAAGATATACATAGGTCACTACAAAAATTAGGGGTGGGTGACAATGAGCCGAGTCAGCTCGGCGAGCCAACTCAAAAAGATTTGAGCTCGAGCCGAAGTTTCTGACAAGCCGAGCTCGAGCTCAATAATGTCTGTTCAAAGGTCGTAAATAATAATATTTTGTTTTCTTTATTTATTAAAATATATACAGATAAAAACTATAATATTATGGATCTAGCTCGGTTTTTACCCTAACTATTCCAATCAAGATGACTTCGTATACGAACCTGCAGACATACTATCAGGATTATAGACTGCACTTGGACGATACCAAGCTACCTACGTACCCTACAGGGATCAAGTCTAAACGTAGTTCAAAAGGAGTTGTTATAATATCTATGATTTGTATGACGAGAATATCTAGTATTTGTAATATAGAATCGTACCCTCAAGTCTTCGAATAACCCAAGCTATACGATATATAATTCGTAGTATTTATTGCTCAAATTCTTTGTCCGTCAAACTTCATAAATGGCGGTAATTATAGGATTTCCACTCTGTTCTGTAGAGCGAATGACAAATGGGACATTTTACCCTTGGATACCTTACACATGTGTTTGATGGATGGTATCGATTGACCACCATAGGGTCGGGTTATGGGTCAACCCTACCCATTTATTAAAAACACGCGGATCTTGGAGCGTAATGCAAATATTATTGTATTACGTATATGCATATATATATCTGCCTCGTGTACTTGTTTACGAGTACACTAGAGGTCCTACGATGTGTATAATACGAAGTAACAAAGTACCTTCTTGTGATTTGGTATATCATTAGTCCCCCACTTCGTTAGTTAAGAAGAAACTAATTTCAATTCGTTGATTGATGGCTGACGAAGTAAATATTTCGTAATTAGAGCATTTAAGGCATTAATTCTTTATCTTAACTATTCAGTTGTTTTATGTAATCATTACTCCTCAGCCGGCTTACATTACTAACTCTGACACGCCATTTCCCGAGAAACGTGTCTAATCCAACACATTGTCATCTTGAATTCCAAGAGACGCAAGTTGAACTCGAAACGTCATGTTTACTTGTCGTTGAATTTAACTTTCTACCATCAGATCTGAACCGTTGAATTCAAATCCCCTCTTACTATATATACTTAGCTTTCAATTTTGAGTTTTTACTTTCGCTGAAATTACCTTCTATACACAGAATCTTTGAGAGCCATTCACAGCTTATTTGGTATTCTTGTTATTCGGAGGTTTCATCCTAATTCATTTTCAAGTTTTTCCTGTGCTAGGTATACGCTTAACGCTTCTCTTTTTTATTTTATCCAATATTTTACTTTGCCAATCATATCCCATGAGTACTTCTGGTGTTGGTACTGAATCACCTCGTATTTCTGACGAGGAACTTGAGGCTACCTCGTCTAGCCATAGTGATTCCGATAGCAGTTCAAGCAACCCTGAGACCTCTCCCGAACCTAACATCAATGACCCCCCCCCCCCATTGTTATCGAACCTGAAGAGCCTGATGTTCCCCCTCCTTACCCAGACCTTGAGGGGGATGAAAATATCAATTTACAACTATTTCCTGATATGGATAGGGCTCGTAGAATAACCCCTTGGCTAGTTATTCATCAATTTTAACTGCGTCAAATGTCGCCGACATTAGGGTTAGATACCATATCCCTTCCAATTATCATACCATCATTCCTAACGAAGGTGATATAATGCATCGTACCCCTGTAGGATTCCCCACTATAGACATGTAGCCCATCTTGCTTTGGGACTTAGATTCCCTTTACAGCCTGCCATCGAAAATATCCTTCTATGCCTTTGTCTGAGTCCAACACAACTGTTTCCCAACTCTTATAGACATATTATTTACTTTATAGTCGTAATGAGGATGTATGGAGTTCATCCGAACATAAAAAAATTTAACGGTTTTTTATCCGCGCATCGACGCACTAAGTCTACGGAAGAAGTTTTTTTCTTCCTAGCACCTCAGCGTCATTGTCGCCTTCAAACTCGTACCTAGTCTTCCTTCAGAGACTGGAAGAAAAAAAATTTATTCATTGCTCCCCCTCTAAACGAACGATGGAACGTACCTCGTCCATAGGGTATGGACCTCGTTGATTTAGAAAATATTAGTCGACCCACCATTCTCCGACGAACTTTAAAACGCATCCTTAAATGGCTATTCAAGCCTGAGGTTGTGATGAGTGAGTCCATGCTAGTTACATGTGGGCTAAGTAGGGCCAAAGTGCCTGTCATCAAAAATCTGGGTAAAAATTTTGTGCCTATATTTTGATGTTTATCCTATACTTGTAATATTTTTTCATTGTTTGTAACTTTGTGCTTTCTTTTTCGCCTTGTTCGCAGCAATGGAAGCAAGGCAAACTCGTCTGGACAAAAGAGTTGTAATTGCTGCCGAGGCAGCCCAAAAAGCAGATGCTACTACAAGTCGTGGTACCGGCCGAGGTTGTGGTCGTGGACGAGAGCAAGGTGGAATTAGGATCATCAACTCTCAAGACCAAAAGATCAATCGAGCCCAACCACCTCGTACCACGACTACTGTGCCTCGTCCACCGAGAATTATTGCATCGGCCGACGATGTAGAGGCCGAGGAGGGTTCCTCGTCCACCGACGACATTTTGTGCCAGTGGGGGAGCTAACGAGCGCTCCCTATGGTCGCCCGGAGAAGCTTCCTCACCAAGAAGGTACATCTCAGGCAACTCCTACAAGGCTCGCATCCCCGACACTAAGAACAGAAACAGCCAACTCTCCCGATGCTTGTGATTACGACTTGCTCAACCAAGCAGAGTCGTTAATGTTGAATGATTACCTCAAATGCGAGGTTCCTGAACGCACGCCCCTACGACCCGATCAACAGCCTCTTATCCAAGATTGGCATATTTACTCTGATAACAGCATCATTAGGGATCTCAGCGGCAATACTGCGATCAAATTGTTTCATCGCACCTTGTTGCCCAAGGATAAGGCTCTCATTCTTGAGCAGCCTCATCCTATCGTTGAAAAGCAATCAGCTCAGTACCTCGAAAAGGTATGTAATGGTACTTTATATATTAATAATTATATCAATTTTAGCTAATTCATTTCTAACTTCGATTTTTCCTTATCGATATCCAGACCAAGCTTTTAATTCATCAGTTGTCTCTAAATAACTCCACTCTGAAAGAGATCTTGCATCGATCTCAACAAGAGCTCACTGATGATAAAGGACAGGTCGAAGCTGAGCTTACTGCTGCTCAAGAGGACAGAGAAAAAGTTGCTTCCCTACAGGTAAACTTGAATCCATTACTAGTACTTTAATTCAATTACAACTTACATAATCTGAAATTTTAATTTTTTTCATCGTAGACGGAGCTCGACGTGATCTGCAGATCATACGATGGGGACAAGCTCAAGATGGCAAAGCTTGAAAGGACCAATGCTGAGCTTCGTCAGCAACAGAGTACGCTGCAAGAAAGTACCGAGGCTGAAAGGCGTCATCAGTTTGCCTTGGGCAAGACGGCGAGTCGTAGGGAGTTCCAAGAGTCCTCATCTTTCAGACGCCAAATAGTAGAGGCTCGTTTAGGTGGAGCTCGCGATATGCTACGATCCACAGTAATTGACGACCATCTGCTCAATCAGGCTCTCAACGACGTCCAGGATGGCTTCTTCAAGGCAATCGATTATCTGAAAGAGATGGGGAATTTGCCATCCACTTTCCAAGAGGACGAGTTTGCCCAGGCTTATCTGAGAGCTCCTCTCAAACGAGCCTCCGCTATCCCTGAGGACACCAGTGTTGCTTATACTCACTTTCCCGAATTTGACGCTTTAGTTATCGGCGAATCTGGGGCAAGCATACAGTTCGAACGAGAAGTGGAAGCTACCTATGAACGAGGTGATTAGGCCAGAAATGAAGGTGCTGCTTCCGAGCCTCAACTTATCGAAGACTGAGTGCTTGTTAAGAACTTTTTTGGTTTTCCTTTTGTCAAGATTATTGGGTGTTTTTGTTAAAGCCTTTCGGTTATTCTGTTTTTGTTATGATTTTATCTTATACCTTATAAATGCTTTTACCATCTATATATTATTTCTTCTCGAATGAATGAAAGCAATTCTGATTTTCCTAATTTGCAACATACTTTAATATGTAAAATTACTAAGTAGAAGATCTGCTTCGTGTAACATCGAATAATTCATAATATTTTCCAATGTTGTGATCCTTTTCTCACTTTTAACCATGAAATTAGTTCGATATTTATACACACGATGCATATACTTCATTCTGAAAGATAGTGTTCATAAACACTGTTACTTCTTATCATGCATAGAACTTTCTGAAATTATTTACATTTCATGGACGTGGTAGATCTTTACCCTCGATATCCTGCAATCTATAAGTCATTGCCTTTGTGATTTTGACAATTTTAAATGGTCCTTCCCAGTTTGCTTCTAATTTCTTCACATGCCTTGATACTTCCACATTGTTCAGAACAAGATCTCCAACTTGAAAACATCTAACTTTCACCCATTTGTTATATGCTCTGACAATCGTATTTTTCTGCCTCAAAATATTCGCATATGCTCGATCCCTCGTTTCATCAATAACATCTAACTCAAATTCTCTCGAAGTTCGATTCTCTTGAGGTTTGTAGAAACTCACTTTGTGGGTCATCATTCCAATCTCAGCAGTTATAACTGCCTCTGAGCCATAAACAAGACAAAATGGGGTCTCTCATATTGATGAACGAGGCATAGTTTGATACGCCCATAATACTCCCAGAAATTCTTCAACCCATCATGTTCGCTCATCGAGTCTTGTCTTAAGATGTTGCAAGAGTATTTGAGTTGCCACCTCGGTTAGCCCATTTACTTGTGGATGTCCCACAGAAGTGAAGTTTTGTTGAATTTTCAATTCACAACACCAATCCGTGATAGCTGTTCCATTGAATTTCGTCTCGTTGTCTGATATTAATATTCGAGGTATCCCGAACCTGCAAATCATATTCTTCCAAATGAATATTACAACCTTTATGTAATTTATATTACTCCATTCTTTCTAGGTTACTTAACCTGCAAATTATATTCTTCCAAATGAAATCAATGACAACTTGTTCCGTAATACAAGCCATAGGCTCAGCTTCAATCCACTTCGTAAAATGTTCCACAGCCACAATAACAAATTTCTTTTGATTCTTCACAAGAGGAAAAGGTCCTGCAATAATTTACACGATATATTGATGAATTCAATGAGCAAATTTTATTTTTTTTAACTTGTTTTTATAACGAGAGCATACTGATACTGTTTATCGAAAAGTCACACTAAAAATATCGATTCCCCACTGATCAAATGGATATGAAATTTTTATTGCTTCCATCGGAGTTCCTGGTTGATGTATTTCATTGGAATGCATCTGACATTCTCGATATTTCTTGGAAAAATTATATGCATCTTTAACCAATGTGGGCCAGAAGTAACTCTGCCTCGAAACTTTCTGAGCTAACGATCTTCTCGCAAAATGATTCCCACAACTTTCTTCGTGGATTTCTCGTAAAACATATTCTGATTTCGAGGGAGATAAACAACGTAGCATTGGTCCCCCCCCCCCCACTGACCTTTTGTATAATTCTCCATCCAGCATCACAAACCTCGTAGCTCTGTTAATGACCTTCCGAGCCTCAATTTTATCTCCTGGTAATTCATCCTTAACCAGGTAATTCATGATTGCATCCTTCCATGAGGGCTCGTCGATGACTGGTGTTACTAGAGTCGTTGATTTTATTTCCGAATGCTCGGACACTAACAAGGTTACTTTCCTACTCTTCACTCCCACGATTTGATTCGCAAATTTTGACAATGCATCAGCTCGTTCATTTGCATCCCTTGGGATCCCTTTACCTTCTTCAGATATTTTATCATCGTTTTCTCCCTTGCCTCATACGAGCCAGCAATTGCCTTGCCACCAATTGAGAGTCTGTATAAACCATCAATATTTGTACCTATAAGCTTTTTGCCATTTTCAATCCTGCAATAACGGCTTCATATTCTACTTCGTTATTAGTTACATCGAAGTTTAACTTGATTGCAAACTCCATATCCAACTTATCCGGGGTCTGTAACCAGATTCCAATTCCTCCCCGCTTTGTCATTGACGATCCATCAACATGCAATAACCATGGTCTTTCTGGTTCAATCATGGCTACCTCGAAAGGTGATTCCGTTGTCATCTCAACAACAAAGTCTGCCATTACCTGGGCTTTAACAGCAGTTCAACTTCTATACTCAATATTAAATTCTCCCAATTCAATAGCCCATTTTATGAGCCTTCCCGACACATCCGGTTTTGCCAAAACCTGCCTCAAAGGTTGATTTGTTAATACAACGATCTAATGAGACTGAAAATACGATCTCAATTTTCAAGCTGAAGTCACCAAAGCGAGTGCCCATTTCTCAATTTCTAGGTAGTTCAATTCTGCACCTTGTATCAGTTTGCTGACATAATATACTGGTTTGTGTTCATTATCAATTTCTCGAACTAAAACTACACTAATAGCTACCAACGACACCGCCAGATATAACAATAAAGGTTCCCCAAAAACAGGTTTCGTCAACAAGGGGGGGATACCAAGTATGCTTTCAACTCCTTAAATGCCTTCTCGCATTCCTCTGTCCATGTAAAGTTTTTTACCTTTCGCAGAATTTTGAAGAAGTGTAGTCCTTTATCAGCAGATCTAGATACAAATCTATTTAAACTTGTCATTCTCCCCATTAATTCTTGCACATCTTTCACATTCGTTGGGGATTTCATGTTTAAAATAGCCTCGATTTTTTCAGGGTTCGCCTCGATACCTCGTTCAGTGACCATATACCCCAAAAATTTCCCACCAAGAACCCCGAATGTACATTTATTACGGTTCAGTTTCATTCTATATTGTTTCATTATCCTGAAAGATTTCTTCAAATGATTCAAGTGGTCTGATTCATCCACAAATTTGACGAGCATATCGTCAGCATACACTTCCATAGTTTTCCCAATTTCTTCCTCGAACATCATATTGACCAATCGTTGATACGTGGCGCCAGAGTTCTGAAGTCCAAATGGCATCACATTATAACAATATACACCACGTGCAGTTACAAAGGAAGTTTTCTCCCTATCTTCCTCTGCCATCATAATTTGATTGAAGCCTTGATAGGCATCCATCATGCTTAATAGAGCACAACCTGTAGTTGAATCTACTAATAAATCAATACGAGGCAAAAGGCAAGGGTCCCGAGGGCAAAATTTGTTTAGATCAGTGTAATCAGTACACATGCGCCATTTATTTCCGGCTTTAGGTACAAGAACTACATTTGCTAGCCATTCAGTACATTGAATTTCATCTATGTAGCCTACTTCTAGCAGCTTCTTCACTTAATTTTCAAAAATAGCATCTCTGTCGGGGCCGAAATTGCTTCGTTTCTGACGAACTGGCTTTGCCTCGAGGTCAACATTTAGACGATGCACTATTACTGCAGGGTCAACACCTTGAAAATCAGCAACTTTCCAAGCAAAAATATCAGAGTTGGCTTTTAGAAACTTTATCAATTTTGACTCCATCATGGGACTTAACTTCCCGCCAATCCTCTTCGTCTTCTCCGGATCATTCTCAAAAAGTTGAATTGTCTTGTGCTCAATGGGTTGAACTCCCATATCGTCCCTCTTTTGCTTCTTCTCCATTTGCTCCATCAATTATTTAGCATCTTGATCAACAACATTCACTCGTGTGTCTTCCCTCTTCCTTTTCTTACTTGAGTTTGTTGTCAACGGTCATATAACAATCCCGAGCTTCTAACTGGTTCTCCCTTACCTCGCCAATACCATCTCTGGTTTTAAATTTCATCTTCAAGTCAGGAGTGGACACAATAGCACCAAACATATTCAACATAGGCCTACCGACAATCATATTATAAGCAAAAGGAATGTCAACGACTAGAAAAGTCACCCTTAGCTTTTTTATTTTTGGAGTTGATCCCAACGATACATCAAGCTCGATTGATCCTTTCGGCATAGTCTGTGGATTGGTGAATCCCATGAGGGGGTATTCAACGCTCGTAGAATCACTTTCCCCAGGTCCATCTTCTTTAGTACATCCCAAAATACTATATATGTTGAACTTCCGGTATCAACCAAAACTTTGTGCACTGCAAAGTTTGCAACATCCATTGTTATCACCATTGGATCGTTATGGGAAACAATCATGCCCTCGTAAGCTCTATCGTCAAAAGCTATTGGTTGATAAATGTTTTGTACAGAGAATACCCTCGTAGGCTCCTGACGATAGTGATTGCCACGCATTTCCCTCTTATTTCCTTTCCTCGCATTGGACGAGTCTCCTCTAACTGACCCATCTGCAATGGTGTGTATCTCTGCCCTTGGCATATTGGCAGGTTCTTCTGTCGATCATCCCGACGATGAGTATTATTCTCTCTCTTGTCATCATTTCGTCGATTGTCGTTTTGACGATATTCATCATTTCGAGGCCTATTATAATGGTGATTTCTATGGCCCCAATTTTCATGATATTGATCATCGTTTCCTCGATATCGAGACCGATCTAGTGACCTACTCCGTGATCGTCTTACCTCTTTAATGCGGTTGGCCTCGGGGGCTCTTACTTCCGCAAGGGTACGATCAATGAAATCATTTAAAATCCCATTTTTTATCAATCGTTCAAGTTCATATTTCAATTGATAGCAATCCTCAGTATCGTGACTTTTGTCCTTATGAAACTGACAATACTTGTTTGGATTTGCTCTTGGCCTTAGTTTCATCGGTTTTGGCCAATGAATCGCATTTAAATGTTGTACTGCCATTAACACCCATCCTCTCGAAGTATTCAATGGTGTGTAGTGTTCATATTTCGCGTATCGATGGGGCCTTTCATGGTTATTTCCAGACCTCAACCCCTCTTGTCGATCGTTGTTTTCTTTTCTATCTCTTTGATCGTTTATGGGCTTAAGAGCCTCAGAATCTTTTGATAGATTCATTTCTTCCTTGTTGATGCATTGTTCTTCAAGTTGCATCAGTTCTTCTTGATCCTTCGGTGAGCGTCTAGCTAAAGCAGAAGCTAATGTACCTTTTTTCAAAGCCAACAAAAGAAAGGTTACTACAAGATCATGAGTTACTTCGAGTATTTCTAAAACTTCCTGATTAAATCGATACACAAACTCCCTCAAACTTTCATTAGGACCCTGCTTGAACCCTAGCTTAGAAGATATCGATTTCTTGGCTTTCTTCTTGACCGCAAAGTGATTCTCAAATCTTTTAATCAGCTGCTCGTAGGACACTATCGAACCAGGTTGTTGACTAGTAAACCAATCTTGAGCACACTCGACTAACGTCGTCACAAAAACTTTAGCATTTATTACATTTGATTGATGATACAACAACATCAATAGCTCGAATGTCGTCAAATGCGGCCCCGGGGCCCCCGTTCCATCGTAAGTAGGCAAAAGAGGAACTTTGAACGAATTTGGAGGCTCCTTAGCTACAATACTCTCACAACATGGTGAATTTCTGGCCATCAAAGCTGAAATGGGACTACACCTTAGTCGGGGAATTTCAGGTGTTTGGCTTACCCAATCTAACTTCTCATACATATCATCAATCTCCACCCTCGAAAAAGTTGGCTTCTCCCTCTCATCACACACAGGCTGCTTCCCTCACTGAATCTCTGAACGTACATCCTCTCTACTATCCACCTCTTCATCAGATTGCTCTCCTGCAGCAACATCACCCCTCTTCTTAAGCTCAGGATTTGCTTCTTCTAACCCTTGAAAAAGCCTCTTAGGTGCCAAAGGTGTTATAGGCACTCTCTGAACATTAGGAATTATCGGTCGTGATGCTACAAGACGGTTCAATACTTCATCTATCCGCTCCTGTATCAACTTGTCTAACTCTCCTCTCGTCAATGTTATCTTTCCTTCACCGGTGTCTCCAACGTCCCTCGCTGATGCAGCGGACGTCGAGTCTTCAATACGAACATGCTTCTCCTTCTGATTGTCTCCCTCCATCTCTGTTGTCAAATTCAGCGACCTTCGAGTAGTTTTCCACAGATGGCACCAACTGATCTAGCTCGATTTTTACCCTAACTATCCCATTCAAGATGACTTTGTTTATGAACCTGCAGACACACTATCAGGATTATAGACTGCACTTGGACAATACCAAGCTGCCTACGTACCCTACAGGGATCAAGTCTAAACGTAGTTCAAAAGGAGTTGTTATAATATCTATGATTCGTATGACGAGAATACCTAGTATTTGCATTATAGGATCGTACCCTCAAGTCTTCGAATAACCCAAGCTATACGATATATAATTCGTAGTATTTATTGCTCAAATTCTCCGTCCGTCAAACTTCATAAATGGTGGTATTTATAGGATCTCCACTCTGTTCTGTAAAGCGAATGACAGATGGGACATCTTACTCTTGGATAACTTACACGTGTGTTTGATGGATGGTATCGATTGATCATCATAGGATTGGGTCATGGGTCGACCCTACCCATTTTATTAAAAACACGCAGATCTTGAAGTGTAATGCAAATGTTATTATATTACGTATATGCATATATATATCTGCCTCGTGTACTCGTAAACGAGTACACTAGAGGTCCTACGATGTGTATTATACGAAGTAACGAAGTACCTTCTTGTGATTTGGTATATCAATTATATATGTATAAATAATGATATATTTATTAATTATCATGATTATATTTAAATAATATATATTAGTACAAATTAATAATATAAATATTATTAAAATATTAATTTTTCTCACATAAAAAAAAATTGACCTCAGTTCAGCTCCACTCTACCTGGCTTGAGCTCAAGCTCATTTTTCTCAAGTTCGTCGAGTGTACTATCACTTTGATGATGTCCACGTGTCATGTGTCACGAGTCCAAGCTGACAACTACAACATGTGGGATTGATGAGTCGAATTGATGGTTGCAAGGTTGTGGTTCAGATTGGAATTAGTTTGAGGGTCGCGTTTATGGTTGTGCGGGTCCAGGTATTGTGAGGGTTCGAACTATTTTCTTTTTCCAGTAAAATTGAGAATGAATTAAGATACCCCAAATAAATATATAAAGACCTCTAACTATTATAGCTTATATTTTAGACTTGGTGTATTTTCTTTAAAAAAAAAAAAAAACTTTTTCGTGTTCATGTAATTTGCAAAATAATTTCCTTAAATAGATACACAGACTTGGGATAACAAATTCAATATGAAATCAATAGAACAAGCAACAACATTTAGATGAGAATAAACGAGAGGTATCTTTCACGAAAGTCCGTTATTTTACAAGTTTGAATCCAATACTATTTCACCTCACTCATGCAAACTAAATATTATGAAAATTTGGAGTAACATTTTACTCCCCGTAAATTTTGTCTTTTAACACTAAACTCCCTTAAAACTTAAAACTGAAACTATGCCCCCTAGAAAATTTATATGTGTACCACTTTGCCCCAAAAATATTTGGATGGTATTTTCACCGAAATTGTTAGTGTATATTCTATCAGATATAGATAGATTTGTTAGTGTATCTTTTGTAAAATATAGATAGACCCAAATCTATATAGCTAGGGTCTCATATCCGTCTATATATACTCGTGTACTATATTATTGAACATCATTCCAATAATATACTTACACATATTACACAGAGTTCAATTCTCTACGTACCTTGAACTCTATCATGGTATCAGTCACCAGGCAAATCGAGCATATGTCTTCGTCTTCCGCCCTCACGACACCCATAGACTCCCACATGGCCTCTTCCCTAATCGGCACCACTGTCGTTGTCGCCGCGTCCTCAGCCTTTACCACCAACACCACTATCCCCTCTCTCTATCCCGATTCTCTCTCTCAATCTACATCACCGCTGGATGCTATTACTTTATCGGCGCCAGTCGCTGACCATTTTTTTGGCGTTCTGCTGCCGTCATTCATGACAGATTCGTCGCTTCCCTTGTTGTTAACATTCTTCGCCATCTTCTTTCATCTCCACTCAAACTTTCACCAACAGAAATCTCCCTCCTCGTCTCTGAATCACTTCCACCCGCAGCTACCCCTTCTCCACTTATCTCTTCCGCCACCGTCGACCTTGAAAACACCGGCAACACCTCTCCCTCACTCACCCATCATAGCCATCTTTGTTTTCTGCAGTTGTCCCAGTGTATCACAATTATTATGTCTTTGTTGCCAGCATTTACAAGCCTTTCGTCGCCGATGCTTCATCGTCTACCGTTGTCGGCACCTGTTCGTCTGTCGTGGCCGTTCTCCCTTCAATTAGTGGCGCACCCCTTTCAGAAAATCTGGCAGCCCGCTCTTCTATTCTTCAACATAGTCAACAACTAAACCCTAATTCCCTTTTTCTCCCCCAAACAAGTCCTAATTTTCAAAGCAACCCCAATATAAATTTTGTCTTCCCAAATAGCCCCCAAATATATAATTCAGTGCAAACAGCCCCCAGATCGGCCCCAATTCCATTTTGACCCCCAAGATCTTTATTTCTCTTTTGTGATGCCATCTCATGTGGCCTCACATTCCCAGGCACCGTCTACTCTTTCAAATCCACAACTCACGACAATGAAATTGAATTCTAAAAATTATCTCATATGGAAATATCAGTTTGACATGTTACTTGGGAGTCACGATCTTTTAGGCTACATTGATGGTTCTTTACCATGTCCCTCTTCTCATATTCTAAATTTATTAGGACAACAAAATTAGTAACCCGGCATACACTTCCTGGTTTCCTAATGATCGTAGTATCAAATCTTGGATGTATGCTACGTTCACTCTGAAGGTTCTGCAAGCGGTCTATACCCTCCCTACATCATGCTATGTCTGGCTCACTCTTGAGCGTCACTTTATTGAGTAATCTCTTTCAAACCAATTAAAGTGTAAAGTGAGTTCTCCAATATCAAAAAGGGAGATCTTTCTTGTGACGCCTATCTCAGAAAGCTAAAAAATATTTGTGATAACCTCGCTGCAGTCAATCATCATATCTCCCCTTATGATCTTGTTATTCAATCCCTCAATGGGCTCCTCTCTAAGTGTCAAGCATTCTTCATCGTTGTCTCCTTATATCCATCTCTTCTCACCTTCAATGATCTCCGGGCACAGCTCCTTCAATTTGAACAATGCCTTCGCCAAAATCACTCTCCTTCCTCTATATCTTCTTCCTTTGTCACCCATTCTCACTCCTCGAAATCCAACCATTTTGGTGGTAAAGGTCGTGGTGGCTCATGTGGTCGTAGTTCTGATTTTAAGCATGAGAAAAGTCATAATGGTCGTAATTCATCCTCTTCGCCTCAAACTTGGTAGCACTCCACTTAGACTCATTCTCAGCAGCCCCATTGTTAGCATTGTGGTTTTACTAGGCCTTCTTGATTTAAGTATTCTCTAGGTCGTAGTCTCCTTCCAACACCTACTTCTGGTCAGACATGTTAGCTTTGTGGTATTCTAGGTCACACCTGTGCTTCATGCCACAGTGGTTTAACCATGCACATGTTTCTTAGGAGCTTCCAAAGTCCTTTTCAGTCCTATCCTTTGTTAACACCTCTGATATAGCCTGGTATCCTAATAGTAGTGCCTCTACTCACATGACTCAAGATGATGGTAAACTTTCTAACCTTGCTCCCTATACAGGTAGGAACAAGATTTTAGTTGGTAATGGACTAATGGTGCACTGTTGTCTATTACGCATTTCGGCTCCTCTAATTTACATAATCCTACTTGTTCCCTTACTTTATCTCACGTGATGTATGTCCCTTATTTATCTCATAATCTCTGTCTGTTAGAAAACTATGTCAAAATTATGATTATTTGATTTTGTTTTACTTCACTAGTTTCTGTGTTAAGGACAATGAAACAGGGAAGGTTCTTCTAGAGTCCCTTTCCAATAGTGGTCTGTACCCGGTCTCTCTCAATTTGATGTCCTCCCATCCTGGTACTTTTGTTGGCCGAGCTGTCTTTGGTAAAATTTGGCATCGCCATCTGGGTCGCCTCAATTTTTCTACTATTTAATAGATGTCTCGTTGTGGTGGTTTACAGTCTAAAGACTGTTCTGTTTTCTTTTATCCAACTTGTCAGTTGGGTCGGTCACACAAGTTACCTTTTTAGCCTTTTGAAAAGCGTAGCTCTGTGCCCTTTTGTTTAATTAACTCAAATGTATGGACTTACCTAGTTAACTCTCCTTCTGGTTTTAAGTATTATGTTTTTTTTATTTATAATTTTGCGGGTTTTACTTGGTGCTACCCCATTGTGCTAAATTTGAAGTCTATACTCATTTTTGTACTTCAAAAATCTTAATTGAAAATCTTTTTACAACTAAAATAAAAATATTTCAAAGAGATGGGAGCCGAGAGTTTGATAATACTTGGTTCTGTAACTTTTTTGCTATTTTTGGTATTCAGCTTCGCTTGACGTGCCCTTACACCCCGCAGCAAAATGGTGTGTTGAAACGCAAGCATCATCATATCTATGAGTTACTTCGTACTTTACTTCTTACTGCTCATCTGCCTCACTCATTTTGGGTTTACGCTCTCTACACAGTTGTCTTTCTTATAAATTGTCTCCTTACCCCTACGCATTACCACAACTCTCCATTTGAGGTTATTTTTTGTTGTTCACCTGACTATTCCTCTTTTTGGACTTTTGGATGTGCGTGTTTCTCATATCTCGATCATCGTGTTGCTCATAAGCTTTCTCCTCGCTCTGCCATGTGTATTTTCTTAGGTTATGCCATAGATTATAAGGGTTACCTATGTTTCAATCCGGCTTCTAGTGTAATTCATATTGGTCATCACGTCATCTTCGATGAAAACTCCTTTCCCTATCATATTTTACCTTTCGCTTCCGCCTCTGATACCCACCAGTCTACTTCTGCATCTTTTCCAATCTCCCTTCCTCATCCATCTTATCTTGGTCCTTTCGATCTACCAGTTGTCACCACCACGGTGTTTTTCCCTCTACCTATCCCGATGTTATCTCCATCACCTCCCTTTGTTCGGAGTCCTCCATGTCCCTTTAGTCCAGTCCCCTCTCAGTCTTTTCCCCCTAGTTAAGTCTTTGTCAGTCTCGTCTTAATCTACAGCCTTCTCCTCGATCTCTGTCTCTCACGAGTCCTCAGCTAGTGTCCTTCCGCCATCTACCTGTCAACCTACGGTCACTCGCTTACATGATGATGCCCATAGACCTTGTGTTCTTCCCTCTTTATCTATTGTTTTCCTACCTCTCGAGCCAACATGCTATAAACAGGCAGCTAAGGATCCTCTTTGGTGTGCTGCCATGGATGATGCATTTAATGCTCTTCAAGTCAAAGGCACATGGACTTTGGTGCCACCTCATCTTTCGCAAAATCTCGTTGGTCCCAAATAGTTGTACAAAGTGAAGTTACAGTCTGATGGATCTGTTGAGCAGTATAAAGCCCGGTTGGTTGCTTAAGGGTTTAAGCAACAGGATGATATTGACTTTGGTGACACCTTCAGCCCTGTGGTTGAGCCACTACTATTCGCATTGTTCTCTCTATTGCAGTCTCTCGTTAGTGGGTTATCAAACAGCTTGATGTGAAGAATACTTTTCTTCATGGTGATCATAGAGAGACTGTTTACATGGCTCCACCTCACGGTTTGATCCACTCCCACTATCCTTCACATGTGTGTCAGTTACAGAAGGCTTTATATGGTCTAAAACAAGGGCCCCGAGCTTGGTTTCAGTAATTTAATTTGTATTTGCTGTGTCTTAAGTTCACTAACGGCAAAGTTGATGTGTCGATGTTCGTCTATTGCTCTGGTTCTATCACTTTAGTTCTCTTACTCTATGTTGATGATATTATCTTGACTAGGAATGACTTTTCTGCAGTTATTGCTCTTATATCTCGTCTTTCCCAGGAGTTTGCTATGAAAGATTTGGAGGATCTCCACTATTTTCTGGATATTCCTGCTATGCGGGACTCTCTAGGTCTCTTTCTTTGGCTAAAAAAGTACACAACCAAGCTTCTTCAGTATTTTGACATGATGAGCTTGTAGTTTGTCGCCTCTTCTCTTTTTGGAAAGTCTACTCCCTCGGTTCTTATGGACGATCTCTTCTCTGATCCGACTCTTTCTCCCAGTATTGTTGGGGATCTTTAGTATCTTACCCATACCCAACTTGAGAATGCTTATGCAGTTGCCTCGGTTAGTTAGTTTATACACTCCCCTCGGAATATTCACTTTCAAATGGTTAAGCGGATTCTTTTGTATCTTTGGGGCACTCTCAATTTTGGCCTTCTTATTCGCCCTTCCTCGTTGGATTCTCTTATCGTCTATGTTGATTCTGACTGGGATGGCTGTCCTGATAGTCAGCGTTCTACCATTGACTATGTTGTTTACTTTGGTGATAATCTTATATCCTGGTCCGCCAAGAAGCAAGCCACTGTATCCCGCTCCAGCATTGAGTCTGAGTATCATTCCATTGTTTATATTGTTGCTGAGACATGTTGGCTTCGTTATACTCTTCGTGATCTTGGTGTGTTTCTTCCCCATCCAGTAGGACCTACTACGATAATATTAGTAGTATCGATCTCGTTCTCAATCCCGTGTTTCATGCTCATACAAAACATATTAAGATCCATTACCATTTTATTCGTGAGAAGGTGCTAACATATTCACCAAAGATTTGCCTGCTACAATGTTCTCTCAGTTACAGTCCAATCTTCGCGTTAGACCCGCTACTCAAATTGCGGAGGAATGTTAGTTTATATTCTATATTAGATATAGATAAATCCGTTAGTGTATCTTCTGTTATATATAGATAGATCCAACTCTGTATAGCTAGGGTATCACATCTCTATATATACGTACTTTATTATTAATGATCATTCCAGTAATATACTTCCACATATTACATAAGATTCAATTTTTTACGTACTTTGAACTCTATCAAAGAATCTCAGATGGGATCGGTCACTGTTTATATGTATAACCCCAGAAGTCAAATTTCTTTTATCTTTACATTAAAATCATTTTTGTCCAGAATTTTTTTACCTTACCAATGACTGATAGGCAACTGAAATTTTACCAAAAATGTTCTCTATACCGACTTTAAGACAAAGTGCTACAAATTTAACTTTTCTAAAGGGCATATTCTCATTATGGTGTTTTGAATTGGTGCTAAAGCCTAAAAGATAAAATTTAGAGGAGGCGAAGTGCATTTTTACCAATATTACTCTTGTTATTCATTAGCTACATGAAATTCAAGATCATAAAGAAATACCCGGAGCGACTTTTCTACTTTCAAATTCGTTTTCTTCAATTACTTGACTACCTATTATGCGGGAGCGAGCTTAGGGTATAATTGCTATAAATTTTTTGCACGTTCAGTATAATTACAATCTTATGAATTGACATACGATGTAATTCATATTCATATTTCATACAACAATTCCTAATAGAATTGGACAGAATCACCTGATTGTTAGATATTATTATTGCTCTCCTAGTTAGATTAGTATTATTATTGCTTTCCTAGTTAGACTAGTATTCTTAATACCTTATTTATCTTTTACCTTTTTTAGAGTTTAGGGTTTCCTTGTATTCTTTCTCTAATCTAACATGGTATCAGAGTCATGGCTTCGAACCATGGTATCTCGATCTCTAGCTTCCGCCATCCTCAAGTCGCCGACCCCGTCCGGCGCACCTTATCTAGTTTAGTTTAGGATAGTTTTTTTTTCTTTATCTTTGTTTCTGTTGTCGCCGCTCACCCTTGAAAAAACAAGGACTTGGAGTCGCCGCCTTATTTAATGGTTTTCAAACGAAACTGCTCCACATTGAGAAGCGTCTTCGTCGAACCGCCGCCTTATTTAATGATTTCCAGACGAAACTGCTCCACCTTGAGAAACGTATTCGTCAAAATCTCTCTACTAAGCATTCCTTATGCCCGGACTGTCGTAACATCTTAATTTTCTCGATTTTTTGTTCAGTCTCAACGTTCAAGACTTCGCGTTTCGACTGCGGGGGAGTGTTAGATATTATTATTGTTCTCCTAGTTAGATTAGTATTATTATTGCTTTCCTAATTAGATTAGTATTGCTTTCCTAGTTAGACTAGTATTCTTAATACCTTATTTATCTTTTACCTTCTTTAAAATTTAGGGTTTCCTTGTATTCTTTCTCTTGTAACTATATATATATTACTCATTAATACAAGTTCCCTACGGGGTTTTCTCTAATCTAACACTGATCGCACATCCTGAAATATTTGTATGTTAGACTCCATTGATCATTGCCATGTGTAAATATATCTATCTAGGGAACACTTCAAACATTGAAATTAATGAATCGTGATTCGCGCACTGTCGGTGTTAAAGTCAATTTCATACAATTTCAATATATTTTTTATTAAATTTAAAATCATTAGTGTATATATCTATAAGTTTATCTGAAATTTAAATGTTCACTGGCAGCATACGACTTTCTGTCGTTAGTGTGCATGCATGGAAATTGCTAGGCAAAGGGTGCATTCATTTCTTTAAACTACCAATAATTAACTTCATATTATAATATATATATATATATATATATCTCAATGCCCATTTGAGGTATTATCAAATATAATTGATTATGTTGTTCAAGAGAAAATATATCAATTATGTTTCATATACCATATGTAAAATATATATATATATATATATATATATAGAGAGAGAGAGAGAGAGAGAGAATATGTCATGGTGGAATAATAATTGCCAAGTAGTTAGGGTGGCTACAGGCTACAAGATCCAAATTAAATAGTGAAAATAACACTCCCAATGCTAGGCCGGCGACCGGCATGAATGACTTCCCCCAAATTATGGTCCCCCTATATAAATAAATAAATACTGCGAAATAAATGAAAAAAGAATGCAATGACGGACAAAATTGACCAATTGGAATCATGTTTGTGTGTCCAAATGGAACAACACAAAATGAATAAGTATGCTTAGAGGTCTTTATTCTTGTAACTTGCCAACATACATGAATAAGCAAAAATGTAAATTACAAGATTTTTTTATTTTTTTTGGTAAGGTAAAAAATTACAAGAGTTAAATGGTGATCCTTGGGGAATTACAATAACATCATGAGCTTTGAGCTGTGAAACTAATACGCGCACACCATTGCACCAAAAAACAAACAAATCAAATCGATTAAATTATGCCACATAAACATTATTATGCAATATTATTCGGATCATTTGGTATTGACAAGAACTAGTATATGCAAGAGTTTTTCGGTTGTTAAGAGTATATCTAAATCTAGATTATTGCAATTTTTTTCCCTTTTTAGCGAGTAAGTGATCATTGAATTGTGGAACTTACATGGCCCCACAAAGTCCCACAAGTCAAAGAGTGATACTTGGTGACTCTTGATAGTCCAACTTTCGAAAAAATTTCACCACAGAGTATTAAAATGTGTAGAATCCATCAAAATATATAAATTTTTTATTATGTATTAACACTTTATGTGATGGAAAATTCCCGGTAGTTGAACTCCCAGAGTCACCAAGTATCACCCAAGTCAAGTGGGACAAATGGCACCAAATCAACAGTAATACAGTCTCTATATTGATCTGGCACCATTTTGTATGAACAAGACCTGATGCATATAAAATTTTATAATCATCAGGGGTTATACGTAGCAAACCAATCTTGGCCCGATAATATTTCTGGCCCAATAGCATTTTAAATTAATTCCATCTAAGTGTCGAGATCAAAAGAAATAACCTCAACAAGGCCCAAAAGATCATATCAATTTTGTGCTAGTTGTACGAGGTGCACACTAGACAAACAAACTTACAATCAACATACAAAAACTTCTCAAATAAAACTCATGCAACAACAAAATGCTACAAAAACGTTAAATCACATTATTATATCACTTACTAATCAACAGCCTTCTTCAGAATCATCATCTTCAGTCACTTCTGATCCTCCCTCATCCTCCTCCTCACTATCACCTCTCTCATCCTCACCGATCCTAATCGTTGTCTTGGCCGTCATTCTTGTCATTGCTACCGTCTTGCTCACCCTTTGCGACCGGCTGTTAATCACAGCGGGAATAGTGGGGACCACAGAAGTAGGAGAAATCTCATCGCCTGAGGAAGATTCTTCTTCATCCTTTGCTCGTCTTCTGGGACGACTTCGCCTGGTTGATTGTGGCGCTGGAGTTGGAGGCACTATAGGGTAGTCACCCTCGTCGAGGTTGATTTCTAGTCCCAATCTTCCTGTTAACAAATTTAGTACATTTATGATAGAATTAAAGATGAGATAGATATAAAACATGCCTATCAATCAAGATAAACGTTTCGATCCAGGCATGCTTCAAACACCGATATGCATGTTTAACTTACACAGAAAGTATGCTACAAGTATTAAGACAGGGTGTACTCCGCAATAGATTAGTGATTTCAAGTTAAGACTTCGGATTGTTAGAGCTCAACTTTATATCAAAAGGGAGGCCCGGAAGTGGATCAAGCTAGGCTTTCTAATTACTAAAAGCCTGTTTGCAAAACTATATGTTTATAAAGAAGTGCTGAATTTTAGGAAGTTGTAGAAATGTCAAAAGAATTATAGTTGGGTTTGTTTGCAAAACCTGCAACAAGGTAGAAAAAATAGAAAGAATTGGTAGAAGTGCCTTTTTGACATACTTTTTACATTTTGCTTGTTTTCAAGTTTTTTATGGGAAGCGGTAGGAAGCCAAACAACAAAAAACAACTTTAGTTAGCAAAAGGCTAAAACACACTTGTTAAAAAAAAATTACAAACAGGGTTTAAATAAACTAAGCTTGAGAGAATTTATGCTCAGCCAATATAAGGATCTTGATTGCAGTTTATTTTCAAACTTATGCGGTTTTAATCCCAAAGGGGTTCCGGAATATGGTTCCACAATTCTTGTCCTCAACAAACAAATGATTTCTTTTCTCACAAAATTTCCTTCGAACAAAAACAATTGTGGAATTATACATTTAAAAATAACTTCAATCAGATCAATGAAACAAACAAGAGAACTTGTTCCATTACCTAAAATTAGATTAGCTTGATCAGACGACAATTTCTCATCTGGATGTCTGTCTATTGCCTGAAGACGTTCAGCCATCTGCCTCAACTCCTTTGTGAGATCTTTCTCAGCTGCAATGGATACAATCACGCGATTTAAAATCCTCTGCATGAGTTTTACGGGGCCCTGTTCTGACACCCGAAACTGGAGCAAGACGAGTATTTTACAAAGTGCAGCTAGATATGTTTTCTCTGCAGCTGTCTTCTTGGCAGGGAACCTTGCCATCTTGAATAAGGTGAAAAAAAATTAGCATGTGAAATAAATAGAATGGCAGCATGATGAAGAAAAAAAAATGAAGAAAAAGCATTCCATATTTTTCATTAAAACATGAAGAAGACTATTAAGAAACCTTAAATATCTCTTTAAGCATCTCAACCACCGAAAAAACTGATGTTGAAAGTGGGATATTCTCATATCTTCTCCAAAATTAATAAATGCCGAAGGAAATGTGCCATTTTCACCCATGCAAATGCAACATAGAGTAAATCTGAATTCGCAATCCTCTATCTTAAGGTAAGCAATAACATTAGTAAAGTGTAGAAGGAAAAATATGACAACTCATCAACCAAAGTCTTCTTGAACGCTTGAAATTTCGAATCTCTCTTTACTTCCTTCAAAGGAAAATATATTTATACCTCTATTGAAATGCGTAATGCAAACCCCTCCTCTCCACTCTCAAAATCGGGTGAAGGATCTGTCTCATCTTCAGGATTTTTACTTTCATTGTCCTCTGCCTTTTTAGTTGCCTTTGCAAATAAGGGAACTTGCATCATTTGCAGCATAAAGCGTGATGCTTGAACAGCACGCTTACGCATGTTAGACACCATTGCAGTAGATCCTGCAACATTGCCATTGATACCAGGCCACAAGGAACGCATAACTGGCACGAAAGCCTCAGATAAACATTTCTGCCATTTCAGGGGAAATGATTTTCATGAGTAAAATAACATAATTATTCTCATTAACTAGCAAAACATTTATGATATATTTCGCTATTAACTCAGACCTTGTGATTGGTAGAAAGGGATGGATAGTGCTCAAAGAAAACACATAGACACTGCTTCAACCTACATAAATGAATATTATTAGAGTAAATTACATAAACATCTCCTGCATGAAACCCTAATTACAAAAAAAAAAAACTCAAGGTTTGAGAAACTTAAATAGTTTCACCGTCAGTAAAAAAGGATATTACAGTTTCACCCCCTGTCACTAAAAAACATATTACAGTTCCACCGTCTGTTTTTCGAGTTGTCACTGACAGGGGGTGTCACTAATTTCCAAAACCTAATGAGGCTCGTGATAATTACTCAATAGAAGGTGTGCATTATCCCATATTATTATCAGATCAGTTAGCTTTCCATATTACATGTATATAAACAGGTGAACCAGGTGGCAGGCAGATCGCTAACCTCTGAAGCTCGTCACTCTCACTGCTGAAGTACAGGCTAATTAGCTTAGCCAATAGCAAGTGATGTATTGAATCATATGACCCTGAAAACTTGTTGCTCAACAGAAGAATCTTCGCCAAACCTTCCCCTAGAATGCCTTGAATTGATTGATTTTCTTCAACCTCTACAAGAGCACCCCAATCATGTTCAAGTCCCGCATATAACAGATCAAGCAATTCAATATCCAGATCCTCGCCTTCATTGCCAAACTGAACAGGGTTTAAAGACATTTTATGATCACGGAGTTGTGATGAGAGATTACAGTTCATGGCTTTGTCGATTTCATCTGGACCATGCCATATTCCAACATCAAGTAATGCCTTAGAAGCCATTATTGTAATGGTAGGCGGACCCTTCACAAATGAACATCTCAATTGCTTTACAAGATTCTCACTAGGTTTTTTCTCTAACAACCCGAAAAGACCAAGGCACCTAATAGAAGCCCTCTGGACATCCAAGTTAGCATGTTTTGCCTGCATTTCCCAAATCACCAGCCAAACAAAATTACTTGGAGAAATTAAGTGAAAAGAACAGGACAGAACTTCAAAAAGCAATTTTTAACTTCCAAGAAGCAAAACCTCCCCCATATCCTCAGCCAAAAAGAAAACCATGGATTAAAGTTTCCAAATGACTAAAACTCTGGAAACGTTTCCATTTTCAACTTAGTGGAAACTAAAATAGAATGTAATTTCAAAAAAATTTAGTTTCATGTGAAACACTTTCCTTCATTTTCCATGAAACAGTTTCCAACCACAACATTTAACTTTCCAAGTATTCTAACAATTAATTGTAATTATTTATATATTGTACTACAAACTTAATAGTAACTGATAATATTACTCTAAAATAGGTGTATTGTATTTTAGGTATTATATTCATTATAGATAGTTCTAATAATTACTGTACTAGTTAATTGTAACAAGGATCGAAAGTCACATAATGGCTTTGAATATTGATCATATGAAAAGTATTGAACATGCTTCACCAAAAAGAAAAATTAATACGCACAAAATTACAAAAGTAATCTATTTTTATTTATTACATGATTTTTTTGACCTGTTTCTTTAATTTTACAAAGTTTATGTGTTGTTCCCGAAAAGTTTCCAACATCTGTGAGCTCAAAACACATGCTAGAAACAAAACTCTGATCGCTGAAGAAAACAATAAAGTTCCGCAGAAACATACCCCTGGAAGCAATAGAGAGTGAAGAATTTCTGAAGGATCAATAGCTCTTCTCTGCATATGACGAAATGAAGTTGTGTTCTCCAAAAGAAGTGCAGTCACAGCAAGACAGTGCAGCCACTGCTTGCAGTCTGCCGTTCTCTCCCTACAAGGCCGAGCAAGCTCTTCCACCAATGCAAGAACAACCTCTTCAAACTCTCCTTTAGCTGCGTGGACTTTTTTTGCCAATTCTGCTACAGCAGCAGCCCAATCTCTTTCCCCACCTAAATTGAAACCATCTCCAATGACGACTTCATTTCCATTATCATCCGATTCATGATCCATTGCCATGTGCAGCAACTCCTGAACAAACTCACTGGCCACCTTTCTGTTTGAAGCATCAGAGAAATCAAGCATTGCCCCCAGCAGTAGCAGCTGCCGAGATGCAAATCGGTGGTTTGGCCCTGTATGATTATATGGCATAAAAACGTGTAGCATAAAGCTTAATGGAAGTTCCACAGGAAAATTTCACCTACCAGCAGCAATGTGAGCATTAACAAGTTCAACAAATTCAGAAATGGAAGCAGGAAGAATACTATCGAGAAGATCATTGTTGTCTGAAGCTTCAGCTGCATATACCGCTGATTCTGTGCCCATAGTCTTAGCAGCATCGGAGCCCTTTGTCTGATTGATCATGGGGAAAAATCGTTGTATATGAATAACAGTTGAAGATAATTAGCACAATTTCTTCAAAATAAAATAATTTCAACCTCTTCAGCAGATCACGACTAAACTCGTGTAGCTTATCTTATTATCCTTTATGCAGTTATGGATACTCACCAAAATTGTTGAAGAGTATTATGTATATTCTAGGAAAAAGATAAAGTCAACAAGAAATATAATCAAGAACCTCTGCCATGTCACAGCAATTGGACATAATTCCTAGACTGTCGGATGCAAATTTCCTCTGTTTTCGGTATTTACAGTTCATGAGGGAAATGTTAACAACTAACATCAAGCAATATTTTGAACCTCCTATGGACTTATTTCCCTTACAATAAATATAGAAAATAGTGGTAGTGAATTTTCTAGAATCAGCAATCATTACATTTACATTAGCCAAATGAATTGTCTGCAATACAGGTAAATACAGATTCTGTGTGAAGCACCACTAACTACATGAAAGCAAGGAGCCTTAACTTGTGGTGCATTTTATTAAAGGAAGTGAAATAATTAACCAGACAAGGAATCAACAGTTAGCCAATTTTTAATGCTTAAATTCATAAAGGGCAAAGGTTAGGCTATGTTTGGATGTGTTTTCATTTCATTTTCAACCGTCATTTCCTGAAACGTATTGGAGAATGAATTTTTTTAATTTTTGTGTGAAAATGTCGGCATGTTTGGTTGTGTTTTTGAAAATGGTTGGAATTGATGATTTGATGATGTGTGAAATGATTGAATTAGTCAAAAGTAATGATTATGTGAAGAACCAAATGTGTATTTGTTTCTAACCAGCGTGTAACCCCTATACAAACCATAGGCTGGTTCATTTGAAGAGAATCTTTTCTATGATCAGATCCGAATCATGTTGTACATAAGCAGGCTCCGTAAGATCTAGTATAATTAAGTAACGACACCCATCAAAGAAGTCGTTCCCACCCAGGGACTACTTTACCATAATCAAATGAAACATCTCCTGATTGAGTTTCAACTATCGGTAAGGCGGTCATACTTCCTCCAGCTGTACTCGAACTTGATTAAGCGGCTCTTTCCAAAAGGGGCGATCAGGGCAAGTTCAAATGAGGAAAGGGAAAAAACGATTAATCTCTATCAATAGACCTGCCATGAATCCAATTTTCATTTCATCCGAATTGTTGGATTGGATCTCAATCCTAATCTTGATCTAGCTACAAGGATGGGGCTTTATTTTTATATATGAAAAGAAAAAAAAATGGATCCTCCATTGACTTGAATAGGGTGAGAAAGACAGTTTCGAAAATGGCCGGATTAGGAGTGTACAAATGATCAACTCCTCGATCAGTTGTTAGAATCAATAGGTCTTCAAATTGTTCATTTGAGAAAATGGAAACCCTTCTTAGTGGATGATCACGATATTTCCCGATCCTGGCCAAATAAGGCTTAGTTGATCGTAATATAGTATAGATAAAATAATGTATAATATTGTAGAAAGAGATGGAGGAATTTTCTGATATGTTATTCAACCAATATACACACTATTTATATACAAAAGTTATAGCATAAATAAGGAAGGGAATCAATCAAATCCCTTAAATCCATCCCTAAATATATACTTTCCTATTCTATAACACTCCCCCTCAAGTTGGAGTATAGAAGTTAATCATGCCCAACTTGTTACAAAGATAATCAACCCGAACCCCATTTAGAGCTTTTGTAAACAGATCTCCTAGTTGGTCTTAAGTCTTCACATATCCTGTAGAAATTAAATTTTCTTGTACCTTTTCACGAACAAAATGACAATCAATCTCAATGTGTTTCCTTCGCTCATGAAACACGGGATTAGAAGTAATATGCAGAGCTGCTTGGTTGTCACACCAAAGTTTCGCCGGTATTGAGGCTTTAAGACCAACTTCAATTAGTAATTGATATATCCATATCACTTCACAAGTGGACTGCGTCATAGCTCTATACTCTGATTCTGCACTAAAACGAGATACAACATTTTGTTTCTTGCTCTTCCATGAAACCAAATTTCCTCCAAAGAAAACACAATAACCTGTAATGGATTTTCTGTCAATTTTAAATCCCGCCCAGTCTGCATCTGAAAAACACTTTATACGAGTGTGACCATGATTCTTATATAGTATACCTCGTCCAGGAGCGCCCTTCAAGTAACACAAGATATGTTCTAAAGCAGCCCAGTGATCAATTGTTGGAGAAGACATAAACTGACTCACAGTACTCACAGCATATGCAATATCCGAACGAGTTACTGTGAGATAGTTCAATTTCCCAACCAATCTCCTATACTTCTCAGGATCGTCAAACAAGTCTCCCTCCTTTGTGAGTTGTAGGTTCGGCTGCAGCGGATTTCTGCATGGTTTAGCCTCTAATTTTCCTGTCGCGGTTAATAAATCAAACACATATTTTCTTTGAGATAAAAAGATGCCCTTCTTACTCCTTGTCACCTCAACTCCCAAGAAGTACTTCAATGACCCTAAATCCTTAGTGTGAAACTGACTGTGAAGAAAGGACTTCAAAGATGATATTCCCGTAGCATCACTTCCGGTGATAATAATGTCATCCACATACACAACAAGAAGAATAATACCAGATGAAAAGTGTTTATAAAACACTGAATGGTCAGACTTACTCTTGCACATTCCAAACTTTTCAATTACCTAACTAAATTTGCCAAACCAAGCACGGGGGCTTTGTTTCAAACCATAAAGAGATTTTCAAAGATGACAAACTTTCTCATACTCCCCCTGAGCAACAAACCCTGGTGGTTGCTCCATATAAACTTCCTCCAATAAATCTCCATGTAGGAAGGCATTTTTTATATCTAACTGATGTAAGGGCCAATCATGAGTGGCAACCATAGACATGAATAACCGAACGGAAGTCAATTTAGCCACGGGAGAGAAAGTGTCAGAATAATCCACCCCATAAGTCTAGGCATAGCCTTTGGCGACAAGGCGAGCAACAGATCCATCAGAATTAACTTTAACAGCAAAAACCCACTTACATCCTATAGCCTTTTTACCTGCAGGTAAATTCACTAGAGTCCAAGTACCATTAACATCTAAAGCATTCATCTCCTCTGTCATTGCCGTACGCCAGCCAGGATGGGACAAGGCTTCGTGAACAGTTTTAGAAAGAGATAGAGAATCAAGGGAAGCAACCAAAAAGCACGACAAAGAAGACAAATGATCATATGAAACGAAAGACGAAATGGGATAAGTGCATTGGCGTTTACCTTTACGAAGGGCAATAGGAAGATCGGGATTATTGTCTGATGGATCCGATGGCGAAGTAGAAATCGGTGCTGGACATGTAATAGGAGGATCCCGCCGTCGAGAATAGACATGATAAATGGGTGGACGAGATTGAGGTGGTGCTGGAGGAGCAACAATCGGCGCCTGATAGGTAATATGGTAAACCAAAAAATCATCATCCTCTCCCTGACTGGCATTAGAATTAAAAGAGACCGGAAAGAAGGAACAATGTTCCATAAAAGTGACATCAGCAGACACAAGATATTTGGTAAGACTAGGGCAATAACACCGATACCCTTTTTGTAACCGAGAGTAGCCTAGAAAAACACATTTGACTGCCTTAGGATCTAACTTGGTAACATGAGTACGAACATCCCGAACAAAACGAGTAGTACCAAATAAGCGAGGTTCAATAGGAAATAAAGATTTTGTCGGAAAAAGGATAATATAAGGGATCTCACCATGAAGGACAAAAGATGGCATACGATTAATTAGAAAACACGCTGTTGAGACAGCATCAGCCCAAAAGCATTTAGGGACATGTGTTTGGAATAAGAGGGCTCTGGCTGTCTCAAGCAGATGTCGATTTTTTCTTTCAGCTACGCCATTCTGAGATGGCGTGTCAACACAAGAGGATTGATGAAGAATGCCATTTTTAACCATATAAGTATGAAAAAATCAGAAAAATATTCTTTCGCATTGTCACTTCGCAAAGTACGCACTGAAGTATTAAATTGCGTTTTAATTTCAGCACAGAAAGCCGTAAAATGGGTAAAGAGTTCAGATCGATTTTTTCATAGAATAAACCCAAGTCATGCGAGAAAAATCATCAACAAAAGTGACAAAATACCGAAATCCAGGTTTAGACACAACAGGACAAGGACCTCAAACGTCTAAGTGAACTAATTCAAAAGGAGAACTAACTCTTTTATTGACATGAGGACTAGAAAACAGCCGATGATGTTTGGCAAACTGACAAGACTCACAATCTAAAGAGGACACATTGTGAAACTGAGGACAAATTTTCTTTAACGTAGGGAGAAAAGGGTGTCCTAACCGACAATGAGCTTCAAAAGGAGTTAAGACTACCGAGCAAGCAATGGACCGGGGCATCGACGCCTGAATATCCAATAGGTAGAGACCTCCCGATACATGTCCTTTACCAATAATCTTCTTCGTCACAAGATCCTGAAACAAGCAATAATCCGGAAAGAATGAGACGCCACAATTGAGAGCACGAGTTATTTTGCTCACAGACATTAAATTAAAAGAGAAATCAAGGAGACTTAAGCCATGTGCTAAAGAAAGTGATGAAGTGGGATGAACAGTGCCGGAACCAAGAGCATTTGATGTAGAACCATCGGCTAAAGTTACTTTGGGTGAAGAAGGGTGTGATGTAAAATCGGTTAAAATATTAGGATTACTTGTCATATGATCCGAAGCACCCGAGTCAATGACCCATTGGGAGGAAGAGGAAAGGAGACATGTATTTGGGGTACCTGACTCAGCAAGGGCAGTAATAGAGTGAGATAATGTTCTCAATCTTTCCTGGTACTCAAGAAACCGAGCAAAGATATCTGCAGATACGGTAACTGTAACGGACTTCTATACAGTACCCATATGACACAAATATCCAGAACAAAAAAAAAAAATCCCTTCTCACACAAACTAAGTCAACACCAGCAGCCAAGCAGCAGAAAACTAACCCAAAAGTCACATTAAACCGTAACTTTGAACCGAAAAGAGCCTGTAGTTGGACACAGCAGAGCAGGGCGACAACGGAGGAAGTTGTCGGAGACCAACGGGCGTCGTCACACGCTGCCACGCGCCAGAGCGTGGAATAGTGGGAAAAAAGATCGAACAGCGCGTGAGACACACGCGCTGGTCGGAATCATGAATGGATTTCGTGGGTTCGCCGGAAATGGAACGGCGAACCTTCCTGGAGGGGCGGTGAGATCAAAAGAGGCCGCGACAGTGGTGTTTCAAACCAAAACAGTGACGCACTGACAAAACTTCGGACGCGCCGGACGACGGTCAGATTACGGGTTCTGGCCAGAAATGGGGCGGCGCTCCTTTTGGGGGTGGCGGTGAGAACCGGAGGTGACTCGAAAAGGGCGACCAGAATGTTGCACACTTGGGCAACTAAAAAAAATGAAACCCTAATTTTTTCTTAACCAATTACTGGCTCTAATACCATGTAGAAAGAGATGGAGGAATTTTCTGATATGTTATTCAACCAATATACACACTATTTATATACAAAAGTTATAGCATAAATAAGGAAGGGAATCAATCAAATCCCTTAAATCTATCCCTAAATATATATTTTCATATTCTATAACAAATAGTATATTCATTAAAAATATTTATAAAAAAGTACGGAAAATACTCAAAATGGGTCTTAAAATATGTACAAGCTTATGAAGGTTAATACTATGTATTTTATTCCACTATGACACCACAATTGTTGTGGAAAATACGGATTTAAAGAAGGAAATGTGACAGAAAGAAAAAAGTGAGCATGATTTGGTAAAGTGAAACTTAGTTATTGGAGAATGTGAAAATAGAGAATGAAAATAAGTGCATTTTTAATTGAGAATTGTGTAAACTATGTATTTTCATTTTCAAATGGGACTGAAAATGAAAAACGACCTTTGGAAACACAAACAAACAAAGCATAGTTTTTGGTGCATTTGTAGATATACATCAGAAAATAAAAAAAGTGAGCATACCTACAATTGCACAAAATGCCTATTACAATTGGCTACAACAGGTCCTCATGTTTTAATTTAGTTCTAAACTTCGCAAAGTAAGGGTATACTTGCATCATATAAGAAGAAAGGTGGAAAATTGCATTATCAGCAAGTTATTCATTCACTAATTTTACTTCTTTATAATGAATTCACAGACTTGTTAAAATCCTTTGGCCACATTGGTATCAATATCAATAGTTTTAGTGAGCAGAAAGTAAAAAAAGTTCCTAACAAATGAGGCCCAACTGGCAAAAGCTGAATGATGAGCAGAGTACAAGGGTCTGACTAGTAAACAACAGTTAAAGGCCAATGAAATTTATCATGTGTTGTGTAAATATGAGGTTATATCAACAGAAAAAGATAGTAGCAAAGTGCAAATAAAATTGTTACAATATGATAATCTGAATCTACAAGACTGATTGTTAGTATCGACAGAGGCATTTCAAAACTTGTTAATCTCAGTTCACATTGTAATGCAAAGACTTGAAAGAATAAGGTGTTTTAGTTACAACAAAAGAATGGAGGGATTGACAGGTTGCATGAACTCTTTACGCAGCACAGTACTGGAAAAGCCCAACAACTGTCAGAGTGCTAAAATAATATTTATGTAGGTACATATAACACCCTGGATATGACTCAACAAAACACATAATATTCTATGCAGTAAATTAAAGATAATAAACCAAAGGTATATCGCACAAATCCACTTGGGGTTCTACTAATATTTATTTCAAAATATGATTTGGAAAGAAAAGAAAAACAAAGAATAACTTGCAAACACACGCTTAACATATTGCGGGCATAAATCTCTGTAAAAATTGAATAGTAAATGGAAAAACCAATTACTAAAGTTAATAGCAGTTCATAATATTGAGTACTTACATGTGCTTCCATGTACAGGTGCTTACAGACCATTCTCCAAAAAAGAGCAACTTCTGCGTCCATTAGTTCAATAGAATGATTGCAGTCTCCTGCTTTTCATATGGGAAGCATATAAGATTGACCATCAAGCTCTTGGATGAGCAACTGGACTAGTGACAGTAGAAAATGAATGTTCCAAATATAAATAGGGAGATATCTTGGCTTTTCTTGAAGTTAAGGTTCATTTCTGCTACACATTTATCTCTAGAGTTTCGCACAAATTTCAACAATAAGACGACCTTTCAAAACAGTAAGCACACAGAAGTATGAAGCCAACTAGCATGGCTGTAATTGGACAATCTTAATACTTGATATGTGTTTTTCCAAATTTCAGATTGCTGAATATTGACTAAACATTTCACTTACAGAAACTAATGTTCAGCTCTATTTGAATATACTTGCTGACATTAACTACTGAAGTCAAAATATGAATAGTGCAATTCACAAACTTTGAAGTACCAAATATGAAACCATTGCAAATTGCTAACTTCTAGCAAAGCCTAAATTAAGGGCATCTCTCGCTACTGCACCAAAGACCTAGCAAAATTTATGTTTGAGAACAGCAACATATGCAAATATTGTAGAGGATGCTTCAAGCTTATGGGACATAGAGTTTGATTAATGTCATGATGGATCCACATGTACCCTCAAAAGAATAGTTAAAAAAAGATTAAAAGTTTGGCAATGTTAGTTTAATGAAAACTCAGAAGTTAAGATTGTGATACTAACCTTCAGATGAGTCATCATTCGATACAAAGAATTTCCTAATAGTTTGGCCACCATCCAATTTTACCAATCCTGCTTTCAGTAAAGTGGACATTACTGACTCCCCCACTGCTTCATAGGTTTCAACATCAAGAAACTTAAGTAGTTCTATGGGGTCTCCATTGCAACATTTCTCAAGCCACTCATCTTTCATCAATTTCAAGCACTCCTTTGCCACAGCTGCGGAGCGATCAGCAAGCCCTCTCTGAAGAATAGATGTTCTAAGCTTGATGCTGTAAAACGCATGTTATATATCCATGTTAAACCCAGAAACATGTAGATTATGTAAACACCAGTCACAAAAACTAGAATGCTAGAAAAATACACCAGATTTTAGGATTCATCCAGTTGCTTGATATCAGACATCCTATTCTAACTTCAACACTTTCGTTTTCATCACCGACGTCATAGTATCTCAAGGTTGAAGAAATTTTTCAAATGAAATAAGTTTCACATCACATAAAAAGATTGAATTCCAACAGAAAATTGGCTACATAACACAGAACATAGAGGGAATAAAGAATGCATTCACTCCACAAGGAAAACCAGAAGATAAAGGTACTACAGGAATAACAGATTGAATTACCTGAGGCTCTGCAGGGGGAATTTACTGGCTATAACAGAGTATGCTGCCTTTCGAACTGACTCACTCACATCCAGAGTGCAATCAATTATTACTGATAAAGTCGCACTTGAAGGAGGCAAAGACAACACAATTATTTTACGAACATCCTGCACATTTGCAAGAGCTAGGTCTCGTAAAATGTGGACATGTACATCGGTCCCATGTATGGTACAATATTTATAAGAGAAAAACTGTATATTATTCTTCCACATAAATTATTGTCCAACATAATCAGTTATGCACAATATAACAGAAACAGCAAACAGAATTTCATTGGTTATCGTCGAATAAGTTCCTTCAATTTAAATGAAGTCATTGAAAGATTCTAATTAGACAGTTACAATATTACAATGCAAATAGGCTGTATAAATATAATATTACACAGAAGTGTGGCACCTCTGTCATGTATAAATATAATCAGGCTGACCCCAAAAAATATAGCCTATTACAATATTACAATGCAAATAGGCGAAAAACTCACCCCATTCTGCTCCAAAGGCAGTTTCTCAAGAAACAAGTCAAGAACGTCCCCATTCTCTGCATCATTTGCAAAGCGTGAAAGAGCCCTAACTGCAAATGTTCGAACTGCAGGTACCTTATCACCCACACGTAACTTCATGCATTCTATAACCTCGTCCCAGAGTTCATTGCTCACTTCTGCGTCATCCGGCAATCGCATAATGATCTAGATAGGAATAACTATGTAAAACTACTAACTTTTGGGACAAATAGTGGTTTTAGTTTAAAGCAAGTCCGGAAGCTCACTCATGGATAGTTAACTTCCCGACTGGAAACCTATTTACTCAGAAAACATCCCAAGAAGATTGTGTTTAATCAGATAGAAGCATGTCAAAGTTTTGTGTTTCCATCAGACAAATTACGCCAAAATTCATCTCATCAAAGTTCCAGTTATCTTTTCATAGTATGCAAACACTTCATTGATTAACATGAAAAAAAAAGGCAGTAGCAATTTATATTTCAATTTAGCAAAATGAACAAAAATGTCTGTTCCCTTTCCTCCAAAGAAGAATTTCTTAATCTTATATGAGAAATAGAATCAGAAAACACATATATTCAACACATGCATGGATAGCAGAGGCTTTAACACTGAAGAAAATTCCAACCTTTGAGTATCAAAAACCCTGCCCACAACCAACTAGACCAGGTCCGTAACTTTATATCCCACTTCCCTATGACATCAATTTCAAACTTTCATGTTCTTATCATCAAATAATTACCACAATTTTTCCACATAAAAGCAAAAAAAAATAAGAAGAAGAAACGTAAGACCCCCCCCCCCCCCCCCCCCCCAAAAAAAAAAAAGCAGTTGCCTCCATTTCTCAAATCCCCACATTACAATTACTTAGCAGATACAGGAAAACCAAAATTCAAAAATCCAGTTTCCAAGCATTTGGTTTTGAACCCCCAAATTTTCTTTAACCGGCCTAATTTTCTCAACAATAAAGTCAAATCAAGCTGAACAGATAGCGTATAAACACTTCAAGTTGACAATGTACAACACTGGAAAATATATATAAAAACAAAAACACTCAACATACATACCTCAGAAACGATCTGGCAAGCCCTAAACCTCGCAGTCTTGTTAGCTGCAGCAGCAGCCACAAGTAGAAACTTTAGGAAATTCTCCAGAAGTTCATCACCACAATCTTCTTTCCCTTTCCCCCCACGCGAGCAAGCGAAGATGGAGGCGAACTTGATGACCCGTTCAGCCGAGGCTGTGCGGCGCTGGAAATTGAAAAGAGGAATCAATGCTTTACAAAACGCCTCGCGGAATTCGATCGGCGGCGACGAAGAGCGGAGAGAAGCGAGTTCCTTGAGCTTCCGTATGTGCGTGGCGTGCGAGGTTCGAGCGTCGTCCAAAACCCTAGCAATTTTGATTGACAATTTCCGCTGCTCTTCCGATTCTTCGGATGCGAGATGCATTTTTCCGTGAAATTCCTGTAACAAAATTTGATTCTTGGGGTATGAATTTCTCTGAGGACTATGCAAGATTGAAGATCGCCATTAATTTTTTCACTCGTTTTGTTCTATCTGTTAGCTTTTTGAAATGAATTTGAAAGCGGGAAATATGTTTTATGGGCCGGGCTTTAAATTTGATCCAATTCGATTTGTGAAGGTGTTGGGCTCATTTTAAGTTGTTCCTAAATTTCGTAAAATTCAACTTGGGTGTTAAAGCCCGGCCCAAGTTATAGATTGCAATTTCAATTTCTCCCACCCAAATTATCACATACTATATTCCCAATCTCATTCGAGTATGCCTGTAAACAAATTGAGTCGAGTCGAGTCGAATAATATATTTTTCAGACTTGTTTAAATTGTTATCGAGCTTTAAAATATGTCCTTGGGTTTGGTTTGGTTTGATTTAATCTTAATCGAGCTCGAACGAGCTTTAACTAAGTCGAGTTAAAGTAATTTGATTTCCTTGTACATATGTTATTATTTTTTTATTGGTCGCACTGGTCTTGAACCAACTTTCAGAACTTATCGAGCAAAAAATATATTTAAAGCTAAGTTATTTATATTAAAAAATTGAGCTCAAATGAGTTATCAATTGTATAAATCAAGTTTTGAGTTGCTTGGTTTAAGTGGCACAATGTACTTCTTAAAACTTATGGAAGTTATTGTAGATAAGAGAGATTTGGGGGGGGGGGGGGGGGGTAAGGATAAAAAAGGACAAAACTTCAATGTAACCAACATAAATTTCAGTATCTCGTGCTATTAACACTATTGTATAATAATAATGTACTGTATACTATATACTTAATGATTGTGCATGCTACATATATATTCGAAATGTATTTCTAAAATATAGTACAATTAGCTCTTTTAGATTAATATCTATGGCTATTATCAATCTATCTATCTATATATCTTTCATAGGGTTTTGGGCATGTCGACCTTTATCAATCTATCTAAATTGTGTGTCTCGAAAGGTTCATGAAAGTCAATTAGATATGGAGGACAAAATTAATGTGCATTGAATTTAGGTATGGATAACTTGGGAACCTTAATAATAGGGAAGAGAATATGTTCCGGGGTGCAAACCGTTGGTTAAATGTGTGATCACCAAAGCACAACTAAAGCTGCAAATTACAAGGCACCAGATGCCTCCATCTTAGGCCACCGGAAAAACAAAGTGTGACATCAACTCTGTGACATACTTTGGAATAAATATATGGTGGGATGGAGTCTAGAAAAGCTGATGCAGATCTATGATTAGTTTATTGATATATCCTAATATGGTATCTAGACTCATAAACACTAATACAAGGATAAAGGCCCAATACCAAGCCCAAAATCCAACATGGGGCCAAGGATCCGCGCTAAGTAAAAGTAACGGGTCGGGTCATTCTTCAACCCGACTCCATGGTTCGAGTCATCTACCGTTCAATGGTACTACTTGTCATCATCTTACAGATGGCCACCAACCACTCTGACAGGATGTATGTGCTATAAATACCCCTTCATAACATTTATTTGGGGGGCGGGAAAATACTCTCTCCAGTTTTAGCCTCGTATATTCATTAGTAACGAGTCTATAGATTGAGAAGTACGTTCCTATATACTTATAAATTTGGAGACTAGAATCATTCACCGAGTACGACCCTATATACCATCATTAATATAGAACTACATTGGCTTGATCCTAATTAGGTACGTAGGTAGCTTAATCATTATTAAGTGCAGCCATAAATATTCATCATGATACTCGTAGAGTGATTCGGGTTATTCCAGACTGAGAGATCCGAGTCCCTGGATTTGGGTTAGATCAGTTTATGATGCGGGATAAAAATGTAAGTACGTAAATATGACACATGAATGTTACGGGGGGAGGGAATTCGACCCAACATATGACAAACTAGGCACTAGGTTGGTTCATGTTTAGACTGCACTTGCTATAAACGAGTTGTCTGATGGTTTGTGTGGAGATGATGTCAAATAGCCAAGGAAATTGACCCAAATGGAAGACAAAATAGAGCCAAGATGTATTCGAGATGGGTCGGAGTAGCTCCGAGGTTGCGAAATAAGGTCGGAATAGACCGGGATCGCAAAGGAGTCGGAGCAGTGTGAGGTGCGGCCAGTTGCGCCCAAGCGCCCAGTGGTGGTGCCCAGGCGCCAGTAGGTGGCACCCAAGTGCGCACCAGGGCATCCAGACGCGGATTTACGAAGTTGTGTGCGTGTTTTGATGAGATTTGACGAGGTTTTTGTCTTATGGTGCAAGTTTGGCAGATTTTGGCATATTTGAGTCCTAGATTGATTAGAATTACTTCCTATTGTGTTTAGGAATTATTCCCTTTGTTTATTAGGATTGTTTCCCTAATTTGTTAGGGTCTAGGTCTTCTCCACTATTATAAATATGAGAAATCTACTTGTAATTAATTGATATACTCTGATTCACTTTGAGAAATAAAGATGTAGTCTAGGTTAGCTCGTCGATGTAGGCAATTATGTCGAACCATGTAACAATTCTCATGTTTTTCATCTTCTGGTTTAGGCTTAGATTTATTGTTTCTTGTTTATTCTTCATGTTTTAATGCTACCATCCCTAACAACTGGTATCAAAGTCATAGGTTGTAGATTTAGGAGACGTCTTAGATCTAGATCTATGGGGAAGCGTTGTTGGTTAAACGCGGATTTCATCGTGGGAACGATGGTAGGAGATGGAAGAATACTCAAGCTCGATAATTTCGTTGCAGAGAGCACAAATTGAGGTCGTGGTAAAGTCGGAGAAAATGATAGAGGAGGATGAGATTCGGTAGATCGCCAACCAAAGAAGAGTAATCCCGTTGAACGTTAACGAGAAAACGTTGGAAAATCGTGGTGCTAGCAGATAGGTAGATTCATAGCAGCAAAGGCCGATTTGTGTTGCTAGGTGGGTAGATAAGAAGCCAGTGGGAGAAGTTGCGGAGTTGGAGGTAGATCCGTAGAGCGAGGGTCAGAGAGCAAATCTGTGTTGCCGGGAGGAAGCGAACGACTTGCTAAAGACTGGGGGCAGACAACGTTGCTGACCCATTGACCAAGCCATTGGCACGGGCGATGCTAGAAAGACATCTCGAGAAGATAGGTATTAAATACCATAGCAAATGACATTGAGTGCAAGTGGGAGATTGTTAGTGTTATGCCCTCAAATGTCATAGAGAATTGAATTATAGGGCATTAATTTGTAATTAAATAATTTGTTTTAATAAAAGGCATGTTATGTTGTTTCTTATAGGTATTTGTAAGGTTTTATAAACAACATTATGTCCTTGATATTGAGGCGAATCTTCTACTTTCTATAGGTTAGGGAGATTAGCACTAGAAGAGTTCGATCCTTAATACCTAAATTGGTTCACAAGTCGAAGAGAGTATTGATAGGACATCAATACTGGATAGAGACTTAAATGACATAAGTTTTGACAGGAATGTGCCAGTCAAACACTATATATGAGTATGTTAGTGGGAACTTGTGTCATAGATGCATCAGTGGGACTGATGAGTTCGAATACGGCTCGCATCGGTTCTGTCACATAGGTTTCACTCTATGACAGTCAATGACAGAATTGATAAGTTGTGATAGGCATGCGTGAACCTAAGACATGAGCAATCACGTTGAAGATGTTCTTGTGACATCAAGTCTGTCATTAGAGAAGTTAGATCCAATTCACCCGTTAGTGGGGTTGACCTCGAAGTGCGGCTTGATGGGCAAGTAGCAGTCTTAACTAATTAGAAAACTGGGATTTAGTCTCCCATAAGTGAATGAGCATGTATCCTATGTCATCATGAATGAGTGAGGTGAAAAGTCTTTGACCAAAGCAATAGAGATACTTATGTTGGATATAAGAATATACTCAGTGACCTCTATTCATTATGAGCTATACATATGATCAAGTATTGTGAGTTTGACTGAACTATGACTCTCACTTGATTAGAATATAAGAATAAAGGATTTATACTCATACAATATTCACAGCGCAAAGGTTTGGAATGATTATATTCATTCGTTCTCAATTGGGTTGCGATGTGGGCCACGTGACTTGCTAGGTGGTAACCACGTTCTTTTGGTTTCCTCCCATTTACCTTTTGAGACGACCTAAAGAGTTGTGCTTAAAGAAATTACAAAGGAAAAATATTGGTTTAAGACTTGAGGGGTTTTTCGGTATTTGAGGATGTAAATTAATTAATTAGTCATTGGATGATTAATCATGTTAATGTGTTAATTAATTTCTTTGAGAAATTAATTATAGAATTAATATGAATTGATTAGTTATTTATTTATTTGATAAATAATATTAAATGAATAATTAATTAAAAATTGGACCAAACATATGGACTAGCCCAAGGGGCTAGTACACGCCCGTTTAGGCGTCCACTTTGTATGCCTAGGGCCTTGGTCTTAAAGGGTTAATTGTTTCCTTGTGTAGTATAAATTCTACTTAGTGCAAATAATAAACCCTAGCCTCAATCATTAGCTTTCTCTCCAAGACAAGAAAACCCTATCTCTCTCTCTCTCTCTCTAACTGTCCAAGGAGAAGGAAAAGAAGAAGAAGAAGAGATTTTTTGCTTTGAATTCTGACGTGGTGATTTAGAGGTCGTGGCTGATTCACTGCTTGGAATAGGAAGCTAGAAGTTGGTTTAAAAAATTGAAAAACTCGAAAAAGGTACACGTTTTCTATCATGGCTTGAATATGTGAAATCGGAGATGAACCACCTTGGGAAAAGATTTATTCCGGTGCATTATGTTAAATACAACAGTGGTATCACACACAATCTCTGATTTTCGTATTTAGTCAATTACGTGTTTACGTGATTTTTGTGTTTTTAAAGCATGCTAAATATGGAGTTTTGATTATGATTTAAAGCTTTGTTTTTTTGTGTTTATTCTTGGGTATTATTGTTAGAATAGTGCCCTGTGACCCAATCCTAGATAGACTCTCTTTATCTATTCTTGTAATAAACAATTTTGTTATACATTATATTAATAAAAGGCATTTCTTCATCTTATGTTTATATTGTTATAATTGTATGATGAAGTCCCTAGAATTCACACATAGCTATGAGGCTTGATATCTCATTGGATGAATATCATAAAACAAGACTCTGAGGCTTTGATTTCTAAATACCGTCCAAGTCATAAAATTATTAAGATGAGACATTGATAATTCGGATAGACTTGCGCTTATGATGCACACCCTTAATTAGAGAATGTCTCGTTTTATAGACATTAGTGTAGTTGACATAAATGCACATACGCGGGTGCTTGTTGGGAACAAGTTCACTGATTACCCTGACTGAAACTTCCTAAATAGGAATTATTTCTGTATATGTCGAATTAGGAGTTTCTTAATCACGATAGTGCAAGATTAATTCTTTGACTTGAGTCATCAAAGTAATCTTGTATATTTACTCACTGCACTTTGACTCCTGTGTCAGTTCTTTTACAAGGACACATATGGACTGGTGATTGGGTATAGTGACTCGTATATGAAGGTTGATGTTGACAACAAATGATTCATCACTTGTCTAGATGAAGAAGTGAATTTCCTATAATATTCTATGTGGTTTGACTGAGGTAGTCCTTGGCCAAGGCAAGTAAGTAATTAATTAAGAAATGGGTTTCAATAATTAATTAATCACTAGTCAAACACATATTGAATTATTAATATTGAATTTACAAGGATCTCGACCAATAAAATTCTTCGAATCTTAATTCAATTGGAAAATTAGTTGATGGAAGAATCTCACTTGCATGGAATGAGCGATTGGAAAGGTTCACTTTGAATCGCCTACGTCTAGGTTTTCAAGATAAGTAGCTAGAAACTTTTCTTTGATTCGTGTGTATCTTATATCTAATGGAGATTAAATAATAAGATGGTTTACTAAAAGTGTTTAATTAATCGAGACAATTTAATTGTCCAAATTAAATCGTAAAGGTTATGAACCCACTACTAGTATGTTGGTGAACCTAAAGAGTCACACACAATACTCGGATTCCATTTCTTAGCTAATGGAGTTTAATGCTAAGTAGTTGAATCAATATATTAATAAATTAGATTAGTTAATTAAGACTTATATTTATTCAAGTGTTGGATAAATGAATTAATTAAAGTTGATAAGATCAGTTTAATTAAGCTTAAGTCTAGAAAGTATGTAATTAGTTGAAAGTGACTTTTAATTAATCTAGTATGGTGGATTAATATTAAAAGGCTTATTTTATAGCCTTGGTCAAAAATCTGGTGGAAGAAAAATAATTAAAAGAGTTTAATTAATTTTCTTTTAAAAGGAAATTAGATTTCTTGGAGAGAAAGAATTCCTTTTAAAGATAGGAATAGAATTCCTATAAGATAAGGATAAGGTTCTTAATAAATGGGAATCTACTTGTATGAGTAAACTAATTAAAGTAGAAGAGTTCTATTTAGAAAATAATTAGTCTTCTACTCCTACAAAAAAAAGGATTATTGTAGAAGAGTTCTACATGAGAAAGAATTGCAAGAACTAAGTCCTATATGTATGACTAATATGGAACGAAAATAAGATGATGACTTTTGGAAGCCAAAAAATTTCGTTCATATTGCAAGAAAATCGTTCTCTCTCTCTCCCCACATATAAGTATTCTTGAGTTCTTGATTATTCATCAAAAATCTTAAATTCAAGAATTCTTCCAAAATACTTAGAGAAGTAATTATTTGCTTTCACCTTAATCTCATACACTATTCCTTAGAGTTAGAATAAACGTTTATAGATCAACCTAGCTAAAGATTATAAACGAGTGGGCATCCGGGGTGTGGATCAATTTAGAGGAGAAACACTTGGGTCTCTAAAGTGAATTAAGAATCCGGGCAAGGGTGAATTTTGGTGGAGGAATTCGAAGTCTTCATCAAAGAAAAAAACGAGTCGGTTGATTCAAGGAACGAGGAGCAAGCTAGGGAGCTTACGTTAAAGAAGAATAAACTCTTTGGTTTTTGTGAAAAATCGAATAAGGTAAGATCTTCTTTATTTAAGTTTTAAATAACTAATGTAGAGATGCGGAAGCCTATGATACATGACAAGCCTGTAGGATTAATAAACTCGCATGTTTAAATCCTAGAAACTAAAATTTTAATTTTTCGTTGTGCTTAGTCGGGCTACATTTATATTTCACAACAATTATCGCATGATAATATGGTGAATTGAGAAAATCAAATTGTGTGAGAAAATGGGGCTGAAAAGCCCCGAACGGTGCGCGAAACACACGACATGCGCTATCTGCGTGCACAACGCGCAGACTGGTCGCACGTTGTACACAGATCGTGCGCACCACGGGCAGCCGAAGGCCACCCGATGTGCGCGACGTGAGCTGGGCGCACGGGCACGCGACCCATCGGGGTTTTTGACCTAGCTGGAATTGGGTTGGGTCGGGTCGTGTGGCAAATGGGTCTAATTTTTTAATAATTGGGGTTTGGGCTATTTTAATTATCCAAGTGGAATAAAAGGATGATGACCGGGTTTTAATTAAATAAGCCCAAATTTGTTTTATTAAAAGATTAGATATTCGATAAATTAGTTTTGGGCCAAACTCATTAAATTTAAATGGGCCAATGGGATGGTGATTTAAGTTTGTAGAAATCGAGCCCAATTAGTATTTATCAAATTTTAATTATTTGAATAAAGATTAATTAATTATTCTTGGAGGATTTTAATAATTTATTTATTTGAATAATAATTTTCTCACTAGAAGGTTTTATATTATAAATATGAATAAAATTTGGAATTTTATGAGAAAACTAATTAGTTGGACAAATTAATTATAATCTTAATCACCAACATAAGTGTTTTTTTTTTCTTTTTCGTGAGCATGTATTATATGATGGTGACACTAATCATGGACTTAGGTTTCCTTTTAGATGCATTTCTTTTTTTATGGGTTGTAAGGGCCGGGTTTTGAGTCCATTGTATTTCTTTTTCTTAGAGTTTATGTATAGGGTATTATCATTCTTATATAATAGATAGAATTAGAATAGGTCTTAAAGAAGAAGTCGATCCAAAAAGGAAAGGAGCTTGAAACCCAAGAAGAGTAGTTTAGATTTTTTTTCTTTTTCCTTTATGATGACCCATTGTCTTGGGCCCACTAGAAAAGCCCATAAACATGGATGATGCTTTTAATAGCTTTATGATGCATGTTTCATTCGATGTATGTTTCAAGTATGATCATATCCTGCGCTATAAAAAAATTGATAATGTGCAAAGTGAGACATAAATAAATGTTTAAAACACAATTCTCCCAAATCAAAACAATACTAAGTTAGCGAAGAGCGCTAGGCGTCCTCTCCCTCCACTAAACTTAATAAGATTAAGAATTTAGTCTAGTATATGGCATCGTCCCAGTTGGCGGGGGTCATGTATTTGGACCTAATTCTGAAATTTTATAAAGTGCATTGGGGATGCCTTAATCGAAACATATTTCACCCCATATATCATTAAAGGGTTGCAAGGTGAAATTCAAATGTTAGATTAAAAAGTGTTAGTAGGAATGAACTTAGGTAATCCACAAACCTATATATCGTCAAATGGTTGCATTTTTGGTGGGAAAACAAGATTGGACCATCTATTGGATAGATTGAGAAAAAATCTCACTTTTGGTTCCATAACTTAGGGTTTTTTCAATTTTGGTCCCATTGTTTATGGGTTTATCACGGAGACGACATGTGCGTGGCATGTGCTCCATCTAAAAAAAAAAAGTTAAAATGACCTCCTCCATAGCCATGTCGACCGTCGTCGCCGTCCAACCACCTCAAACCTGCCACTCCCATCACCATTACTAAAACAGCATCGTTCCCAGCGAACCACTCCTTCCCATCCACCCAGACCACCATCCACGAGCCAATTTCAATCACCCGCTCTTCCACCACCCTCCAAAACTCAGCCGCAGCCACCACTGCTGCCGCCTCCTCATTAGATCGCGTCTTCAACTTCGATCGCTGCAAGGAATTCTTATCCATTATCGAAGAACCAGAATCAAATATGAGATCTCTTCTCAACATCCTCTTAGATTACTCTGCCTTCTTCCTCCAAGGCAGTGCCACCACTCAATTCGCCGCCATCCTTCTCAATCTCTGCAAACCCTAAATTCGTCCAAATTTGACTATTTCCCTCCCAAATCTGACGTGAGGTTTGACTAACGGCGCACATGCCAACACGTGACTTCTCCCGTTAGTTTTCTAAAAAAAATCACTAATGAGACAAAAATTGAGAAAAAATGAAAGTTATGTGATATAATCTGATAATCCTGTAAACAATGGGACCAAAATTGAAAAAACCCTAAGTTATAGGACCAAAAGTGAAATTTTCCCGTAGATTGATGTTGGACATCATTTAATCAAATAGTGGACTATATATCGTTAAAGGGTTGCCATCCACTATATTGATTAAAGAAATCAATCTCCACTACGAAGTAATGAACAACGATCACTTCTGATTTCCACAGTGGGAGTGTAGATCTTGAAAAATGAAGTGGGAGCCAAGTTGTGAATCTAAGTCCTTGATTTAACTTGGTTATAGTTTAAATTACAATCATCTAATCAAGTTTGGTTTATTTTCTGCAGTTATTTATTGTTTTATCTTTCTTGATCATCATGACTATCAACTAGGGGTGTAAGTTGAGCCGAGCCGGCTCGCGAGCTTTTCTATTTTTAATATATTATATTTTATATTATTAATTATGTTAATAAAATAGCTAAAAAGTCCACATATAGAAAAACTCCCTTTTCATTTCCTTTAGGGCATACATCAACAGCAGGTGAAAAATTTTCAGATCTAAAACATTTGAACCCTAGCCAACACTGCCCACCACTCCACCATCGTCCGCCAGTGTGAAGTCATTCTCCGCCACCGGAAAACCACCATAACTCCAAGCCAGCTTCACCCACAAGCCGCGCCGCCTGAGCTTGTTCAGCCCGTGCCGCCTCAAGCTCACCACAGCCCGCGCCGCCGCGAACCAACACGACCCCAACCCGCGCATCACCGCCGCTCCTAGCCATCACCACTACCTTCTCGCTGTTACACACCTCTTCATTCTTTTTCTTATTTTCCTGTTACAGCCTTTTGAATTTTGTGTTTCTTATTTGAATTAATTTTTTTAGGTTAGTCTAGCAAAGGCATACATTGTTAAATTTACAGCCTTGTGAGTTGTGATGCAAATTGCATATTTTCAACTATTTAATGTGGATTTTTTGTTGCTTTAATCAATTTTTACCCATTTGATTTTTTGCTTCCTGCTAGTTGTTGTCCAGGCTCGTGAAGTGAGATAAACGAGCTTTGGGATCGAGCTCGCGAGCTTGGGCTCGACTCGAGCTCGCGAGCTCAAGCCGAGCTGATTCTTTAGCCAACGAGCTCGAGCTCGAGCTCATAAAGTGAGGCTCGACGAGCTCGAGCTCGAGCTTGGAAAAATCACCAGGCTCGGCTCGAGCTCGGCTCGTTTGCATCCCTACTATCAATCCACTTTCTGTTTTACTCGAAAAAAACATTCTTACTGGACCTAACTACGTAGACTAGCTAAGGAACTTGAGGATTGTCCTCAACATGGAGTCATTGGGATATGTGTTGGACACAGACATCCCAGCTCCACCTGCCAGAATACGTGCCAATGAGGAAGAAGTTCAGGCTCATGAAAAATGGGTAAGGGACGATGTTCGAGTGCGTGGGTACATGTTGGGCTCAATGACAAATGAGCTTCAAAGGTCCCTCGAGAAGATGGCCACTATGAGGGCTATCTTGGCACACTTGATCGAGTTCTATGGTGAGCACAGTCGCACTGCTAGATATGAGATATCTAAAGAGCTCTTCGGAGCCAAAATGAGATAGGGTGAAAAAGTTGGGAAACATGTCCCCAAGATGATCGCGAGGATCAAGAGATTAGAGGCTCTTGATTTTACAATGAACCCACAACTTCAAACGGATCTCATTTTGCAGTCTCTTCCTGATTTCTTCTCCCAATTTGTCATGAACTTCAACTACAATGAGATTAAATGCAATTTAGCTGGGCTAATGAACAAATTAACAACTCACAATCTCAATTGAAGCCCAAGGGAAAGAAAAGTGCACTGTTTATCTCTTCTAGGACCAATAGGACTAAGGATAAGAAGAAAAAAGCCAATAAGCAAGATGGTGGGCTTAGAGCTGAGGGTGGTGTCGATAAGTGCAAGGGAAATGCTCTTGTGGTTCGTAAGCATAAGGGGCCAAAGAAAATGGATAGAAGCCTACACCGTGGTGAGCTAGGCCAGTGGAGAAGGAACTGTCCCAACATGGGCCATGGCGCACAAGGTATGTAACTTTATGTTTGTGAAACTTATTGTTCTATGACCAACTTTTCCACATTATGGATTCTTGATTCTGGAGCTAGTGCTCACATTTGTTGTAGGAAATAGGACCTGGTATGAGGAAGGAAGCTGGGCAATGATGAGGTGAAGATAAGAGTAGGCAGCGGGCAAAGCGTCGTGGCTACTGTAATTGGATCTACCTCATTACTTATAAATTCTGGACATTTACTATTTCTGAATAATGTTTTGGTTTTGCCCAATGGGCTTAAGAACATTGTTTCAGTTCCCATTTTACTTAAGCAAGGTTACACTTTTCGTTTTATTAATGAACATTGCAACATTTATAACAATAATATATTAGTAGGCTCTGCTTCTTTAGTAAATGATTTGTATTACTTTAATGTCCAGAATGAATGTGTTGTTAATACTATACAAAGGAAACGTGGTAAGCAAGAAAGTAACCAAAGACTAATTTGGCATCTTAGATCATTGTAGCTTTACAAGCCTACTTTCTTGAAGATGAATTCGTTCAAGAAGGTGGAGCAGGTAGAAAGATTGTTCTTGAAAAACAAAATGAAACTCCTTTGGACATATCTACACAGGAAGTACGAACCGACACTTCTATAACAAAACCACTACCGCGAAGATCAAATAGGGTATCTCAGCCTCCTGAGAGGTATGGATATCTACTACAGAAGGAACTAGGTCTCTATTTTGTATTAGAGGAGGGTCATGGAGATGATCCCTCCATATATGACCAAGCGATGGTGAATATAGATGTTGCAAAATGGCGTGAAGCTATGCAAGTAGAGATAGACTCCATGCATTCAAACCAAGTTTAGGCACTTGTAGATCGGTCTGATGGTATTGTACCTATTGGGTGTAAATGGATTTACAAGAGAAAGATTGGTGTTGGGCCTTCTTCCAGCAAGGGAATGGAGGCAGACATTCAAGAAGTCATGACATTAGATCTCACCCACCTTGGCAAGGTTGAGACCTACAAAGCCAGGCTGGTGGCAAAAGGGTATAGTCAAAAGGAAGGAATTGACTATCAAGAAACCTTTTCGCCAGTGGCTATGATCAAGTCTATAAAAATTCTACGTGCAATAGCATCTCATTTTGACTATTAGATATGGCAAATGGATGCCAAAATAGCTTTTCTAAATGGATTCCTAGAGGAGGATATCCATATAGAACAGCCCAAAGGTTTTGTATTCGAGGATGGTATCCATAAGGTGTGCAAGCTTGAAAGATCCATTTATGGACTCAAGCAAGCGTCTCATTGATGGAATCTACGATTTGATGAGGCAATCAAAGGATTTGACTTCATCAAGAACGAAGATGAGGCATGTGTTTACAAGAAGGTTAGCGGGAGCAAGATATCGTTCCTTGTACTATATGTGGATGACATATTGCTCATATGAAACGATATAAGGATGCTCACCACTGTTAAGAAGTGGCTTTCGAGTACATACTCCATGAAAGACTTGGGAGAAGATACTTACATTCTAGGAATTCAAATCTATAGAGAACGAACAAATAGAATGATAGGACTCTCTCAATCCCTTTACTTAGAAAAGGTCCTAAAGAGGTTTAGGATGGATGATTCTAAGAAAGCGTTCCTTCCTATGAGACATGGGGTGCGTCTCTCTAAATCTATGTGTCCTCAAAGTGAGGAAGATAGAAAAGAGATGAGTATTGTACCCTATGCATCTGCAGTGGGTAGCTTGATGTACGCTACGCTGTGTACTAGACCTGACATTGCTTACACAGTAAGTGTTGTTAGTCGATTTCAAGCAAACCTAGGCAAGGAACATTGGATAGCTGTGAAGGATATCCTAAAGTATCTGAAGAGAACAAAGAATATAATTCTCATCTAAGGGAGTTGTGACCTAAGAGTGGATAGGTACACTGACACAGATTTCCAATCTGATGTCGATGATCGAAAATCCACCTCAGGGTTCATGTTCACCCTCAACGGTGGGGCGGTGACTTGGAAGAGTTCCAAGCAAAGCACAACTGCAGATTCCACCACAGAGGCTGAATACGTGGCTGCCTCGGGGGCTTCCAAGGAAGTTGTTTGGCTAAGGAAGTTTTTTGGAGAGTTTCAAGTGGATCCTAGCATGGAGCTCTCATTGCCACTTTATTGTGAGTAGAGCAATAGCGCAGGTGAAGGAACCAAGGTCTTACAACCAGTCCAAACACATAGAGAGGAGATATCACATGATTAGAGAGATCGTTGGTAGATGAGAAATAGTCGTTCAGAAAATAGCCTCAGCAGACAATGTCGCTGACCCATTGACCAAGTCATTGGCACAGACGTTGCTAGAAAGACATCTCGAGAAGATGGGTATTAAATATCATAGCAAATGGCATTGAGTGCAAGTGGGATATTGTTAGTGTTATGCCCTCAAATGCCATAGATGATAGAATTATAGGGCATTAATTTGTAATTAAACAATTTGTTTTAATTAAAGGCATGTTATGTTGTTTCTTATAGGCATTTGTGAGGTTTTATAAACAACGTTATGTCCTTGATACTGAGGCGAATCTTCTATTTCTATGGGTTAGGGAGATTGGCACTAGAAGAGTTCGATCCTTAGTATCTAAATTGGTTCGCAAGTCAAAGAGAGTATTGACAGGACATCAATATTAGATAGAGACTTGTATGACATAAGTTTTGACATAGAAGTGCCAGTCGAACACTATGAGCATGTTAGTGGGAACTTGTGTCATAGACGCATCAGTGGGACTCATGAGTTTGAACACGGCTCGCATCGGTTCTATCACATGGATTTCATTCTATGATAGTCAATTACAGAATTGATAAGTTGTGATAGGTACGCATGAACCTTAGACCTGAGCAATCACGTTGACGATGTGCTTGTGACATCAAGTCTGTCATTAGAGAAGATAGATCCAATTCACCCGTTGGTGGGGTTAACCTCGAAGTGTGGCTTGATGGGCAAGTAGAAGTATTAATTTATTAGCAAAATGGGATTTATTCTCTCATAAGTGAATGAGCATGTATCATATGTCGTCATGAATGAGTGAAGTCAAAAGTCTTTGGCCAAAGCAATGGAGATACTTATGTTGGATATAAGAGTACACTCAGTGACCTCGATTTATTATGAGCTATGCATATGATCAAGTATTGTGAGTTTGACTAAACCGTGACTCTTACTTGATTGGGATATAAGAATAAAGGGTTTATACTCATATGGTATTCACAACGCAAAGGTTTGGAATGATTCTATTCATTCGTTCTCAATTGGGTTGCGATGTGAGCCACGTAACTGGCTAGGTGGTACCCTCGTCCTTTTGGTTTCCTCTCATTTGCCTTTTGAGACGAACCTAAAGTGTCACGCCTAAAGGAATTACAAACAAAAAATATTGGTTTAAGATTTGAGGGTTTTTTTGGTATTTGATGCTGTAAATTAATTAATTAGTCATTGGATGATTAATCATGTTAATGTGCTAATTAATTTCTTTGAGAATTTAATTATAGAATTAATATGAATTAATTATTTATTTAATTATTTGAGAAATAGTATTAATTAAATAATTAATTAAGAATTGGACCAAACATATGGACTAGTCCAAGGGGCTAGAACACGCCCATTTAGGCGTCCACTTTGGTCGCCTAGGGCCTTGGTCTTCAAGGGTTAATTATTTTCTTGTGTAGTATAAATACTAATTAGTGGAAATAATTAACCATAACCTCAATCATTAACTTTCTCTCCAAGTCAAGAAAATCATATTTTTCTCTCTCTCTAGCCGTCCAAGAAGAAGAAGAAGAGAATTTTCACTTTGAATTCTGGCATGGTGATTTAGAGGCAGTGACTTATTCGCTGCTTGGAATAGGAAGTTAGAAGCTGTTTCAGAAAATTCAAAAACTCAAAAAAGGTACACGTTTTCTATCATGGCTTGAATATGTGAGATCATAGATGAACCACCTTGGAATAATTTTTATTCCACTGGATTTTATGTTAAATAACCTAACAAGAGTTAGAGTGCCAAGAAAGCAAATCCACCGAGCCAGAGGTCAGAGTGACTGAATCGGTAGTCAAGAGTGCAGAGCCATGTAGTCGAGAGACCAGAGGGCAGGGTTTTGGAGGCATGACCACGTAAAGAGTGACCATGAAGGCAGAGAGCGATGCCGGGATGGTTTGACCGTGGAGTCAGAATTCATGGAGGCAGGATGCGAAATCGGATAGGTAGATTCACAGAGCAGGATTTTTTGGCAGATGGATATGACATAGCTTGTGGAGTGGGAGCTCCAGCAGATGTGTCAGTGACTCGAGTTAGCCATGAAGAAATCGAGTAGGCAGATGGATCAGATATAGCTCATGCAGGGGCAGAGAGCAGATATATGAGGGGTCTGGGATTCACGTTGAAAAAGTCCTTGGTGGAAGGATATCAGCGGACGGGTTGACCTAGGCGGTTTGGGTTTGTGACATGTTCTGGGTTTTGGAGTAGCGTATATCCAATGGTTAGTGGGACCGAAATGGATATGCCACGGTATTCAAGAGTTGGCTGATCACCAAAAAAATAGGGTAGTGGCGAGGGTTCAAAGAGAGGGAATGATGTTCACATAGAGAGTTCGTCAAGTAGGTAACACTAGAGGACGAATGAATTAACGAGGCATGCAGAGGTCTCGGGATTTGATCTCCATTGGTTTTGGGGATGTGTCAACTAGACTAAGGTTCACTTAGAAAAAGTAAAGTGGTGGTTCAAGTTGAGTTCGAGAATTTGAAGATCATTCTCCAAGTGAGAGATTCATGGGTTGTGTGGAGATGATTTCAAATAGCTAAGGAGAAAATGCCAAGGAAATTGACCCAAATAAAAGACAAAATAGAGCCAAGATGGATCGGGGTAGGCCCAAGTTGCGAAATAAGGTCACGAAGGAGTCGAAAAAGAAAGTCAGAGTAGTGTGAGGCACGGCCAGTTACAGCCAGGCTCCAGTATGGGCGGCCAGGTGCACACCGGGGCACCTAGGTGCGGATTTACTAAGTTGTACCCGTGTTTTAACGAGATTTGGTGAGTTTTTTGTCTTGGGGTGCAAGTTTGGCGGATTTTGGCATATTTGAGTCGTGGACAGATCAGAATTATTTCATATTGGGTTTAGAAATTATTCCCTTTGTTTATTAGGATTATTTTCCTAATTTGTTAGGGTTTAGGTTTTCTCCACTAGTATAAGTATGAGAATTCTACTTGTAATTGATTGATGTACTCTGATTCACTTTGAGAAATAAAGACGTAGACTAGGTTGGCTAGTGGATATAGGGAATTATGCTGAACCACATAAAAATCCTCGTGTTTTTCATTTTCATGTTTAAGCTTAGATTTATTATTTCTTATTTATTCTTCTTGCTCTGATGCTACCATCCCTAACACTGCCAACGTACCCACTTTGATGGGATGAACTCTTTTCGTAGTTCAACTGTGGGATTATTCTCTATAATTGCTAGCTGCTTTCTCTCTAGCACGTTTTTTGATGGGGAGAGCAGATAATGAATTTTGGTTACCCTCATGGGGTATTTATAGGATTGGATATGGGTCATGGCTAAAGCCTTATTACCAGCCCATTGGAACATATATTAAACTAATAAATATATATTTCATATTTATTGGCTAAATTATTATTGTTGATCCTTTTAACAGAAAGAGCTCAGATCATAATAGACGTTGGGCCTAGTGGGCTCGTCCATATGATCTATACCAGCTACACCATGGTGATAACCCGGTCTAAATCCATAGGTGGGCTAATTAAAATTATGTTCTTAGCAAAATTGGTGCACGTCAGTTTATTATATATAGTTGGATATAAATGAACAAGATTATTTTTATCATAATACCCCCATGCAATCAAATTTGATTGTCTGAGAGTTTATAAGTTCTTGCATAGTGTTTGGTAATTTCCTTATGGTAAAATGCAACAAAATTCAATGATGGAGTCATCGGAATATTTTCTTATCTATGATTTAAAATATAAGTGGGAAATTTGATTGATGTGGTGTGCTATAAACATGACAAGGAAATACAAAATTTAAAGAGTGTTTGACTGAGTTCATAAGCTCCTTATAACAACTTATAATTAAGTTGTTTGAGATACGTTCTTGCATAATGTTTGGTAATTTTTTTAAAACAACTTATAAGCTCTTAAAATAAACTGATAGGAGCTTATAAGCTCTTATAAAATAAGGGAACTCCAACTTATTTTTTAAAAACTTATAAAATAAAGATTTTATAATACAAAGAGCTTGTAGGCTCCAAAAACATCTTATCCAGGAAAGGCCGATCTTGGTGGAATGGGTATCCACTTGGAATGGCCTTCCCCAGTTCATGTTTGGCTAGAATCGTGGACTAAAGACAGAATGAAAAAGGCTTTCACATTCCTCTATTAGGTTCCCTGAAATTCATCAGTTGCACTAACATACAATTTTATTACTATGTATATGTGTGTGTGTGTGTGTGTATACATTGAAAGTTGTTTATGTTTTAAAAATTGTATTTTATTTTAGATAATTTACTAAACCAAATATTCACTATTTGAAGTTCATCGTATTATTAATATCACGAGTTGACATGTCTCCACATTCTCATTTCTATTTCAAACTTTTTCTTTTCTTTTTTACACCAGATTATATTTTTTGACTACTTAAAATTTAGTTACTTTTTAATTTGTTTATGTTTAATAAAATCTCATTGATATAGAAAATTATACTATTAAAAAATAATTAAATTTCACAATAGTGTCACATGATTAATAATAATATTCACAAGCAAATAAGTAGTGAAATCTATTGACTGAAAAATCATGGTCGAATAAGATATACATCCAATATATTCAAAAGGGTCTTCTTTGTACTGATAAGAAGAAAATAAGAGAAAGCCATTGAAATTTTAGAATGACAAAACGGATTTACGACAAATTGATGCAGGTTGAAGTTGATGCGGGGACTTCAGCAATGGAGTATAAATCCAAGAAACAAACAAGCTTGCTTATGAATATTACAGCATAATAAAGTGAAACTAATCATGATGAAAATTTATAATCTTTACATTCATTCACGAAATATCACGACATATGGTAAAACAAAAGTAATACATCAAAAAAACTACTCACGTGTTCTTGGTGTTTTCTGAGAAGAAAAAATTCTTTGGAATTGTAATGCCCCACAATTTAGTTGCAAGTTTAATCATTTATATTTTAATTAAATAGTTTTAATTCGAAAGAACTAAGTACCTTATTGTTTTCGTGTTTGATTAAGTTTTACCCTGATTCGATTATCGATTGAGATTAATGAAATGTGTGACATGTATGTGCTTTATCCAATCCTTTGAATGTTTCATTGCTCAAAGTTATTCAGGAAGAGTTTCTTAGAAGTTGAGACTAAGTGAAATTCTATGAAGCTTTAGAGACTAAGAAAAAAATTATTAAAAAGGGGGCCAATGCACCAAAATGAATTTATACTTCACGTGTTTAAAAGAAATAGTAACATTTAAATGATTGGATTGGAGAGAATTTATGACTTTTTGGACTAAACTGCAAGTTCTACGAAGTTTCAGGGTCAGATTATAATACCCTACAATTTTAGGGACCAATTTTTATATTTAGGAAAATGAAGGGGTTAAGGATGAGATTAGTAGCACCAAGGCGTCCTTGTCCCTCACTCATTGCCACGGATCCCTCTTGGAAATGCGCCACCTATTCTATTATTGTATATAGATATATACATATAACAAGCATAGTCATGTGTATACATATACACATAACTTGCACCCTTTTCATTTCTTTTCCACACTTCGCAGGTACGTGTTCCCCTCTTTGTCTTTAATTATACTCTTTCCTTTAATTACTCTGGCTATTTAATGGTTGTTTACATCCTATTAGCAGTTATTTGTAATCGATAATTATGATATATCATCCTTGTTCAACCGAACCACGGATTGGCTTTCCTAGAAAATTGTTTGAGCAGTGAATTTAGTCACGGAAGTTGTTAACTCAGTACTAATAAACTATTAATCCATTAACCTTGTGGTTTAGTTAGTTGTTAAATTAATGACGAGCTGCTAATTTGACATGCATGTTTTAATTAAGTGGTTCAATCAGAAGTTATTTAAGCATGTTTTAACAATTCTTTAATTAAGTAGAAGATTTAAAGGTTATATTATCTAAAAGAATGATAACAATTTATCAGTGTTGTTGAAATTAGTTGTGAGATTAAATCTTGAACTTAATAATTATTTCTTTGCATATTGTCACTTGTGAAATTAGTTAATTCCCTAAGCAGCATTAGATAAAGTTACTAATTGTTCACTTAGTTCAATTATTGAAGTACTTTGGAAGTGGGTACCCATGCTTGAGATATTACTTTGTGGATCAATTCATTGATCAGTTCTATGTTGCTTAGTCAATAATTTATTCTCATAGTTGGAGTACATGAACCTTTTAATTAATTGGATCAAACTGCTTGTAACTGAAAGGACCTATGGCTTAAAACTAAAACTTAGTTATATTTGATTCTCTCATAACATGTATATGCACACACGAATGCATATATAATGTACTTGTGTTGTTTAGTTCTTGATAAGAAAGTAATCATTTGGTGATTTAGGAACAAATCACTCTCTTGTTGAGAATCGGCGCACTCATCACATTTTAATGGGTCATCTCTAAAGAGTTATATACTTCTAGATATCATGTTATTCAAGATGGCTTGTTACTACATTGGCTTGACATTTGTACACACATCAGGTATACATGACTAGCATTGCACCTTTAAAGAGCTTCAGATCCATGGGATAATTGAGGAGAAATTCCATATGAATTGTTTCTTGCTGTGAGTGCTTTATTTATTAGTTTATCTCATTCTACAATATTCAGTGTCATTGTAATTCATGTGGACCTGATGACATCATAAATGCAATCCACATAAATTTTTGAACATGCTTATGTGATTTTATGGTTCAAATTGCTTGCAATTGAAATAATCATGGAAAAGGTTATTTGGTCATGAAAATTATTCTATCGTGGATACCAATTGTTCATGGTTGGTTCACACGAAGCAGTCCTGGATATGTTCTACAAAACGGTTTTGGATATGATCTACGAAGCTGTCCTAAATATGTTCATGTCAGGTGGTCTTGGATATGTTCTTTCAAAGCGGTCTTGATTCGGTCTGGGCCCAGGGCTGAACGGTTCGCGGGGCACGCTGGGGTAGCATTGGGCTGCCAGTAGAGGCTTCGTCGTTCAGTGCCCACTTAGGTGTCCTTTCACGGTCAAGATGGAGGTTTCTACGACTGTGATCGGCGCCGCCATGTACCTAGGCATGGCAAGTTCAATGCGGTCCGTGGGGTCACTCCCTGCAAATGGAGGATAAGGTAGTAAATGTTTGAATGGGAGTCATAAGGCTGTTTATCTGATCTGATTCTAATTTATTCTGGGTACACCTGACTCACAGGCTTCGTATGTTCAATATGATACGGCTCTCGCTTGATCTGATCTTCACAGGTTGCCTATTCTATATGATATGGCCCTCGCTTGTTTCGGTCTTTACAGGCTTCATTTGGTTATTCATAATATGGTTTTTGAACTCATATCACTTGAATTGATTTTTAGAAGCTTCTCGTTCGTATATACACATAATTGTTTGATTGAATTATTTAACAGTTATTAATGTCAAGCTTGTATGAATCATGCATCACGAGAATAGTATTATATACATGCATAACCCCACACATGCACACACCGGCGCTCACTGGGCTTAGTAGCTCATCACTCGTGTTCCCCCCTTCCCCAGGATAAGATGGAGTAGGTGGAGCAGTGACTGATCTTCGAGAGTGATGTTCCAGAACAACTAAAGTGCAAACTCATCGTAGCAAAGAGGTCTTGAGCTACAGACCCTAAAGGGATCCGAAGAGGTTACGAGGAGTATCAGCTAACTAGATCAATAAAATGAAATGTCGTATCCTGTTTCGCTAGTGGTTTTGTACTTTCAAGTAGTAAAACTCTGAACCACATTATTGGGATGTTGAATTTGTTTAAAAATGATTTATATGAGTTGAATTCTTTTTTAACCTAGTTATAATAGCAGACAGGTGATACGGGGCGTCACAGGAATAATCTGGCAGATGAATTCAATTGAACGTTGATTATGTTTTATGGAATTTGTTGGATATGCAAACGATTAGAAAAGATTTGTAAGATCTCTACATTGATTTTAGGATAATAAAGGAAGTTACCTTTTTAATTATTATTCCCACTTAAGTGGGAATAAGGAATCCCCATGATTTGTTGAGGATTGAACTTCCCAATTTTTGTGGGAATAAGTAATTCAATGACTCGTGAGTCCCACTTCTTTTGGACTTTCCAAACATTAAGTGGTAATAAAAAAGTGGGAAAAACTTTGCTAGGAATGAGTATTCCCTTGTACCAAACGTGTCGTAAGAGTTTATAAACTCTTTAAAATCAATTCAACCAAACACCCTCTGAATTCTCCCCGCTAGCGTGAAAGATAGGAAAACTCTACCAACCTAGCAGTTTTTTCTAATTGTAAATATAGGAGTGTTCTATGGCATGGAAACTTAGGATGATTTTGTGGTTTACAAACTACTACCACATACTGATAAAACCTAGTTCTATTAGGAAGTTGAGTCACAAAAGATTAAGAGGCATTGGGTAAACTCCCTTCGAAAGTATAATTTTTTCTATTTTCATAGTAATTGGTAACTGTTTGTAATAGTCATTAGTTGATTGTAATTTATCACAATTTTGATATTTATGAGATGTATCATACAACTGATTCATTTTAAAAAAAAAAAAATTTACCACATAATTAAGATGTTCAAGACCATGACATAGTAGGTGAAGCAGTCGTTTACTTCACTATTGTTATCACCACCATTGTCGGCGGATTGGGTTGGAGCACCCTTCTTCAAGTTGTACATCACGTCTTCAAATCTGATAAGATGAATATGGATCTAAAGAGACAGAGACAAATCTGACGAGATGAAGACGGGTGACACATAGTTTTTTATATAGTGTACGTTTAAGATGTTTTGTTTCGTATTTTATTTTCTCTCTCGTATGAGAGTTTACTCTCTCTCTCGAATGAGAGTTTCATCTCTCCTTGGATAGGAGTTGTACAAGAATTTTTTTGTGTTCGTTTGTGAGTTCTTAAGATTTGTTATCTTCAAGAGCTTGATAGTTGGTGTTTCAGATGTTCTTACTATATCGTTTGAGTTAATATGAATTGTATTGTTTTAGGTGTTGTAAACTTTCGATTAAATGATGTATAAGACCAATTTTTCTTTTAAAAAAAAAAAGACCATGACATGGTAAGATCAGAGCACTTTATGTCATATATATGTACTTTTTTTGTTAGTATGATAGTATCCACGCATAAGCGTATTTCTATTTTTAGAATTGCGAAATTCTACTTTACACTTTGAACAAGACCTTATTTATATTAGTTGTTGATATTTGAGTGACTGGTGTGCTTGATATTTTCGATCTAAAAGAGCACAAATGGAAAAACATCTTCCTTAAATCTTCTGTTGACCCTAGCTTTTACTTCAACTGCAATACAAAGTTCAACATTTTTATTGTGAATTGTTTCATTAATATTAGTAACCTGAAAACTTTTTGCTACCATGTTGACTGAAAGGCCAAATATTAATGTGTGTTCATCATTAATTGAAAGGCCAAATATTAACTTCACTAAATTGTCGTCATGACTTATTAAGCAAATTGCCAGCCTCTTGAATTAACATCTTAAGCATGATGATCATCATTAATTGAATTTAGAGAACATTATTATTTGATGAACTACAAACAATTGAAAAACTCAACACAAATTTCCCACCATCCTATCAGTTTATAATCAAATCCAATGAGATTGTGCTAAACTATTGTTTACTTGAGGCTGCAATTATAACTCTGAAAGTTTTGATTATCGGCTCTATTATATCTCATAGGGTATCCACTCAGCCCTTACCCCAATCTCGGCCAATCACAACATGACAAGTGGGATCACAAGGATGTTGCCATGTATATGGACACAGATTTGGCGATGCACGTACCTCTAAACCTATAAGTAATTCATTGCTCACTTTTTTTAGGAGTTATGATCGTCATGAATATTTACACCTCCCACTGTGTGTTGCTCCGACCCTTAGGACCGAAGGATGACCCTGATAGCTTGATAGTATTAGGCTTGAGCATATCTTTTCTTGGAAATTTAATAGGATTATCAAACCTATTTCAGATTTATAATATAATGATTATTTCATTCGGAATAAAAGAAAAAAGTCAATTGATAGCAAGATGCAAGAAATTTCTAATCAGAAAAGAAATTTTTTTTCCCAACAAATCCAAAATTTGAAAGGAACTATTGACTTCTTGTGAGCCTCATGTTTATGTTTAACAATAAGATGTACAAATTAAAAAATGTATGTACTTATAATTTTGTCAATTAATTATCAATTAATGAGAGGTTCTCATTGATGTTCATGTTTGAGACAAGTTGACCATCACATACATATATATCCCTTTCATTTTGGTGTAACCTCTGTGTAATTCGCTAGATCGCATCACCGGCATCATCATTCACAATATTATTAATGCCTCAAATCATTATTATTTTTTCTACTTTTAATTATTCATTGACTAGTTTCCATTTGAGTTTTTATTATGGGCAAAATGCCCGTCAAAACTTCCCTTTTTAGCACTAAACTTCCTCGAAACTAAAAAAAAAAGATTATGCCCGCGGAAAGTTTAAATGTGTAGCACTTTACCCCAAAATCAATATTCATGTGTAATTTTTATTAGAATCTTAACCACATGTCAGTCCTTGTCTATTTGTATGGTCCCGATTTTTTTTTTTTCATCTTAGCATCAACAATCTTTTCACAATATTTTTTTCTTAAAAATTATTAATCGTTATCTCATAATTCATGTATTTGATGAACACGTAAAGGCGGTTTTCGAATTCAGGTTCTCACCCGATCACTTTTTAGCCAAATTAAGTTATAAAGCATAGTTGGTTTGCGTAGAAATGGTAAATGACATTTATGACCTTACAAGTTCATAATGATTGGCATACGACTTATTATTCGACAAAAATTACACATGAATGTTGATTTATGGACAAAGTGCTACACATTTAAGTTTCAAGGGGAAGGTGACTTTTTTAGGGGGATAATTGCATCAACCTCCCCTGAACTATGGACAATTGGCGTCCACACCCCTCACTTTTGAAATATTGGCATGGACCACTCTTCTTTGAACATTTCATTTAAATTTATTATAAAGACTAAAATACCCTTTATTGTTAGAGCTAAAAATGTTGAATTAGACATTATAGTTTGTTGAATTTTATCACTAGAAGTATCATTAAATGACATTGTAATAAAATAAAAAACATAATCATCCAAATTTTTTAAAAAAAATTAGTGATATATTTCTAAAACTCTTAAACCATAAATTAACAATAAAAAAACCTCGTATACATTTATTCTTAAGTTGAAATTAAAAAATGTATAATGAAAAATTAATTTATGACTATTGTATAAATAAACTACAAATTAATGAAAAATTATAACTCAACTAGTAGCAAATATATATATATTTATTAATGAATTTCACTTAACTGAATGAAAAGAAAAACCTAAATACCACCATAAATCTCCAATTCCGAATATGAAGTTATATTAAATACAATATAAAAAAAATACTTGACAAATTGATTCAATATTACGATAAAAAGAAGAAGATGTAAATAGCACAATTAAAACATAAAATATTTGTCCATGATAAACTATTCATGAAATTAGGAATTTTTTTTTAAAATAAATAATTTAAGGTTTAGGGATTTTAAAAATATTTCTAAAAAGAATTTTTTTTAAAATATTTTATTACAAAGTAATTTGATAATATTTTGACAATTTTTCATCCAATCAAACCTTTTTAGCTAAAATGCGAAGGGTGTAATAGTATTTAACCAGTAAAGTTTAAGAAAAAGTTGAAGAAAGAGAGGTCCTTGGTCCTTGTCAATATAGCAAATGTGAGGGGGTGTGGATGCCAAATACCTGTAGTTCGGGGGAGGTCAATGCAATTTTCCCCTTTTTTAGGGGGTGATGTGCATTTTGCCATTTTATTATCAATTGATCGATTATATTACGATGGATAGTTGCCGAGATGAAATAAATCGAGTCGGACGCTTCGCAATGTGATATTATTGTGAATAAAAGAATTATGGTACCAGGTCATTAATATTTAGTACTATATATCTATGACCTGATGGTCTTGTGATATCCACTTATCACTTTATATGAGAGGTCCTGAATTCGAATTCAGACAGCTACAAGTTTGTGGCTCTTCCCTCTTTTATGGAGTTAGATAGAATTTTTATGACTCATGATTATGGCTATCAAGCCCGGTTTGTCGGGTTAGATATTTAGGATATCCCCCATCGTCTTGAATTAAAAAAAAATTAGTACTAATTAATTTAATTTCAACTCTAATACATATAAAAAAATGCATGGGGGAATATGATCTAATGAGAATTAGAGCTTAATTGTCTCTACCTGACGGCTTAGCCCTTCGATGAGTTTAATGGTGCCCTTTCAAGTAACCTTTCTGGCTTTGAACACTCAATTTTGTTTTGATTTGGTATTTGTTATGTCGTTTTCTTGATGTTTTTCTTTGTGAGGTATAATTTATTAATTAGTACAATACATAATAATAGAAAAACACACATAATTATTGAAATAAAATAATAGGGTTGCGGGACCTAAAGAGAGAAAAGTACTATAAAAGTATTTGAACTCATAGACCCACCTATAAATAGTAATATTAATAATAAAATTTAAAATAATAATATCAAAATTGTCATTAGATATTTATAATTGGTGATAATTAGTTTTTGCTTTGTTACAATAGCAATTTTTAGTTACAAGACTTTTTTTAAGGTTGTCATTATTAATAATTAGTGACAACATATATTCACTTATTTGTCACAAAAAATGTGTCAATAATTATCAATAGTGACAATTTCCTTGTCGTTAATTATCAATAGTGACAAAAAATGTGTCAACCATCTCCTTGTCGTTAATTATCAAGAGTGATAATTTCTACACAAATTTTGTTACTATTACACATGTAAAATTCATTTTGTGGCTAGACAAAAATTCTTGTCTCTAAAAATTTATAATTAACGATAGTTTTAAAATTGTTACTTGATATTTGATCACTAATATCCTATTTATTTATATATAGTGTGTACGCCATTTATACTTCAGGATTCACGATAACCTTTTTTACGGCCGTAAAGTTCACAATTATTCATCGAACCAAATAAATTATTGTCTTGTGTCTGTTTAATTATTGTTTTGTGTCATTCTCAACCAGATAAATTATAGTTTGATTGCGTAAAATTATTGTTTTTATGTCATTCTCTTGTGTTTGTTCGTCAGACACACTGGTTTCCTTTCACACGTTCATTTACAATTATTTTTCAACCACCCTTGGGAAAACTGTTGTCAATAAATTTGCAATATATTTTTATTTTCAAAAGATCAAGTCAAATGCGTAAGCACTAAGCACTAATAAGCCATAATGAATGAAATAGTAGACAAACCCCTTTTGAGATTCTTCACTATTATCAGGTTATATGGAGTCAATTATTTTGTCTTGTGGGGGTAAAACTTTTTTTTTCCCAAGTCAAACTTGTGAGCTCATTACTATTTACATTTTAAACAAAATAATATTTATATATTTCATAGTATTACATATAAATAATCAAATAAAAAATATATATATGTTGAGTTCGAACTCGAACTTTAATCTGTATAAATAAGCTTGTCAAGCTCGATGCAAGCTCATCTCTTTACGCCCAGTCTTAGGTAGCCAAAATGCAATTCATCTTTCATTGCCTAAACAAAAAAGTTTCACTCTTAATAAGCATATTATGCAATGTGGCTTAGAACTTATTTAACTCCTTGACTTCATTAGAAAAAAAAAATTTAATGGATGAAAATGTTGAGCACATTACTAAGTGCAGTTGGACTCCAAATTTGAACGAAAAAAAGTGAACTCGGTTGGTTGCAGCAAAAAAAAAAAAAAAAAAAAATACTAATTCAATTTTTTTTAGCTAAATTGGGTAAATGGGTAAAACGAAAAAAGAACAGGGACTAAAAGATGCATACATCGTGTTTCCTTATAAGGTGTCATTGAGTGTGTAATTAATGTCAATAAGCAAATAAACTATGGGAGTACAATCAACAAGAAAACTAAAAACAAGAAACTATATAATAAGCTATGCAATTGTAAAATATATATATATATATATAACTTTACTAGTTATTACATTTTTCTACTTTATAATAATAATAATAATAATAATAATAATAGTAATAATAATACTAAAACTTACAATTTTTTATATCTAAAATATTGCTTATAAAAAATGAAGATTAACTGAATATTTTTTTTAAAATTTTTGGAGTAAAAAGGAAACTGAGTTCAGAGAGATGGATTTAGATATTTATGGCTAAATCGGTTATAATATTGCTGTAGGAAAATAAATGAACAAAAACTTATATTTTGAGGGGGATCGTTGCGTTCTCCAAATATATATTTTGTCCTTTGAGGGAACAAATTAATCATGTTATCAATGTTTTCTATTTGTAAAAAAGTTTGAGAGGTGAGGAGGGCCACTACCATCATTAACCCTCTTCTCCATATGTCCATGCTCATTATCATATATTTAGCGACAATTTTAATATTGTCATTTTACATTTTTTATATTATCGATTTATGTTTATAATTATTATTTTTTTTATTACTAAGAATTGTAAGTCATGTGTTCATGCAGGCACAATTAATCTAAAAATTGAAACTTTTTAAATTGAAACACCTAACAAAACTCTAATTTTGAATCTTTTGGAGATTCCGTAAGTTTTATACAGAAAGTTAACGAAATGTATATGAAATTGACGAGTTAATGGACTAAATGTGTAGAAGTTGAAATACGGAGAACCAAATCTATTTTAGGGGTCGAGTTGAGGGATGAAAAATGTAGTTTTCCCAGGGCAGCCTGGCCAGCTCCCCTACATTATGTATATTTAATGACAACTGTCATATTGTTGTTTTATATTTTTGATATTGTCACTTTTCATTTTATAATAATTAATAAATTGTTTTTTATGGCAAAATTAGTAAGAACCTAAAATAAATTTTTATATCCAAAAAACATGTAAAAACTCATTCCACTAACTTTTCATTCCAAAAAGCCCAAGATTTAGGGTTAATAAGTTTATGGACTTACTTGCCCTTAGCTTTCTAGACTAAAAATTTAATCAATTGTAGTTTTGTATAGAGATTTATTTATTTAGAAATCTTATATTGATAATTGACTAAATATAATTTAAACTTGAAATTTTCAGATTTTTAATCTTCCTAAAAAATTTAAAAAATATATTTTTAGATAATTACCATTGTAAAATTAAATAAATTATAAAAAAATTTGAATATTTAATATTAAGAATAAAAATCTATATTACTCAACTTATCAATTTAAAAAAATTTAAAACAAAAAAATGAATTCGATAAAAAAGATCAATTGATCAATTCTTAACATAATAAATGAAGGGTAGTTTAGTCTAAAATATTTTTAATCATAATTTTTGGATTTTTTTTGAATGAAACGTTTGTATGGTGGGTTTTTAAGAATGAAAAATATTTTCATAAATTTTTTTGATATAAATATTTATTTTAAGGGGAAGTTTTAGTAATTCCCCTTTTTTATTGTAGTGTAAGAAGGCACCTCTTCGTATAGACTCCCGTTTAAGAAGTCTTCATGCCAAGACAAATCTAATCCCAACTCGGTCTTGGAACACGATGGGAAGAATTGACAAATGTAATATTGATCTTTAACTTTTTTCTCCGAGCCAAAACAGACTATACTTCCTTTTTATATTTTTTTGTTGACTAATTGATATTTGATATAAGGAAGTATATAGAGATATATAAATATGTACATATGTAAATTAGCAAGAAAAAAAATGTATATATGTATTGATAGAGTTTTAGGGGCTGTAAAGAAAATAGAACTCTTATATAAAATATTGTATTGACTTGAATGAATCACAATACTACAATACAGTGTATATATAGAGATAAATATAATCTTAAATCCTAATGAAGCCATTATCGGTGATTGATATCACGATAGAGTTCTTGGGGCTGTACAAAAAATAGAACTCTTGTATAAAATATTGTATTGACTTAAATAAATTATCATATTACAAGATAGTGTACAAATAGGGGTTTTTTAACAAAATAATATAAAAATTTCCAAAATAATACAGTTTTAAACTTATTCCGAAAATAAAACAAGATGACACGTCGTCTTCAAATTTGAACATGTCGTCTTCACATTGTTTACTATTTTTTGTTAAATTAAAAAAGTAGAAGACGGCTTCATTGAAGCCGTTTTCTACTTTGTATTTTTTCTTATTTATTTAAGTAGAAGACGACTTTAACGTCTTCCACTTATTATTGTTTGTTTTCTGAGTTTTCTCAATTTAGTCTGCCATATGGTTGGAATAATTGTTGAGCAAACAAAATATATTTAAGGATATAATTGACATATAAAATTGATATGTTTGCCTATTCATTTAATAACCATCATCAAGTACCTATATTTATATCAAATTTTATACAAATTTCATGCAAACTCTAAGGATAGTTTTTATTTATTTATACAAATTTTAATTTCATCAATTTTAACTAGAATTGAAAGACGAATCAAACTACATAATACTCGACTTGAAATCAATCTCTAAAAGCTCATTTAAACTCGGTTTGGTGGCATAGAAACAAAATTTGAGCAACTTTTTTTTGCTCGATAAGTTTCGAAACTAGCTCGGTTCGAGTTTAGCTCGATTAGCAAAAAATAATTAAATGTGTGTAAAAAGATCAAGTTACTCGAGCTTGACTTGTATTTGGCTTGATTAAAATTCGTTTGAGATCGACTCAATAACAATCAAACCAAACTTAAATACAAATTTTGAAACTCGATTATAATTCAAACAAACTTGAACAATGACTTGTTTGGTTTGACTCGACTCGTTTAATGCCAATTTTAGAGAAAATTACATGCACAACCCTCATTTCAGTCCTAATTACTGAAAAATACCCGACCTTTTTGAAATTACATAAAGCCCCCCTCATGTTAAGGGATTCTTATAATTACACTAATGTAAATCTTACAAATAGACCAATTGAGAGAATATTTTTACATATATTTAATTATTTTTTGTTAATCGAGCCTAGTTTCAAAATTTATCTAACACAAAAAGTTGCTCAAGTTTTGTTTTATTTGCCACTGAGCCGAGCTCAAACGACCTTTTAACGAATGATCTTGAGTCGAGTATTAAGTGGTTTAATTTGTCTTTCAACTTTAATTAAAATGTGAAATTAATATTTACATAATTACGTGAAACTAATTCTCGCTTAGATATAAATATAGGCACCTGATTATGTTAATAAATTAATAGGCAAACATATCCATCTTATACGCCTATTGTATCCCAAGCAAATTCTGTTTACTCAATATTACAAATGTGAAAAAAAACAAAAAACACATTAAGGAGTAGAAGATGACTTGGTTAAGGTCATCTTCCACTTAAATTAAAAAAAAAAAAAAATTACAAAGTAGAAGACAACACTGTCTTCAAATTTTTTGATTTAAAAAAATACACAAATTTGAAGATGACATGTCATATGTCGTCTTCAAATTTGAAGACGACACTTGGTGTCGTCTTGTATTATTTTCAAGATAAATTTAAAATAGTATTATTTTGAGAATTTTATTATTATTTTGTTAAAAAGCCCCCATGTGCTTTTCTTTCTTTTTTTACATTTGTAATATTGAGTTAACAGAATTTGCTTGAGATACAATAGACGTATAAGATGGATATGTTTGCCTATTAATTTATTAACATAATCAGGTACCTATATTTATATCTAAGCAAGAATTAGTTGTTACGTAGTTATGTAAATATTAATTTCATCCATTTTAATTAAAGTTGAAAGACAAATTAAACCGCTTAATACTCGACTCAAGATCATTCGTTAAAAGGTCGTTTAAGCTCGGCTCAGTGGAAAATAAAACAAAACTTGAGCAACTTTTTGTGTTTGGTAAATTTTGAAACTAGACTCGATTAGCAAAAAATAATTAAATATGTGTAAAAATATTCCCTCATTGGGTCTATTTGTAAGATTTACAGTGGTGTAATTGTAAGAATCTCTTAACATGAGGGGGTTATGTAATTTCAAAAAGGTCAGATATTTTTTAGTAAATCGGACTGAAATGAGGGGCGTGCATGTAATTTTCTCTAAAATTAGGGCATTAAACTAGTCGAGTCAAACCAGACAAATCATTGTTCAAGTTTGTTTGAATTATAATCGAGTTTCAAAATTTGTATTTGGGTTTGGTTTGATTGTTATAGAGTCGATCTCAAACGAATTTTAATCAACCTGAACACGGGTCAAGCTCGAGTAACTTGATCTTTTTACACATATTTAATTAATTTTTGCTAATCGAGCCAAGCTCGAACTAAGTTTCGAAACTCATCGAGCACAAAAAGTTGCTCAAGTTTTGTTTTCTATGCCAACAAACCGAGTTTAAACTAGCTTTTAGCGATTGATTTCAAGTCGAGTATTATGTAGTTTGATTCGTCTTTCAACTCTAGTTAAAATAGATGAAATTAAAACTTTTATAAATAAATAAAAACTATCCTTAGAATTTGATGAAATTTGTATAAAATTTTATATAAATATAGGTACTTGATTATGGTTATTAAATGAATAGGCAAACATATCAATTTTATATGTCTATTATATCTTTAAATAAATTTTGTCTGCTCAATTGAGAAAACAAACAATAATATGTGGAAGATGACTTGGTTAAAGTCGTCTTCTACTTAAATAAATAAAAAAAAATACAAAGTAGAAAACGGCTTCAATGAATCCGTCTTCTACTTTTTTTTTTTTAAACCAGTGAGCATATTTCCATTAACTTCAAAACAATTACAACTTACTACTAGGCATACCTGGCCCAACCATCTCTCAAATTTACAAGTAATTATACTCCCAATATTGTTCACAATATCTATCACATTTTTCCTACCTATACAAAAAAGTCTCCTGTTTCTCTCGATCCATAGCTGATAAATGATAGCTGCAAAAAGTGCTCTCCTCTTACAGCTTTGAATGGATTTCCCTACACTAATCTTCTATCCCCAACCACAATATTTACTCCAAGTATGCACTCGACAATGGAGATTCAATCTAGCCCAACACTGCTGCATCACTTCACGAGCAAATTGACATTGAAGGAATAAATGGTTCCTGCTTTCCCCTTCCTCAACGCACAACAGCAACTTGTGTCATCAATATCTTTCCACACACTTACCCTATCCCTAATTTTTAGCTTGTTTAAAATTGTTAACCACAAGATAAACCTATGTTTTGCACAGAGACCCTTTCCCCACACTAATTTCTGCCAATCAACTTCATCTTGATGTTCAATATTATGGGCGTATGCTGCTTTGTTATTAAAAACTCCCATTTTTCATTGATTGTGAACCACATCAATGGCATCCAAAAACCTATCCCGGATTGCTAATAGCTTTTTCCATAACCACGAAGCTGAACCTTTCTCTTGTACTGTCCAAATAGAATCTGTTTTAAGGTAGTAGGAATGGATCCATTTGATCCACAAGGAATCTGTTTTTGTGGCTATGTTCCATACTTGCTTAAACAAGGCAGCAATATTCCAATTACTTAGAGAAATTATCCCGAGCCCTCCTTCCACCTTAGGTAGGCAGACATCTGACCATTTCACTGAAGCAGCATACTTAACCGAAGCCTTCCCACTCCAAAGGAAAGTTCTGCAAATTCTTTCGATCTCCTGAATAACTAAGATGGGCAGGGGAAACACTTGGCTCCAATACATTTGCATCCCAAAAACCACAGCTTTGATGAGGAGCACTCTACCTGCAAATGTTAAAAAATTTATAGTCTAGGACGTTATTCTATTAGTAATACTCTCAATCAGAGGTTTGCCTGCTTTCACAGTTAGCCTCGTTGAGATCATGGTTCGCCGTAACGGTCGCGGTGTTCATCACGGAGGCCACCGTTCCAGTTCCATGGCACCGTCGCGGACGTTCCACAATTTTTTTGCTTAAATTGCTCAAAAATTATTAAAAAAAAAACTTTATAATTAGTAAATATTGTATTGAATGTCTATCTTTCTTAATTGGAAGATTTTGAACAACAAAGGCTAATAAAACGGAATGCAATTTGGTTTATAACTTAGTGTAAAAAGGAAATTGATGCAGAGGAATCTATAAATTTTTTAACTTATCATAAAACTTAGTGTAAAAACCAATAAGACAATGTCTTATTTATAGAAGAAAATTGATAGAGAGGCACCGTGTAAATTTTAACTCATCAGAAAACTTACAAAAATCAATAATACACCTAAAAAACAAAAACATATAGGTGTGCATTAATTCTATCCTATACACACTTTATCAACTTCTTTTTTTGTCAGATGTTTCTCTCTTTTATTTTCTTTCTTTTCTTGTAATAATCATTTTTTCTTAGGATTCTTTCTTCATTTGTCTTTTCCTCTTTTCTTTCCACTTTTTCATCTTTTCTTTCCACTTTATTCCTGCCAATATAGAATGAATTATGAAAGTAAAAATTCATTTTCTTTGTCTGCCATTTTTGCACTAAACTAGGAGATAGCTTTACTACTCAAGTTAGGAAGACAAATTGAAGACAAAAACTGAAAGTTGAAGCTGCCAAGCAGCGTTCTTACATTAATTTCTGAGAGTTGAACCAAGCAGCAACAATGCGTAGCCTAGCCTAGCCGAGATGGTAGAAAGAAGCGGCGTGCTCCTCCACCGTTTCAGCCGTTCCGTGGCCGAGAAACGCCGGAACGGCCGCTCCAAAGCCGTATCTCTGCCGTATCGCCGCTTTTCGGCCGTTCCGGAACGGTCCACATACAAAACCGAGATGCCCGTGAATTTTGGAACGGCGGGGGCCGTTCCCGTTCCGGAATGGCCGTTCCGTCCGCGAAAGCGGCGTTCCGGCGAACCATGGTTGAGATCAAAGGTATGCCCAAGTACCTCATAGGCATATCACCTTCCACATACCCTGTAGCCTTCAATAACTCCTGTTTTGTGCTATCATTAACTCTCCCACATATCAACTGACTCTTATCTAGGTTTGCTTGCAGCCCAGAAATCATAGAAAATTGCTCAAAACAGTCTTTAACCTTTCGAACAGATAGTCTATCACCCCTACAACACATCATGAGATCATCCGCGAAACACATTTATCAGGCCAACTCTTCGACATTTAGGGTGAAATTTAAAATTTGAATCCCTATGTAACATCTTAAAACTTCGGGATAGGTAATCCATAAGCAACACAAATAAGTATGGGGACATGGGGTCACCCTGTCTCAAGCCCCTTTTTCCCTCAAAGTACCCAAACATAGAACCATGCAACATGATAGAGTATCGCGTTGAGGTAACACATAACATAATCAGATGAATAAACTCACTAGGGAAACCATAAGCTATTAAAACTTTCCTCAGAAAACCCAACATACAGTGTCGTAGGCCTTTCGGATATCCACCTTCATCACAACCCGAGGGGAGAGGCCTTTTCTATTATACCCTTTTACCAATTCGTGACAAAGAATTACATTTTCCACAATGGAACGACCCTGGACAAAAGTTTCTTGAGCTTGATCAACAAGTTTAGGCAGCACAAGTTTTAGCCTGTTGCATACTAGTTTAGATATCACTTTGTACAGGGTGTTGCAGCAGGCTATCGGCCTGAAATCACCCACTGTTCTAGGGGCTGGACACTTAGGAATCAAATGCAAAAGAGTGTGATTAAGCTCTTTGAGCAATTTGCCTTTGTGAAAACAATCCTGGACTGCATCAATAACATCTTCCCCTATCACACTCCAAAAACTTTTGTAAAATCCGGAGTTGTATTCTTCAGGCCTGGGACTTTTATCATCAAGTATGGAGTAAACTGTGTGTTTTATCTCAACCATAGTGACCGCTTTTCTCATTTGGATAACATCATCAGAAGATAAAATATAACCTTGAGCAATAATTTCTGGATTGATAGTTGCCATGGTAGGACTAGTAGTACCCATTAAACCTTGGTAAAACTTCAGAATTTCAGCTTGTACCCTTGCTGGATCAGTTAACATCTCCCCCCTAGTAGTTTTGAGTGTGAGAATTTGGCTTTGAGCTCTCCTAGCCTTCAATCTAGCAAAGAAATATTTTGTACATTCGTCATTTTGTTGATGAAATTCCACCTTGGCCTTTTGTTTCAGGAACGCCACTTCAATGGTAACAAGGTGTCTCAACACCGCCACCCTCTCCCTCTCCATTGTAATGACATTTTCGTCCAATGGTTGTTTCTGCATTATATCTCTGACAGCCTGCAGTTGTAATCCGGCAATATTAACCTGCTCCGCAATGTTGGAGTAATTCCCTTTATGAAGTTCCTTCAATTTCTTTTTTAGATTTTTGCACTTTTTTACCACTTTAAACATTTTGCATCCCTTTATATTCTGTCTCCATCCGCTTTCAACCAACTCCTGAAATCTAAGGTGAAAACTCCATCCGTTTAGAAATTTGAATGGGGTATTACCCACTCTCATTACACTCCTGCTCAACACCGTAGGACAATGATTTGATAGATCATTATCCCTAAACTCCGATGTCCCTCCTTCTATTTTCATGAACCATTCACCATTGGCAACTATCCTATCAAGTTTACAATAGGTTCGAGTTGCAAGGTCTTGATTGATATTCCACGTGTAGAATTTCCCAATATATGGGATATCTTCCATTCCCAGCTTTTCAAAACATTGTTGCATCTCCACATTCCCCCCCCCCCCCCCCCCCACATATGCTTTATTACTGCATAATTTCTCGTTTTGGTGGATGGTGGCATTCCAATCCCCCAACACAACCCACGGATCCTGAATATTCAACTGTTCCAGATCCTTCCATAATTGCCCCTGGCCCACCTCATCATTCATAGCATAAACCATTGTAACCATAATCTGGTGACCCTCTATAATCACCTCACAAGTTATCTGTTGGGCAGTAACATTCACCACTTTAGATTGAACAGAATTCTTCCTCCACAAAAACCAAATTCGACCATTCCCTGCTACTACAATAATTATTAATAATATTTTAATCCTCTCCAAAACCTCTACTAACTTTTGCAAACTTACTCGGTCGAACTCGCGTTTCCAGAATCCCCATCACATCCAGCTTTTGGGTTGACATCAGTTTCGTCACAGCACTTTGCTTGGAAACTGTGTTCATACCTCTAATATTCCATGCCCCGATCCTCATTGATCTGGGGGGTCTTCCACTAGTGTTGTCCCTCCCTCCACAACAGTTCCAATATGGCTCAAAACTTGAAAAAGGTTAGAGAGGGCATGTTGCACCTCTAAATTGGATGTTTTCACTGCCCAGTTACTCCCCTTCCGTTGTTTACTGCCTCTTACCTCCTGCAAGTCTTACACAATTCCCTCTCCCTTCGATGTTGGTGTGTTTCTTTGTTCGCCTGGGTTCTGTACACCCTGTGCTAGGGTGAATTCCTTCTCAATAGGTAAATTAGGTTCTGTCTGAACCTGCTCCTGTCCCATTTCCTTACTAATTTGAGTTCTCCCTTTCCCCTCTGTCCTCTTTGCTTGGCATACTTGGGTAACCTGTTTTTTACACCCTGATTCCTTGTGACCCCATCCCTTACACCTCTTACATAAGAGGGGAGTCCATTCATATTTAACAGCCTAGTGTATGATTTTACCTGAAATTGCACTCCGTATTGCTATCTGTTGGGGCAACTCCTTGCCCACCTCAACTTTTACCAATATTCACGCAAAATCCAGTTTCATTTTTTGGGCTGTCATCTCGTCTGTTTGTAAGGGTTCTCCAATTAGACTAGCAATTTTACTCAAACTTTTAGCTCCCCACATCCCTATAGGAAGGTTTGGCAATTGTATCCAAATTGGGACTATAGTCAATTCCTCTGGTTTCCCCAGCCCTTCTTCCCATCTTCTTAACATAAGAAGTTTGGAGTAAAAGAATTGCATACCTCGATTATAAGCTGTTTGCCTCGTTTCTGCCGTCTCAAATCGTAAAATAAATTGAGCCCCATGTTTAACCACTTTCGCCATCTGCATCCCTTTCCATCGGAGTCTCAAAAAGTTCACCATAACAGAGGTTGGGATTTCTTGGCCCAATATATACGCATAGAGTGAGTTCTTCCAATATTCCAGCTCCGGTTCCATGTCTTCTTGTGTTAGACAAATCTCCTTTGTTTTGCAGTCCATCTTCTCCAATTTTTCCCCCTTCTCCCCGTTACGATTGTTCGCAAATATGTCTCTCCATGGTTTCAGCACAGGCTCTGGTTGAATCGCCTTATCCCCAAGGTTTTGTAATTCACCCTACGCCTCGCTCACTTCTGGCAAAACCCTAGCCTTTTCGATCTCCTCTTGTTCTAACCCTAGCTCAATTGCACTCATAACTGCAGATACCTGGACTGGAGTGGCTACCAGCTGCGAATTTGTCTCCTGATTCTCTTTTGACAAGCCAGATGAGCTTGCCGACTGCCGTCGTCACAGTCGGCTTTCTTCCCTTCCTTTTCGCCATCGGTGGTTTATGCGCACGATAGTCGTCTATCATACGCCGAGAGCAAAGCCCAATAAACCCGTTTGAGTTCTACAAATGAATTTTCAACTGGTGACTTCTACTTTTTATGATTTAACAAAAAAATAATAAACAATGTGAAGAGTATATCGTCTTCAAATTTGAAGACGACGTATCGTCTTGTGTTATTTTCGAAATAAGTTTAAAACTATATTATTTTGGGAATTTTTATATTATTTTATTTATTTTGTTAAAAACCCCACATTAATGAGTAGAAAGACTTAAATTAAAGAAAAAATTACAAAGTAGAAGACGACAACTTTTTCAATTTAAAAAAATAAACAAATTTGAAGACGACATGTTGTGTATGTCGTCTTCAAATTTTAAAACGACATACCAAGTGTCGCCTTGTATTATTTTTAGGATAAATTTAAAATAGTATTATTTTGAAAATTTTATTATTATTTTATATCATTTTGTTAAAAAGCCCGTATATGTAGAGATAAATGTAACTCTAATTAAGCCCTAACTATATAAACATGGGTTGAGTTACATATACACTAACATGTATGTTTGTATAAGCCTATGTCTAACTGAATAATCTATTCATATCACGCAAAACATTCCACACGGAAGTATACTTAAACGAAATCTATTTGCACAATGCAAGCTTCTATCAACAAAACCAACCACCCGAAATAAAGGGGGGGGGGGGGGGGGGGCGCTATGCATTATTCGATAGTTTCCTTCAATTTATATTTACCTAATGTTTAAAAATATTTAATCCTTTCATTTAAGCAAATTAATTGTAGATAACTTAGCAGAATTAGGAGATGTAAAATAAAAAGTACAAAATGACCGATGTTAGTATATAAATCTGCAAAATAAAATATTCTAGAATAGGAAAAAATCAAAAGAGAAATGTATGTAGCTTACCTATTCAATTCTTGTTACGTGTGTTTTGCGTTACTTGTTGACAAAGTCGTATTAAATTAGTTAAAACTATCATAGTTTGAAGTTTGAAAAGTGAAAACAATTCTAATAAGTTAAAACTCTCATGGTTGACAATTCTATTTTAAAACTAGAGATTCTAGTATCGTGAGGTATATTCATTGTATGAGATTCATATATAGTGAATATTCAATCAAATTTTTTATAGAAATTTTGAGAATGAACTTTGAGATGAAGTCTCATATACTTTGTCAATCATTTTTTGACTAAATCATATATATGCATATGGATAATTACATTACGTACCCTTGAGGTATTGCTCAATTACGAAAACACCCCCTAGTTGGAAAAATTACATTTAACACCTTGTTGTTTGGTTTAATGGTGCAAGGTTGGTGGAAAATATAAAATGACTGAAATGCCCTTACGGAATATTAAAAATAAAAAATAAAAAAAGGTGAATTACCATGTTGCCCCTTTACATCTCTAGATTTACTTCTAATACCAATTTCAAAATAATAAATTAAACTTAAAAGAAAAGTTGTCATAATATATAAATATATATTTATATAATATACATGTGTATTTATATAAATATATATATATATATATAAATATATATATATATATATATTTATATGTATGTGTGGTTTCTCTTAGAAATTGGACATGGACAGTAAATTGGAGAGAAAATTCATCCAAGAATAGGCATAAAATTGTGTGTGACTGTGTATGTGTGTGCGCGCGCGTGCGAGTGTGTGTGTCTTTGTGCGAGTGTGTGTTCTTGTTGTTGCTATTGATGTTGTTGTTGCTGGGGGATGGGGATGGGGATGGGGTGTGGGGACAATGACATTTTCCCCCAATTTTATTTTTTTGGTGATTTATTTAATTTATAAAGTAATATATTATTTAAGTAATTTATTTTAAGAAATTAAGTTTCTTAGAATACAAATTTAAAATTTATTTTTAATTTTATAAATCAATTTAAAATAAATAATTTTTAAATAATATAAACTATTGTATAATCCAAACTACTATATATATTACTTAATATTCTAAATTGATGTTAAAATTAATTAGATAAAATGAAAATTTGTATTTTCAAAAAATTTATATTTAATATGCCTAGATGATATTCAAATTAAAAATATAATTTAAATAAAAGATTAAATGATATTTTCCACATAAAATTCAAATTCAAATTATTTTTTTGCTTTTATAATTTTAATAATTTCTAATTGATTTTATTTTCTTGAGAATATTTTTTTATTGTAAATAATAATTTGTGTACTTTACATACAGAGCATTACATATAACACATATACTTTTACAAAACATTACATACAACACCAAAATGGTATAATTATCCGAAAAAATTGGGTTTTTAGGTTAAAAAAAATCAGGGGTATTTTCAAAAATTTACCGAAAAAGTTAATGGCGCCATAATGAAATCCTAACGGAAGGTGCCGATTGTTGGACGGAGTGAAACGTTGGGATGTTAGATATAATTTTTAAAATTATGGGGTATTTTTCATAATTAGGTAATACTTCAGGGATACCCAACATAATTATCCCGATATATATATATATATATATATATATATATATATCTATTTCTATATCTATATATATCTTACTTAACAATGGCATAGTTCATACGTTGGTACTTCTGACAGAAGTTTTATTTAAATCCCAATTAAAAAGATGTATTCATTCAATCATTTTGTAAAATAATAGCCCCGTCAATCATGTTCCCAATAGTATGATCGGAATTATGCTGGTCTCTGGTAGTTAAATTACTCCAACCTTTTAAAATAAAACTACAGCTCATCAATCTATAATTGTATATTTCCACTAATCTCAAGTTTTACTCCACAAAACTGCAAAAGAAATTCAACTACAGTAGTCTTGAGTTGATATTAGCACTCTAAATAATGATAAATGCACTCCACTTTAACTTTTATCTTAAACATTTGACAATATTGCCTCTAGATTAATGAAAAGCTAATATTGTGTTATCTTATAATGAATAATATTGAATAAATATTTTATACTATTTATCTTATAAATGTTAAATCCTTCGTAAATTAGCACAATAATGTTTATCTTATAAATGTTTAAACGTTTTCCTAGAGTTGTCTGTAAGGAAGGTAGACCTTCTTATTTATTGATTTATTTTATTAGAATAAAGAAGAGATGAGGGGTCCGAAAAACACCCTCCCCAATAGGGCGGTGTAGTGACCCAAATTTTTGAGTTGTAAATTTATTCATTTATGTTTTGGATAATTTTAATTGGAAGAACTAAGTGCTTGGCATTTCTTTGTTACTTAAAGTGTATCCTTGGCTTTATTGTTTTCTTAGATCATAGTGAATTGTGAATTGTCTAATATATATGTGTGTTCTAATCGATCCTTTGGATATTCTTCATTGTTATTATATGGTAGGAATTTCCTTGAAATTTGGGTCAAATGATCTAATGAAACTTATTTGTACGTGTTTTAAATGGATTATATGTTTTAAGATTGAAATGAATTTTTTTTGGTTAAGTATCAGGTAGTAGACTGAATTGAAAGAGTTATAAAGTTTTGGGTCAATTACAATAGCTAAACAGTCCAAGGACCAATTCGTAAATTTAGGAAAGTTAAGAGGTTGAGGATCAGATTTGTATGAAGGTACACGTCCTACACTGCCACCTTTCACTCTTGAAAGACTCCACCTCACTTGTTTCTTTTGCACATACACACAGCATAATATATAACATTCCTACACCTATGTGCATATAAGCTAAACAAGAAAAAATAAAAACTCGTTTCCTTCTTTCTTTTCCGGTACGTCTTTCTTTCTCTTATATCTAATATTTATTGTGTTTACTTAATCCTTTGTAAGTTAGTTTAACTTAACTACATGTTTTACACTCGAAGGTTAATTTAATTGATTAGTTATTAGGTATGCTAGTGAATAATAATAGACTGCTATATATATATATATATAGAGACTGATATATATATATATATATATATATATATATAACATTTCACCTTATACAATTAGAACTTATGGGTCAATTACATGTGGATTAGTTAATTGAGTTGCTACATATGTTGCAGTTATTAGATTATTAATTGTATTCGGTAATTTGATTGAAAGATGAGCAATTTGTTAATAACTCATGTAGTATTAATTTATTAATTAAGTAGAAATTGAATACGCAATGACTTGAGATTTGTTGCTTAATCACTTCATTCCTGTACGTGGTTAATTAACAAATATGATTAATAATATATCATTCCATGTCATATAGCCTGTTATTTACCTAATTAGTTTAAGGATTTCAATTACTTGATTAACTGCACATCATCACTTCTTCGACGTATTCGAGGTCGGTACAAGGATCATGAGAATTCATTTGTGAAATTAGCTAGTTAGGTTTATATGAAACTTTTCGTTTACATAATTATATAAAGGTGCTGCTATTGTGAAATATATAACTGTTAACTAGAAATTTATCTAAATGCTGTGCATACCCATTTTAGGTATTTGTTTAAAAGTTATGGATTCACGGGCTGGCTAAGCAATGAGTTGCTCTGACTGGCAATCCTTATTTATAGCGTGAGTGCTTTATTTATTAGTTATCTCATTCTACAATATTTAGTGTCATTGTCATTCATGTGGATCTGATCACATCATAAATGCGATTCATGTAAATTGTTGAACATGCTTATGTGATTTTATGGTTCAAATTGCTTGCAATTGAAATAATCATGGGAAAGGCTATTTGGTCATGAAAATTATTCTATCTTGGATACCAATTGTTTATGGTTGGTTCAAACGAAGCAGTCCTGGATATGTACTACAAAACGGTCTTGGATATGATCTACGAAGCGGTCGTAAATATGTTCATGTCAAGCAGTCTTGGATATGATCTACGAAGCGCCCCTAAATATGTTCTTTCAAAGCGGTCTTGATTCGGTCTGAGCCCGGGGCTGAACGGTTCGCGGGGCACGCTGGGGTAGCATTGGGCTGCAAGTAGAGGCTTCATCGTTCAGTACCCACTTAGGTGTCCTTTCACGGCCGAGATGGAGGTTTCTACGGCTGTGATCGACGCCGCCATTACCTAGGCATGGCCAGTTCAATGCGGTCTGTGGGGTCGCTCCCTGCAAATGGAGGATAAGGTAGTAAATGTTCAATTGGGAGTCACAAGGTGGTTTATCTGATCTGATTCTGATTTACTTCGGTACACCTGATTCACAGGCCTCGTATGTTCAATATGTTACGGCTCTCGTTTGGTCTTTCCAGGCTTCCTATTCTATATGATATGGCCCTCGCTTGTTTCGGTCCTCGCATGATTGATTTGCTTATTCATAGTATGATTTTCAAACTCATATCGCTTGAATTGATCTTTAAAAGTTTCTTGTTCGTATATGAACATAATTGTTTGATTGAATTATTTAACAGTTATTGATCTCATGCTTGTATGAATCATGCATCACAAGAATAGTATTATGTACATGCATAACCCCGCACATGCACACACCGGCGCTCACAGGGCTTAATAGCTCATCACTCGTGTCTCCCCTTCCCCAGGATAAGATGGAGTAGGTGGAGCAGTGACTGATCTTCGAGAGTGATGTTCCAGAACAACTTGAGTGCAAACTTATCTTAGTAAAGACGTCTTGAGCTACTGACCTTAAAGGGATTCAAGGAAGTCATGATGAGTATCAGCTACAAATTTAGATGAAACTAGATCAATGAAATGATATGTCGTATCCTGTTTCACTAGTGGTTTTGTACTTTCAAGTTGTAGAACTCTGAACCACATTATTGGAATATTGAATTTGTTTAAAAATAATTTATATGAGTTGATTTTTTTTTTTACTAGTTATAATAGAAGACAGGTGATACGGGGCGTTACAGCGGTTTGGTAAAAAAAAAATGTTTTTAACTCTCCATGTGTTTTTCTTCTTCATAAAATCTTAAGATTTCAATATAAAGCTTATATAAGTGAAACATAGAGGAGAAAATTATCACTTGGGTTGATATTAGACGGGTTGTATATCATATTAAATTCTAAAATTTGTTCAGTACTTTTATGTCATAAATTCTAGTATCTCATACAAATAGAAAGCAACTCCCCAATTTCTCTTTCGATCCACTATTACGATTTTATATATATTAAATGTGTGAGTGAAAAGGTCGAAAAATTATATAATTTAATAGTAAAGTACAATTTAAAGTATAAATTATTAGTACGGTATTAAAAAATAATAAAGTAGTAATGACTCTTACAATAAAAAGGCTAAATATATTATTCAATTTTTATTTTACCATAATTTAAGTGTTCAATAATTTGGAGTATATTTGTCATACAAAGTACAACAAAATTCTTTCATAAACTCATGGGCAATATTGTCAATTGCTTAGGAAAAAAGTCAAGGTGGAGTGCCAATATCATTTTATGGAGTGTTAATATCGATTCCCTATTCTAAATTTTAATAATATTAAATAGAAGGCGGAAAAAGAAAAAGATGACAAATATTTAAAAAAAAATATTGGATGTTATAGACCATTTGATTATCCTTAAATCACCTGATTCATAGAATAAAACAACTATGACTTCACTACAACCACTTGATATTATGAAATATGTACATAAAGTTTTAATTTGGCTCCTTTTTTTGTTGTTCGTTAAAAACCGTCCAAAACCGGACTTATGGGTTTATTAATAGTATTTATAGATAACTATTTCTTAAAATTGCAAATGTCACTTTCAAATTAGTTGGAAAATACGAAACCGCATGCTTGACATTTGCTCAAGTTTCAACTTTCAATGGAAAAAAGTAAAGACCAATATTTAAGCGTTAATTTTACAGAAGACCAAATCTGATATGACCTTGTGAGAACCCAACCCCAAAAGCTAGCTTATTGAGATGGAAGAGACCAAAGTCATATAAACCCCACATTAGAACCTCATAATTCCAATGTGGGATCCAAGTCCCGATAGACTTGTAACTAGGATCATAACATTTTACCACGCTTTGCAGCCCGGCGCTCACGCAGGCGGCAGCCTCCGGATCTCGGCTCTCTCTGGATCCATCAAGTAGGCGCCCTCACCACCCGCGTTGCACGATTGCATTGGAAGACATGATGGCCGGCTCTGATACCAAATGTAACGTTTAAGCTTGTATTTCCAAAATTTGGTATTAATAATAATTCAAAAATTATATATATATTTAGAAGGGGCAAAAATGGGGGAAAATTACCAGAATAAGAAAGAAATTAAGGTTTGAGAAATGAGCTGCAACTTCATTGATTACCTTCCAAAAGCTCAAAAATACATTAAATACTCGGAATCGAAAATCGCCATAATAGAATTGAAACAAACAGCATGAAATTGAGTGCTCAAGGTGTGGGTGCGTGCTCCTTAATTTCCTAAGATTCCCGCTACCAACGTCACTCTGGAACTGACGCATGTCCCTTGGTCCCCAGCTAGCCCCAACAACTTTACTAACTGAAATGGCGTCGTCCCGTCTTAATTTAGTTCCCCTTTTTTTCAATTTCGCCCTAGATCTGAAGGCTGATATTAGATCATCAATCTGCTTCATCTGACGGTCACTATTTAAACTCGCAAAAATGGATAAATTCATCACATTATTCCTTGGAGTTTGAGATCCTTGTCCCCAAGGATCAAAATCTGGGAATCTCCTATTAATGTAAGCATAATCCTCCCAAGTGGCTTGACTCTCATCACCATAAGCCTGTTGCAGCAAAATTTGAGGGACAACAACATTATTTCTAGGTATCATTCGTTTATCTAAGACAGCCACAGGATAAATTTTGAAGCATCCTTTACCATTAGCTTCTGGCAATACAGTACTAGGAGTGTATTTTTTGCCAATTTGTTTCTTCAAAAGAGACACATGAAAACAGGATGTATTTGGCAAGTTGAGGGTAAATCCAGTTTATGAGCTATGGGACCAATCTTTTCTATCACAGAATAAGGGCCATAGTACTTAGAAGCCAACTTCAAATTCTTCCTTAAGGCAAGAGAATTTTGTTTATAAGGATGCAGCTTTAAATACACTTGATCACCTACCATTAAGGACCTCTCCATCCTATGCTTATCAGCATAATGCTTCATTCTTAGTTGAGCATGCTGCAAATTCTCCTTCAGGAGTCAATATTTGAACTCTATCATTCACTTCACAACCAGCTACAGTTTGCTCCAGACTCCCATAAGTCTTAATAGCAAAGTGTGGGGGGTTGTAACCATACAAAGCCTGAAATGGAGTCATTTTTATACTGTGATGATAACTTGAGTTATACCAAAACTCGGCCAAAGAAAGCCACTTGTACCATGATTTTGGTCTCTGATGGCACATACATCTCAAATAATTGTCCACACACTGATTAACTCTTTCAGTTTGCCCATCTGCTTGAGGATGATAAGATGTAGACATGTTCAAGGAAACACCTAGCAACTTAAACAGATCCTTCCAAAACTTGCTAGTGAATACCTTGTCTCTATCAAATATAATACTGGAGGGTAGGCCATCTAACTTGTGAATTTGATCCAGAAAGATCCTAGCTACTGATTCAGCAGTGAAAGGGTGTGATAATGCAATGAAATACCCATATTTAGTCAGCCTATCAACCACAACAAGGGTAACACTCTTACCTTCTGATTTAGGTAAGCCTTCCACAAAATCTATGGATATTGAAGACCAAGACTGCTCAGGAATCTGTAAGGGTTGGAGTAATCTAGGACAAGGAACATTCTCATGTTTGTTCCTTTGGCACACATCACATTCTTTAACCCAAGATGTTACATCAGTTTGCATTCTTGGCCATACAAATAAGGATTTGGCCCTTTTGTAAGTGCCAGACATTCTAGAGTGGCCTCCAACTACAGTATCATGCACAGATTTAATGATCCTCAGTTTTAAATCTTCACTATTTCCCACACATATTCTACCACTTTACCTCAATATGCCAGAATCAAAAGAATACTCAGGATAAGCTCCCTGATCCACCATTTTTGCTTGTATAATAGTTTGTAAATCCTTATCATCCTTATAGTTGTCCTGAATCTCTTAGATCCAAGTTGGTGTAATATTAGTGATGTTATTACACTCAACTCTATCATGTTCCACCCTGGATAAGGCATTAGCAGCCCTATTATTAGTCCCCTTTTTATATTGCACCTCATAAACTAAACCCAACAACTTTAACACCCACTTATGTTGAAGAATAGAATCAACTCTTTGATCCAAAATATGTTTCAAACTTTTCCGATCAGTCTTGATGATAAAGCGATTCCCTTGTAAGTAGTGCCTCCACTTCTCCACAGCCATTAAGACAACTAAAAACTCCTTCTCATACACAGAAAGTGGTTGGCTTTTCACTTCCAAAGCTTTACTCATATAAGCCAAAGGCCTCCCTTGCTACATTAACACAACTCCCACTCCTTTATTGTAATTCGAAATCATCATCTTGATTTGTGAGATTATTGTTCTTAATATAATTTCTTTGTTGAGTAATTGATTTTCTTGTTTCCATGCCAAGTGTTTGATGAAATGCTTAGCTTAGATGTACACTTTGTTATTCTATTTCATTTATCCATTGCTAGTTAAGATTAAATTGCTATCAATTAGGATCTTGCTTAGTAGCAACTAGGGATTAATATTGATGAATGATTGATATTAGGTTCTTAGGGGAAAATCAATGTCATTAGATTTAATTCATGCTAGGTGGATTGATTATTGATGTTAACTCTCTTTTTGTGATTAATGCTTCTCCGTAAATGAATCGAAGGCCTAGTCTCTAGATGTATTTTAGGAGTTAGAATTTATCGATTGGCTATCCGTTGATAAATTACGCTTAAGAAAAGAGCAAGATGTTCATATGCTATCATTGTTCCTCTTAGTTGGCTACTCAACTAGAATTAATCTTGCGTATCTATGATCAAATCGAGAAGATGATGGGTAATTACAATTGACCGGGCTTTACTTTATTGATTCAATTATACCATTTAATTGCTTTCTTTATAATTTTCATTTGCTTAGATTCCGTACAATTGCAACCAAACCCCTCTTTTACTTAAGTTTCATAAGTCATTTAACAATTGTAATTGATCTACACTCTCTTGGGTTCGACCCTTGCTTACCGCTATTGCATTAGGTATCAAGGTAGTATAAATAATATTTTTGGTGTGCTACGACACGCATCAGTGCGTGCTCCTCAATTTCCCTAAGATTCCCGCTACTAACGTCACTCTGGCAATGACGCGTGTCCTTTGGTCCCTAGCTGGCCCCAACAACTTTACTAACTGAAATGGCGTCGTCCCCTTTTAATTTAATTCCCCCTTTTTTCAATTTTGCCCTAGATCTGACAGTTGATATTGAATCATCAATCTGCTTCATCTGACGATCACCATTTAAACTCGCAAAAATGGATAAATTCATCACAAAATCTCAATAATATTTGTAAAATGTTAGGAGTTGCTCGTTGTTAACTAAATCAATCGTAAATTTAATTATCTTTTTTTTTAAGTCAAGAGGAAGCGGAATACCCTACATACCTAGCCCGACAAACCCGGGTCAAAAGTTATAATCCTAAGTCATAAAAACTCTATTTAGCTCCATAAAGGAGGGGAGAGCCACAACTTATGACAGTCTGGATTCGAACCTAGGACTTCTCACACAAAGTGGGAACTGGATACCACTAGACCAACAGATCATGGGTGTAAATTTAATTATCTAATACCAATTTGGAAGAATACTAATTAACATAATCAAAAACGGATTGCAAAATTCTAAACACATAAACTGTAAATATAACTATTGACTCAATTCTTATATTTGTTCACTTGTTTATCCATTTGTTTTGATGTTTGCATACTTTCAAGCTAAATTATTCACCAATTAATGAAAAAAATATATATGGTGTACTAATGTGTTCAAAATAAGTACGATTACTATTCTTTTCAGTTAAATAGATAGGGATTAATGCAAAAAAAAACCCTGTGTTAATGTCAAATTGCAAAAAACCCCATGTGTTAACGAAATAGGCTAAAAACCCCCCTGTATTATTAAAAAGTCTGCAAACAGTGGATTTTTGGAAAAAAAAGTGCGTGTTTTTCATGTTTTTCACCTTTAATGACATGTTTTTTTGTCATTTATACACTTTCCAAACAAAGAAGCATGTCATTAAAGGTGAAAAACATGAAAAACACGCACTTTTTTTTCAAAAAATTCACTGTTTGCAGACTTTTTAATAACACAGGAGGGTTTTTAGCCTATTTCGTTAACACATGGGGTTTTTTGCAATTTGACATTAACACAGGGGTTTTTTTTGCATTAATTGCTTAAATTCCAGTGTATCTTTCAGCCAAAGATTCATTGAGGTATATTTATATTTAAGCTTTTAAACGTTGATTAATTGCTTAAATTCCAGTGTATCTTCTTTGTTTGTTGAAGTATATTTACATTTAGGCGATTAAGTGTTGACTAGTCGTTTAGGTATTAATATATCTTCTTTAATTACTACACGAATCGAGTAACAAAATCAATTCAAGTCATAAACCACCATTAGCACACATAGGAAGGGGTTATTAGATAATTCTAGGTTGAGAATTATCAAGGGGCTTGGATCGAACATTCGAAATCCTTCCCTAGGCTAGTTTGTTCGAAAACACGAAACAAATTTTTGGCGACCACAGTGGGAGAGTTGTCGAATTCGACTCCCGTAACAATATTATAAGATGTCAGACGATTCTTCTAGAAAAGAACCAAGTGACGATCTGGAAACTCAACCTGTGTCTCGATATAAGATCAGGGCAGATAAAATGTATGAGCAGTTTGTTAAAGTTATGAAACAAACTTTAATAAGTGTTCGAGAAGATCAACGAACGGAATTCAATGATCAGTATCGAGCACTGGCTCAAGAATCCGCCCGAACATTTACCACAATAGTACAAGATATTGCTGTAAACGCCTAGGAGGGTTTAGCCCGAGAGGTTACTCGAGTGATAATCGAATTGGGAGAAAAATTTAATCAGACCTGTGATGTTTTCTCGAGAATGGTAAACACCCAGGTAGTTAATGCGTTGGAACCATTAATCGGAAGACATAACGTATTAATAGAAAAGGTGTCACAATTAATAGCAGTAGAGCCAGTAGTTCGAACACGACATGTGCAGCTAGGAGAACCTCCGCCTGGTTATCCTCGAGAAACCAGAAATAGAAGCAGTCGTTTCGAAGTCGGCGAGACTTCGAACAATCTTCCTACACTTGAACCTAACTTTGTAAACCCATTTGTGCCTGGGGGGCAGGCAGGAATAAGACAACAAAATTTTGTTCAAAACATCCGTACTCCGCCGAATCTTCCTCAAAACGTTAATTTGAATCAATTTCGACCGCAGGATTCAAGACCTAGCGTCCCGATTCCATCAGTCGGTTATGGGCAAATACCCATGGGGTACCACGCTAATAACCACTTTAACAATTTCGAAATACCTGCAGCGTGTACCCAAGGGCAATACTCTGGGGGGCAGAGTCAAATACCAATTTATTCAGGAGTTTCAAACACTCCGTTCCCGATAGGAAATAATAGGTTTTCGAATCCCTTAATGGGTCAAGGAATTCCCACTTTTCCAAACAATATTCAAGTACCATATGCTGGGGGGCAGGCTGTGCCCGATGCCCATATGGGAGAGAATGTTGGGGGACTGTTCCCAGATCCTGTTCAGCATCAGATCGAAATGATCGTTGAGATGATGTATGGACCGGGGTTTCGAAGAAACCACCGGCTGATGCCAGGGAAACCATATCCCGATTTGATCGATAGGAATTTCCCTTTTCCCCGAAATTATAAAATTCCCGACTTTACTCTATTTTCTGGAGATGACCATGTCTCCGCTCTCGAGCATTTATCTAGATTTACGTGACAATGTCGAGAAGCTTCGGATCAGGATTTTCTCAAGTTAAGGCTTTTCCCTAGTTCCCTAACAGGGTCAGCTTTTAACTGGTATATAAGCCTAACCCCGAATTCCATAAACAATTGGGACGAAATGCAATTGCAGTTTCAGAACCATTTTGCTCGAACAGACCCGGGGATATCAATGAGTGACCTCGCTAAAATAAGACAAAATGTAGGGGAGTCTGTCGAAGAATTCCTGACACGATTTAAGAAAGCTAGGGTAAAATGTCACCTTAATTTGCCCGAGACTGAATTTGCGCAATTAGCCCAACAAAACATGACCTTCGAATATAGGTTAAGGTTTGATGGCATGCCCTTCGCAAATTTTAGGAGTCTAGCGGAGAGTGCCATATGGTACGAAAACATGCCAAGAAAGGAAAGTAATAGGAAACATCAAAACTTCAATGCCTTCGAAATCGGAACCCCGTGGGTGTTCGAGGAAGCGTATGAGGTCGATTTAGCAGAATTTATAAACGGACCTCCGTATCAATGTGAAACCCTCGAACAAAAAGATTGCATGGCCGCCGGGTCTTTGCAAACGAAAAAGGAGAAAAAATATACTTTCGACGTAACAAAAACTGAACAAATATTCGATTGGCTACTGGCCAATAAAAAGTTAGAATTTAAAGAAAAGCATAAAATACCTTCGAAAATCGAATTGAAAGGCAAATCATATTGCAAATGGCACAACGCCTTCTCACATGATACAAATTAATGTATTTTATTTCAAAATTTAATACAGGAAAAGATAGATTCGAAAGACATAATTTTTCCTGACACTCAGAAAACCAATATAGATAATGACCCATTTCCTATTCTGAACTTCGAAGTTAATACACTTGAATGTTGTAATTTGCAGGTCACCATAGAGACCAAAGTGGCCATAAGAACATTCCACAGATTGATTGACGAAGGAATTTTGACCTTCCTGAAGGTCAAAGATGAAGGCCTAGAGGGAATGTGCCGCTGGCACATGAACACGCTCCATACTACGGACCAGTGCCAAATTTTTAGACGTTTCGCGGCTAACTAACTAGAGAGGGGTCTGATCACTCTATCCTCGACAGAAAGGAGAATCCTGGGTTTGACCTCGGAAGGTAAACTGAAAGAGAAACAGGAGGAAATCAAACCTCCTAAAGAGAAATCGAAAGCCGAGGAGAAAACTTATAAGCAGGCACTCGAGACGCCCGCACGTGACGTTAAATATGAGACACCCACTCGAGTGGTGAACAGTTTGACCAAACTACAGAAGGCCCTGTGTCATCACTGCGCCGATACCCTCCATTACGAGCTAGTGAGGTTACAGGTAATCAAAAACGATCCCAACTGGGTCCCCGCCTATCAGAGAATCGAGAATTGGAACAAGAGGCCGAGGCAAGAATTCGGCAACAGAGTGCCAAGGGTAATGCATGCTCAAAGGCACTTCAGGGGAAGAGGGGGTCGAGGATTGCCTTATAATCATGCTAGAAGCCAGATTCGAGGAGACGAGTATCAGGAGAATTTCGAGTTCAACAGGAACAACAGAGCCAAATCGATGGCCCAACAGGTGGCTTACTCGAGAGGAGCTGTCGCGATGGAAATGCAACAGGAGGCAGTAATTGCCAACCTAAGAATCGAAGAGGAGGCGTTGGCCAAAGGAATTTTGAAGTCAAAGGTGGTCAAGGGATCAAGTTATGAGGATCTCGAAAAAGAGGTGGATAGTCTGAGTGACCAAATGAAGGACTCGAAGCTCCAAGATAAAACAGCCATAGGTGGTGATGATGACTTAGCCGATTTCGAATTCGGCGATGATCTGGACATTCTATTGGATGGAATACCAGAAGATGGTATGATAGGGGAAATCGAGAAGAATGAGAAACAAGCCTCTGTTTGAAGGGCCTTGAATCTCGAAGGAGAAAGAGACTGCGACATGGTGACAGTACTCCCGGCAGAATTTGCCTCGAAGACAAGGGAGGCAGATGAGGAAGAGAGTGCGTTGGAGGTCTTGACGACCCCAAGGGAAGGTAATCAACCTCATTTTGAGTTTAATGATTATACTAGTAAAACAAGAAATAATGAATACGAACATTTTCTCGAACTGCTATTTTCCAAAGAAACTATAAATAATAATCATATGAAACCCCTATACATATAGGCTGAAATCGAAGGATGTAGGCTTAACAGAGTTTTAATAGATAATGGTGCGACTGTTAATGTTTTACCCGAAAAAACTTTAACTAATATAAACAAGTCTATAAAAGACTTAGTAGCCGCTGATGTGGCAGTGTATGGGTTTTCAGGACAAGCTACAAAAGTGCAAGGTGTCCTACCATGTAGGGTAAAGGTAGGATCAATGGTTTCTTATTCTGCATTTTTTGTAGTCAAAACAAGCTCGTCCTTTAATGCCCTACTCGGAAGGGATTGGATCCACCAGAACTATTGTTTGCCTTCGACTTTACATCAACTCTTAATATGTTGGAATGGAAAAGAATTCGAAATAGTTAAGGCCGAGAGTAACTCATATTTTGTGGATGCTCAAATTGTGAATGCTAGGTACGGTATCGAAAAGCTCGAAGTGAAAGATCAGGGGGAGACGTCTGACCCGGTATTCGAAAAGACCATGGGGGAGGACGTAAGAGGAACTGAAGATAGAATTCAAGTCGAAGAAGGAAAGGAGAAGATGGTCCAAATCGAAGTAGGACAATCTTAAGTAGAATTCGAATGTAATGGTTGAACTATTTTTCTTTTTTATGGATTTGATCGAATTGAATGTAGTCGAAGAGTCTTTTAAGCAATTAGCTATGGGAAGACTTGATTCGAAATTACTTTCTTATTCATGTTATTTATCTGATACAGGTAACTCGAATTCTATTATATATGATTCTAGCATACCAGTAGGACAGGAAATAGAAAATGATATCGAAGAAAGGATCTTGGAACCTGATGAAGATATCAGGCATAATATACAGGATCCTTTAGAAGAGGTTAATTTAGGCACACTCGAAAATCCAAGGATGACTTACATCAGTTCAAAAATAGAACCTAATGAAAAAGAAGAATTGATTAAAATCCTACACGATTATAAGGACTGCTTCGCCTGGGCTCATCACGAAATGCCAGGGATAGATATATCCATAGCCAAACACGAATTACCTATAAAACCCGGATTCATACCAATAATTCAAGCTCCGAGAAGATTCTCGCCTGACCTAATGGGTCCAATCAAAGATGAAATCGAAAAATTGGTGGAGGCTAAGTTCATTAGACCAACCAGGTATGTAGAGTGGTTAGAAAATGTGGTGCCAGTTATTAAGAAAAATGGCAAAGTTCGGATGTGCATTGATTTTAGGGACTTAAACAAGGCCACCCTGAAGGATGAATATCCGATGCCCATGGCCGATACTTTAATAGATGCGGCAGCTCAATTTCGATATATGTCATTTATGGATGGATACTCAGGTTATTATCAGTTAAAAATAGTCAAGAAAGATAGGAACAAGACGGCATTTCGATGCCCAGGTGCCATAGGTACTTTCGAATGGTCCGTTATGCCCTTCGGCTTAAAGAATGCGGGGGCCACTTATCAAAGGACCATGAACTATATGTTTCATGATCTCATAGGAAAATCAATGGAGATTTACATCGATGACATAGTAATCAAAGCACAAACGCATCAAGAACATGTCAAGTCGTTGGTCGAGGTTTTCGAACGAATGAGGCATTTTGATTTAAAATGAATCCTTTAAAATGTGCTTTTGGAGTCAAGGCCAGGAATTTTTTGGGATTTTTTATTCATAATCGAGGAATTGAAGTAGATCGAAATAAAGCCAAAGCAATCCTAGAAGCAAAACGCCCTACAAACAAGAAAGAGCTACAACGTTTTTAAGGGCAGGTGAACTTTTTACAAAGATTTATATCGAACTTAGCAGGCAAGACGGAAGCATTTTCCCCACTTTTGCGGATAAAAAAAAGGTAGAATTTCATCAGGAAAAGAGAGCAACAAGAAGCTTTCGAAGCAATAAAGCGAAACCTCACTCGACCACCAGTTTTAATCCCCCCTCGAAGTGGGAAGAAGTTAAGATTGTACATATCGGCAGCAGAGCATTCGATTAGCTGTCTCTTAGTACAAGAAAACGATAGAGGATTCGAACAGGTTGTTTTTTACTTAAGTAGGCTATTGAAAGAAGCCGAAAAAAGATATTCGTCTATTGAAAAATGGTGCCTTAGTCTGTACTTCGCTTCTGTTAAGTTGATACACTATTTCTCCGCATATGTCATAGAAGTAGTGTCCCCAACGGACGTAATCAAATTCATGATAAATCAACCTTTAGTAAAAAGGGAGGGCTAAGTAAATGGAGTCTAAGTCTACTCCAATTCGATTTGGTCTACGTGCCTCAGAAGGCCATTAAAGGACAGGCATTGACCGACTTTCTAGCGGATCATCCTTCGGAAACCAACACACTGAACAATATCGAATTGGGATTTATGGATTTGGTACCGTGGATTCTCCATTTCGATGGATCAAGTACCCGAAAAACTGCGGGTATTGGATTATATATATTATCTCCAAATAAAATAATTACAAAAATATACGCAAAAATCAAAGATGAATGTACAAACAACAGGGCAAAATACGAAGCTCTCATATTAGGCTTGGAAGTTTTACTCGAAATGAATGTCAAGAACATTGAGATAAGGGGCAATTCCCAGTTAATCATAAATCAAGTAAAAGGGATCTTTAGATGTGAGCCCATTGGCGATAGCTTCATTCACTCGAGTACATGAATTATTAAAGGATTTTAATACCGTTAAAATCACACATATACCAAGAGAAAATAATCAGATAGCTAACGATTTGGCTCAAGTAGCGTCGGAATATAAATTAGATCATATGTTGCTTGAATCGGCAATCGAGCTTGCCCCAAGAACGGTCTTACCCTTCGAAGATAGACGCATGTCGGTTAATAAAATAGATATTATGAAAGAAAAAGAAGATTGGCGATACGAAATTATTGAGTATCTTAAAAACCCTACGAAAGGAGGGTTCTCGAGCAAATTAAAACTGACTGCACATCACTATTTTTATGATGGGCAGGAACTATACAGAAAAGATTCCCAGGGAGTTTTATTAAAATGTCTCGATCTGGAAGATGCCATGATCGTCATGGCCGAAACCCATGAAGGGATATGTGGAGCCCATCAAGCGGGGCAGAAAATGAGATGGCTAATACATAGATATGGATATTATTGGCCAACAATGATAAGAGATTGTATAAATTATGCTAAGGGATGCAGGCAATGTCAAAAACACGGGAAAATATTAAGACGACCTGCGGCTAATTTGAACTCGATTATCAAACCATGGCCATTCCGAGGGTGGGCAATGGACATCATCAGTGAAATCAAACCTGCCTCATCAAAAAAGCATAGATATATATTGGTGGCTACCGATTATTTCACAAAGTGGATCGAGACTAAAGCTTTCAAAGACATCGATTCGACAAAAGTGATAGAGTTCATTAAAGAAAATATAATCACAAGATTTGGGATCCCTGAATCCATAACATTTGATCAAGCTAGAGTTTTTAACAGCACAGAAATGCTTCAATTCTTAAATCAATTTGGGGTTAAGTTATTGAATTCGACGTCTTACTATGCCCAAGCAAACGGGCAAGCCGAGTCATCAAATAAATTGATTAAAGGTTGCATTTCGAAAATGATAGGGAAAAATCCTAGAAATTGGCACGAATTGCTAATTGATGTGTTGTGGGCGTTAAGAACAACCAAGAAGGATAGTTTGGGGATATCTCCGTTTCAACTGGTTTATGGCCATGAAGCTGTAATTCCTAACGAAGTCAGTATTAAATCGAAAAGGGTTTGTGAACAAATGCATCTTACAGCAGAACAATATATCGAAAATATGAACATCGAAAGTTTAGATCATGAGATGTTGCAAATTACGGCGTCAAAACAAATCGAACTCCAAAAGAAAAAAGTAGAAAAAAGCTACAATAAAAAAGTGCAGCCAAGATCCTTCGAGATTGGAGATTTGGTATGGAAAATGATTTTACCTGAAGGGTCAAAAGATCACTTTTACGGGAAATGGTCGCCTAAATAGGAAGGACCATTTTTAATTTTGAACAAGTTATCAGGAAATTCATTCAAAATTCAGTATTTAAACGGAGATATGGAAGAGCTTTAAATGCAAGACATCTGAAGAAATTCACACCAAGCATATGGAAAGAAAACGAAGCAATTATGTTCGAAAGGTTGCCCGAAACGGCCAAAAATTTCTTACACTAATCTAAGAACTACGAGTAAAAAATAGCCCAAAAACACTGATCTACGGATTACATCAAAAGTGTTCTAAAATCGAATAAAATGTAAAGAATTAAACAGAACTTCAAGGGCAGAATCGAAAGCGTCCTTTTCAAGCAAAACCGGTCCAACCACTTCATCAAGTTCATACGTGAGCTGGGCAATTTGGTCATCGAGGTCAGTAATATCCCCTTCAACTCGATTTGTGAGGTCCGAAAGACGGTCTCTTTCCAATTGAAGGGTTGCAATTTGCGCGTCTATAGCAGCTATCCATGATAAATAGTCCGCTCGAGTACTCTCCAAGACTGGGGCCGACTCTTTAGTTGAGATAATCGCTGGGAGAGTTCGGGGGATATGTCTTCCGCAAATGGATTGATGCCTTGGTCGAAAAGTTCACGAAGTCGAGTAAGGCATGATTCGAATACCTGGTGAGCCGCATGAAACAGGGGCGACCATGGATCGGCAACCCTCGAAGAAGCCTCGTCAAGAAGGGCTCGAAGCCTCTTAATCAAGACAAGATCATTCGGAGAGCAGCGAATATCGTAAAGAGCCTCAGTTAATTCCCCCCGGGAAAATACCAACGGCGCAATCGCTCCTGAAAGAATTAAAATACGTGTGTGAATAGGAGTTCGAAAAGAAATAAGAGATAAAACTTTCAAACTCACCTTCAAATTCTGACGAAGCCGCCAAAATCGAGGAGGACGAATCAAGACTAGGAGCCACCCGGACATCAGGAACCTGATCTATTTCTTCAATGTGCACAGAAGAGACCGGAATACGAGAAGGACCCGGCAAAGATTGGAGAGAAAGGCCTCCAGAAGGGCTCGAACCGAGAATAGAAGTATCCACAAAGATAGTCGAAACCCCCATCAGGGAGGAAAAGGACAGCCTAATCGAAGAGGGCAAAACAGGGATAGAGAAAAAGCCGGCAATGGTTGCCATATCATCGGAATGGTAGGCGGAAGGTACCGGAGCCAAAGAAGAGGAGGGAACCTCGGTCGAAGCTATTATGAATAAAGAAAACCCACATTAAAATCCATTCGAAGGATAGAAATCTTATCCAAATAAATTTTAAGAAACAAGAACATACTTACCAGAAGAAACCTCAGTTAGGGCTGTCTGGATTTCGGGATTGAGTCCAGAAGCCGAAAGAGCTGTGGGAGAGCAGGTGTCAAGAGTATCCTCTACATCGAGCTCGAGAGGGAGTTCTTCGAGTGCGGCAGTCTTCACCGAAGGATCTATACAGAAAACGTAAATATAAGAAAAGAACGATACAAGAAAAAAACAAGGTAACAAACAAAGATGATTACCAGGGACTTCGATCGTTTTAGCCAAGCGAAGGCATTTCCTACTTCTATGGATAAGTGGCTGGGGGTCCACGTCTTCCACTTCATCTTCGATTGAAGTTTGGGGCGGCTCGGTTACCGAATCAGTTACAGGAGGAAGGGCTTCAAAAATCAGAAGAGCTCTTCTTTTTCGAGCAATCGGGACTAAAGTAGTAGAAGAACTAGTTTTCGACTTCGACGCTCCGATAGAACTCGCTGAAGGTCTAACCCTGGCACTTGAGGCAGTTCGAGCGAGGGTTTCTGATTCTCGAAGGGCTCGAAATAAGCCTTCATGAATTTGAATAAGGGGATCATCTCTTTCGAATCACCAGCCAAATGTTAAGTCTTGAGGAATGAGATAAGCATCATCCTAGAGAAGCGAAATTAACATTCAACAAAAATGGGAGAATTAAAAAAGAAAAATTCACTACTATACCTCTATTGAGAGAAGTCTCGAAAGTTCGCCTACATTTGCAGAACCCACGCAAAGTTTGGCAGCATCGATGACCAACTTCCAGATAATCTGCTTGGAATAATTCCGTTGCAAGACGCGATTCCAGAAATTAGTGAAACATTGCTCCACTCGAAGGGTTCTGTAGAAGGCGGGAACTGGGATAGGAAGAACTTGACAGGTCGGCATCCCTCGAAAGATAGTTTCCGCTCGATCCCTCTTGGTTTTCGGGATAGTGTACTGCCTTTTCGACCATGGACGATTCATCGTCCCCAAGAAAGGAAGTGCAAAACTTTGAGTAAGACCGAATTGTCTCGAACACAACTGCAAGAAATAGAAATAATTAGCCAGGAAATAAACAAACATACTCGATAGACAATAAATGATCAAAAAATGAAAAGTACACAAGTACATTAAAAGTTACCTGAGGGTTATAAACCTCAACACCCGGAGTGTTATCTGCGAACAGTAAATCTCGAGAAGACAGAACCGAACGCCAATAAGGGCGATCATCGTCAGAACGCCTTAAAGAATCAATATCCTTTAACCAAACTAGAAGGGCAGTATGGGACCAATGGGAAGAAGCTTGCCCATGCCTCATCTCGAAGAAAGGGTACCAAGTTGAAACGAAAAGTGGGTTGTAAACAGTACTCAGGGCTAAAAGGTATGAGGCCTTCTCGAGGGGGAGTAACAAATTAATAGCAACTTCCCCATAACATACCCAACTCAAAGCGGGCTTGAAAATAGAAGAGGCTCGAGATGCTTCTTCAAAAGAGTCAGGGGTCCTAATGTTTAACAATTCAGGATAGTAAAGGAAAGCCCAAAAAGACAACAGCCATAAGGGACCAGATAATCTCTTGGCGTTCGAAGGGTCCCGGTGAAGATTGAACATCATACGGTAAAATTGGGACAATAATAGGGAAGCTAATTTGATGGGCCCCATAGTTGCCGCGATATTGGCAGAAAGATGGAGGAAAGTTTTGTTGACTACACAGCCAGAATTCATGAACAAGCGAGAAAAAACGAAATTCAAGAACAGCACCTCTTCGAAGGCTGGGACTGGATCCTCACATTCTGAGAAATGTGTAACCAAGGTAGAATAAGAAATGTTCGCACCACCACTCTTACCATAACCCTTAAGCCACTCGGACGAAGACATTAAAAGGGCCCGAGAGTTGCTAATCGCTTCTTCGGTAGGAAGTATGGTCCCATGGGGAGACAACCCAGTAATTAAAGCCACGTCCTCAAGTGTTATCATCTAAAATCCTCGAGGTAACACGAAACAATTGTATGAGGGATGCCACGAAAAGGCTAGGGCATCCGTTAGCACCTGCTCGAAGGGAAGTGTTTGGTAGTAGGCTATTCGAATAAGCCCCATAATTCGATTACCCGTCCATTTCAAGTGAAATTGTTGAAGTCGATTGAACCACAAAAAAACATCGGTAATGCCTATCCACCCATTGATGGGTTTCTTCATGTTGGTCCAAGCTAACTTGGGGGCTACACCTCGCAAGCACAATGGAGCATTGTCGCTTTCCAAATCGGGCCAAGTACCGAGGAGGTCAGGGGTATTAGGCAGACCATGCTCGAAGGATGAAGATTCAAATCGAGGGCCTAGAGTCAGATGATTGAGCAACTGACCTCGACGATCAGAGAACCATCGAGGCACCACTTGGGTCTCTTCAAGAATCGCGACCTTGGCGTCGCTATAATGGCCTTTAAACGCCGTAATGATGTTATGTAAATCCTCGGCCGCTTCACAATCAAGAAAAGTCGCTTAAGGAACCAAAAATCCCAAATCATGGGCGGCGTTGTGAGGAGGAATAGCCATCATTCCGAGGCGATAATGAAACACGCAAAGAAGGGTATGGAGAAATTATCGGGAGAAAATAGAGGATTTGAGAGACGAGATCCCTCAAAGACGATGGACGTATGGGTTTACTCGAAGAAGATGAAGGTTAAGGGAGGTAAAGCCGATTAAGTTATGCTACAATGAAAAAGTAGCCAGCTATGTATAGGGGTTTTAAAACACCCGGTAACGAAAAGACACACTTATTAATTATCAGGAAGACGAAAAACCCCGACATTTCTTCATCAAGAGACGCGTATTTTCATACCCGCCAAAAAATATGAAAAGACGCTCATAAGAGGACGTGTCTTTTTAATATATATGAAAATCAAAATTATTCGAACATGGATAGACGAACAGACGTGTCAGTGAACGCTCACGAATTCGAAATATGAGAACCTATTTAATGCCCATAAATTCGAAACATTCATGAGCAATAGGGGGGCATTTGTTTACACATAAGAAAAAATGGAATTTGGGCCGATAACACATATTGAGCCCAAAAGAGAAGTGCAATCCTAATGAGGTCAGATGGGCCAAAAATGGGGCCTGTCAACTATGGGGCCAGAACCCGAAAACGAGACATAGAGGGCAAATCTTTAAAAGCCCGATAACTATAAAAAAAGGAGAAACTTGATCCGATCATAAAAATAGGCGCCAGGCGGAACAAATTTAAAAGGGGAGTTGCAAGCGGTTTTCGCAAGTTGGCGAATGTGGAGGTTACAAGAAAACCAAGACGGAGGGCTAGAGTATATATGCAGGGAAGAAGAAGAAGAAGAAAGACACAATCAAAATCAACTCTGCAAGAATTACTTTCTTTTTCTCTTTCAATAGCTTTAGACGTAGTTAGGCTTAATTAGGCTTAGTGTACTTAGTCAGTAGCATAGATTAGTGGTTAGCATCATTGTACTCGAGCATTGTTACTTTGTATCAAGAGGAATTCAGCCAAAGATTCATTGAGGTATATTTATATTTAAGCTTTTAAATGTTGATTAATTGCTTAAATTCCAGTGTATCTTCTTTGTTTGTTGAAGTATATTTACATTTAGGCGATTAAGTGTTGACTAGTCGTTTAGGTATTAATATATCTTCTTTAATTACTACACGAATCGAGTAACAAAATCAATTCAAGTCATAAACCACCATTAGCACACATAGGCAGGGGTTATTAGATAACTTTAGGTTGAGAATTATCAAGGGGCTTGGATCGAACATTCGAAATCCTTCTCTAGGCTAGTTTGTTCGAAAACACGAAACAATTATTTTTTCCAAAGTTGGAGTAATATTCTTCAAGTTCAACACAAGATAATATTCTTCAAGTACAATACGCAGGGACGGGAAAGGGGAGAGGGTTGGTAGGGGCCACTTCCGTCCTCAATTTTTCATAATAATAAATATAGTATATAATATATGAAAATACAATATTTAATTAGCCCCCTCCTAGAAAATATTGATAAGTCATTTCTTGATGTCAATAGTATGGAGAAGTCTTGACTTTATTTTTTTTCTCTCTCTCTCTACTGTATCAACCCATGATTATCTCCAACGTTCCCCCCTCGGAAGAATTTGATCCCAGTGATAGATCGACAATAAAAAGTGAGAACTCATGAAATGACTTCGACTGATTCACATATGGATGATTCTACGAATCATGCACAGGAGACAAACAGTATACCGCAAGATAAACCATCGTATCTCAAAAAACTTTCGGGCAAAAGGAAACCTCAAGGAAAATGTCAAGAAGCTTTCAAGTTTACAGCTGCTACTAAGATTAACACTGACAAGGTTAAAGTCTTGTCACCAACAGAAGACAAGCCTTTTCACAAGATTGTACTGGCAAAGGAATACAAGGAGGCCATTGAGACATCATGGCAGAATGCTATCATATTGAAACTAGAGGGTCGAAGTATTAACTTCAATGTTTTAACTGCTAAAATCAACAGTCTCTGGAACATTACTGAAGACGAATATGAACTTATGGACCTGGGGTTTGGATGCTACTTCCTCAGATTGGATGATGAGAATAAAAGAGAACACATTCTAATTGAGGGACCGTGGGTCATCTACAACCATTATCTCGGAGTAAGAAGATGGTTCTCGAAATTTCGTGCGTCAACAGATCGAGTTACCACTGCCACTGTCTGGGTGAGAGTCCCTGAGCTACCTATCGAATTCTACCAGGAAGAAATTCTCTTTGCCATAGCATCTACTTTGGGTACACCGGTAAAAGTAGACCAAAACACATACTGGGTCTCAAGATGTAAATTTGCAAGGATTTGTGTGCAAATAGACTTGGAGAAACCATTGCAAGGAGTCATTGAAATAAATGGGAAGCTATATAAACTTGTTTATGAAAATATCCAAACCATTTGTTTCGCTTGTGGACGAGTGGGACACCGAAAAGATGATTGTCCCTCAAAGATAGTAACACCAACGGAACCTGCAAATCCGGTGGATAATATAATAGTAACCACCAGAGATTCACCGGCAAAGGAGGGTGAAAAAGTGGAGCAAAGGACAGAGACGCAGCTGTATGGAGAGTGGCAACATGTCAGTAAGCGTCGAGGACGACCGATGGAGCAAACAAACAAAAAGGGTGTCAGCAAAAATGGTGCAGAAAAGTACAACGCATTTAATGTTCTTAGGACTGAAAACCCTAATGGGACAGAGGAGGAGAACGTTGGTATACAAAAAAATGATAATCCAGCTGATGGGAAAAGAGTTTTTCAGTCTGTAAGCAATCCCAAAAAACGTAATTTTGGGAACCGGGTTTTAAAAAATGTGATTGGTAAGAAAGCAGAATCCCACAAAGGTAGCTCTAAGGGAAAAGAGTCAAAGGTAAAAGCCTCAGGCTCAGGGGTCAATGCCTATCAACTTTCGACACGTGGTGAGGGATCACGTGATGCAAATAACATCCAGGTAAATGTTGTTTCTGGTGGGTTGGAGAAAACGCTAGGGCCCTCTTCTCAAACAGATTTTAACCAAAAAGATGAGAACTCAAGTGTGAGCAAGCAAAATAATTTTTCTGAACAAATTGAATCACAACATGGAGCCAGCCTGGGAGGAGGATCGATTTGTCTTCCCGAAAATGGGATTTTTCTTTCAGGAGGAACATATGAGAAAACCCCACTTCTACACCCAAGTGCACCCGACGTGCAAATGGGTGAGTACAATGACGGTAAACCCGCTCTATTGGCAAGTGGAGACGATGGCCAGGTTCGATTGTGTTCCGGGGAAACCGGAGAGGATTTTCGAACTGGACATGAGACTCAGTGTGATGGAGAGGCAACGACAGAGCCTGATATCGAGTTGGTTGATGTCACAGATTCAAGAAGTGATGTGGGGGCTAGTTCTTGAACAGCCAATCACTCTTCCGGAGCTTTTCATCAACCCGATGAAGATACTTACATGGAACTGTAGAGGGGCCGGTTCACCCGATTTTAGAACCAATTTTCGTGAATTTGTTAGGCTTCATAAACCTGATATTGTTTTTTTGCTGGAGACGAGGGTCTCAGAGGAGCGTGCTGCTCATATTTCTCATAGGTTGGGGGTTTCCGGGGTTTGCCGGGCTCCAACAGTGGGTATGAGAGGTGGGATTTGGATGCTTTGGGATGTCCAAGCTATAGAAGTGGAGATTGTCCAAACCACTAACCAAGTCATTCATGCTATCATTGGGCCCCGGGGTGAGCGAATTGGGTGTGTTTGGGGTGTTATGGAAGTCCCCAACCCGGAACGAGGGAAGAGCTTTGGCAAAATTTTGAAGCCTTCAGCTCGTATGTTAATCGACCGTGGTTAGTGACGGGAGATTTTAATGATATGATGGCGGCGCATGAAAAAAGAGGAGGTCGGGGTATTAATTCGGCAAGGTGTGCTCGTTTTAATGACATGGTTAATACTTGTGGCCTTATTGACCTCGGGTTTCAAGGTAGTCATTTCACTTGGCATAGAACCGTGGAGGGAGGTGCAAATATTAGGGAACGTCTTGATCGTACTTTTGCGAATCATGAGTGGAGAATGAAACGTCTGGAAGGGATTGTCATTCATCTCCCTCGTACTCATTCGGATCGGATCATCACCCGATTCTCACGTGTAGTGATGGGCTTGAACAACATAGAAACGGGAATCGTCCTTTTAGGTTCGAACTTGCATGGATCTCATATCCGACATGCAAAGACGTTATGGCGAATGTGTGGGGAAACTCTAACTCAATTGTGGAAGCCATCGACAAACTTCCTAAGAAGATGCGAGAGTGGAATAAAAGCACGTTTGGTAATATATTTGAAAGGAAACGGGAAATCATGGCTAGACTCAAAGGAATACAAAAAAGTCTCTCCCTCAGAGAAAATGATTTCCTCACAAATTTGGAAAAGACACTCATCAAGGATCTTAACACTACTCTCAAGCAGGAAGAAGCAATTTGGTACCAAAAATCAAGAATACAATGGCTTGCTCTTGGAGATGATAATACTCGTTTCTTCCATTCGACGACCATTGTTCGACGGAGAAGGAGTAAGCTAGAGATGTTACGTATTGACGGGGAATGGTGCTCGGATGACGAATTGATCAAAAATCATGTGTACGAGTATTTTAGGGGACTGTTCTCTACTCAAGTGAGGGTGGGACATAGGCTGCCTATGAGTAAATTTCAAAAAACTCTTTCCCTTAAGCAAAAAATTGATTTTGGGAAGTGGCCCACTAATGACGAGATACACGGGTGGTGAACTCGTTTGGCCCACACAAAGCTCCGGGTCCGGATGGGTGCCAAGCGTTTGTGTACCAAAAATTTTGGGATATTATTGGTGAGTCGACGTGTAATTTTGTTAGAGAGGCTTTTGCTTTGGGTAGTTTCAATGGGAGTGTTGGAAATACTTTGATCTGCCTTATTCCCAAAGTGGAACACCCGAGTTTGATATCTCAGTTTTGTCCAATTTCTCTTTGCAATGTACTTTACAAAATCATTACAAAGACCATTACATTGAGATTAAAAAGTTTGATGAATAGTCTGGTGTCACCGAATCAGTCGAGTTTTATTGCGGGGAGAAGTACACATGATAATATTCCAGTGGTGCAAGAAATGGCTCATGGCTTTAAACGGATGAAAAACAAAAGGGGGGGATGATGCTCAAAATAGATTTAGAGAAAGTTTACGACAAAGTCAGATGGGAGTTTGTGGAGGAAACATTGAGGTTTTTCAATTTTCCAATATCACTCATTAATCTGATTATGTTCTGTATTCGAAGCTCGAAGCCCCGTGTACATTGGAACGGGACTCCACTCAAAGAGTTTCAAATGTCGTGTGGTTTGAGACAAGGAGATCCATTGTCACCATACTTATTTGTGCTTTGTATGGAAAGGCTCGCATATGGGATTGAGGAGGCGGTTATGGAAGGAGATTGGGATCCGATACCGGCTTGTCAAGGGGAACCACGTCTTTCGCATATCTTCTTCGCGGATGACTTAATGTTGATGTCTAGGGCCACAAGGAAAAATACAGCCAATATCAAGACGGTGATGCGAAATTTCTGTGAAGCTTCCGGGTTAGTTGTTAATAGAGGCAAATCCAAAATTTTCTTTGCCAAGTGTACTAGAAGGAGAGAAAGAAGACGTATTGCTATGGAGTTGGGTTTCAGATGCACGGATGATATTGGCATGTACTTGGGCGTGCCAATTGTTCATGACCGTGTGTCTCCGGGGACTTACAAGGAACTGATTGATAGAGTACAAACTCGGCTTTCGGCTTGGAAAGCGAGACTCCTCAATTTTGCGGGACGAATAACGTTGGTTAAGTCAGTCATGGCAGCGCTGCCAGTTTACACCATGCAGAGTGCGTGGTTACCACAAGGGACGTGCAATCGACTTGATAAGTTGAACCGGGCATTTCTTTGGGCCACGAGTGCGAATCCTAAAAAGTTCCACTCAATCAAATGGGACACCGTTATCAAGAGCAAAGAGAAAGGGGGCCTGGGATTACGAACAATGCGCGAAACAAATGCCGCACTTCTTGCAAAGATTGGATGGAAACTAATCCGAGGGGATAAATCAATTTCGAGCAAAATTTTCAAAAAAAAATATTTGAAACAGGATGATATCTTAGAATGTAGCTTGAGACCGTATGATTCGGCCCAATGGCGTGGTATCGTGAAAAGTGTCAATCTGGTGAAGGAGAATATCCGTTGGCGAGTTGGAAACGGTGAGAATATCTCACTTTGGTTTGATCGATGGTGTGGTAAAAAAACTTTAAGTGAGCTTGTTGAAGGAGAAATTGTGGAGGGGGAAGATACATGGAGGGTCTCGGATATCATTAATAATAAAGGAGAGTGGGTTTTACATAAAGTTAAGAGTATTATTCCGGACTCAATCCGTGGACTCATTTCTGAAATTCCTAGGCCTTACAATCAGGAAGCCAAGGATGTGAGAGTGTGCAGAGGTTCGAGCAATGGCATATTCTCGGCTAAAGCAGCTTACAACACCATTGTGTGTAATCGGGATGGAGAAAATGGTGTCAATAAGACTTGGACATGGATATGGAAATTAAAGGGACCTTTGAAGATTAAGGTGTTCTTATGGCAAGTTCATCACAAGAGCATTACCACGAATCAGTTTCGTTTTTATAGGCACATTTCAGATACTAGCAATTGTCCGAGGTGTAATAATACTTGGGAGGATATTACACATGCACTTAGGGATTGTGTCGAGGCGCGATGTATCTGGGAATTTGTCATCGTCCCTTCTCAATTCATGGAATTTATGAACATGTCAAGTGAGGATTGGGTGGAGCTGAACATGAAAAAGAAATTCCAGAATATTATCATACCAACTTTAGAGTGGAAAGTTATGTTTTTGGCAACGCTATGGATGATTTGGAAGGCACGGAATAATTTCGTTTTTGAGTCTCGAAAGGAAGATGTGAGAGAGATCATTTATAAGATTCGATGCGTAGCCAGTGACTGGATTAGAGCCTTCCAGTCGCACATGACAAAATCACCGAGTGAGGAGGAGCCCGTAACTTGGAAGAAGCCACTACCGGGGTGGTCCAAGTTGAATACGGATGGAAGTTTTTTCAAGGAAACTAACAATGCAACCGCTGGTGGGCTTGTTCGGGATCATCTTGGTAAGTGGTGTTTTGGCTTTAGTTGGAATTTAGGAACACATACCATCAATGAAGCGGAGTTACTTGACCTTCGGGAAGGGATGAGACTTGCGTGGGAGAGAAGAATCCGTAGAATTGAGATTCAAATTGATTCCAAGGTTACTCTCAAGCTTATACAAGAGGCAATTATTTCAATTCATCCGATGGGGAGTATAATTGAGGATTGTCGTATACTTCTTCACAAGCCATGGGAAGCAGTGATTCGCCATACAAAAAGGGAGGGAAATAGGAGTGCAGACTCCTTAGCAAAATTGGGGCAGGAAGTACATGGGCTTCACATTTGGCAGGATCCGCCTGAAGTAGCCGACTTGATTATGATGGAAGAAATGTAGTTTTTTAGTTGTTCTTCTTGGTTTCACCAAAAAAAAAAAAGATGTCAATAGTATGTAGTTTGATCACTCAATCCTTGTTATCAACTAACTTTTCGCTCAATTTAGGTAGTTTTATACTTTTCTTTTCTTTTTTATGTAAAAAATATAACTAGTGTTTCTTTCTCTTTTTCCTTTTCATAGTTGATTTCTATGAAATTAGATATTATTAATGAAATAAATGACTGCGATTTTTAATATGAAAAGTTAAAATTAAAATTAATCAGAGCATATTTCTAGACTTTTTATATCTTATTTTTATTTAATGTTAGATTACTTTTCATTTGATTTTAGATACTACACTTTATTGATTAGTTATAAAATATGTTAAATATTATGTATATTAATTAATAAAAAATACTATATCTGTATTTAGGGCTATAAACGAGTCGAGTCGAGCTGAACAAATTTTTGTTCTAGCCCATTGAATTTTATCGAAATTGAACATTTGTGTTTCACTTTGTTTGATCATTAATCGAGTCTCGCTCAAACGAGCTGTAATCGAGCTCAAAGCTAATCGAGCTCAATTAGCTTGACTTTTTTGAACATATTTATCACTTTTACTAATCAAATCGAGCTTCAAAAATTGTCAAATACAAAAAAAAAATGTTCAAATTTTGTTTGATATGTTAACAAACCAAGCTTAAATGTGTTTTTAATGATCGACCTCGAGTTAAATATCTATTAGCTTGGTTCGTTTTTCAACTTGATTTATATTGGATTTAAGCATTTATAACTTATTGGTTTGAGAAAAAAGATAGGAAGAAGAGAAATTAAGCGTAAAATATTACATAGTGAAATAATTATATTTCTTTGTATCCATTCTTGCCCCCACCCCTTCTCCAAAAAAATAAATCTAGCTCTTTGCTTGAAAATAAATGTACTAAACGGTTCAACTAAAAAATACAAGTATTACTCATCAAGTCCAAAATTCATACCGAAAACGAAAATATTTTTCAATTATATTTAAATACGTATATTATACAAGTATAATATGAGTTTTAACTAATAGAGACCAACAATAAATTTCTATCATATTTTATTTTCCATCCAACACGCCAAATAAAAGCATTTAAGCAATTCCAAGGACATACCTTTTGAGATTTTTTAACACCATTTACATTTTACATGCTAATACGTACCAAATTTTTTAGCACCACAAAATATAAAATGAGAATGAAATTGTTATTCTTCATATGAAGAGAAAAAATGCGAAAAAGGTGAGTTATCGAATAAAATTCTCTCATACTTAAGTAATAGAAGTATGGAGAAAATAAAAAAATCAAGATTTTTTTAATAATAGTGAAAATGTCATACACGTAGATCGATGAAAAATTTATTTATAAACTTGTTACATTGAAAAGAGAGTGAGAAGAATATATTTGTACAATATTTGATACGATTTTAGTTATATATATATATATATATCTGGTGGCTCTGTCAATATATAATCTTTTTATATTTAAGTTGAAGGATATAGAATAATCATATATTATAGTAAATTATTTGTTGTTACAATAGATGGCTAACGTATTTGGGACAAATGAAATAAAATTCAGGCAATCTTTATATGTGGGAAGTATATGGTCGTGGGATGATATTCTCATCTTTGTGAATTTTTAAAGTTTTATTAGAAATAAAATATGTGATATTAAAAGTATGTTCAGAATTTTTTAGAGAAACATTTAATGATTGACTTATTGATGAGATTTGTTTCTTAGTGAGAAATTTATTTAGATGAGGGATTCAAATATCATTTTTCATAAATATATTTTTAGTAAAATCATCAACGTAAATAGCAAAAAATAAATAAAATGGATTTTATTTTGAATGTTACGAGTATATGATTATATCGACTGTCGCTATTGAGAAATTAGCGCAATGATTTTTGGCGGATGAGCACTACCTCCAATTGGGGCCTACATCCATTGATTTGCTTAATAAATATCAAATTTGCTTAATATAATAATCCATATAATGAGGTGCATCTTGGAGTGCAAAGAAGAAGAATAAAAACAGAGCGCGTGCGATATTGTCCAAGGAAAAGCGTAGGGACAGAATCTTGTAATTGGGAGTTTCGAGTTGGCAGTGGGGCCCACCCCTGACTTTCTGTGTTAGCCTCGGACTTTACGAACGCCACAGACACGTAAGCCGGTTATAACTATGTTCTCTACCGTCATCGGATTTCCACTTCCCTCATCCTTTACCGCGCGTACTAATCTACTTAGTTAAATACGGAATATAAAAATTCGTCATTAAATAAGAACAAGTACATTATAAAATATTATTAAAAGTTGATATGAAATCGGCTAAAAACTATGGAAATACCAAATAAATGAATTTGTAAACATATGAATATAATACGAATACAAAGAATTATTTCAAATTAAAATGCGACTTATTTTCATATAATTTTGAAAGATATATTGTCTATACTTAATTTTATTTAAATAATATTTTATATGAATTTCTACTCGACGATAATTAATATTTTGATACATTATCAACGTTAGTATGTTTCAATTGTATAATACTCAATCACTACTTATAAAAATTAATTATAGTTTTTTGGCTAAAATTAGAATATTATTCGTCAGGTATAATACGCGATACGTGTATTAAATGGTTTAACTAAAAAATGTGAGTATTATTCTTTGGATTTAGATTGCAAATGGGGAACACGACTATTTTTCATTTATACATACGTACGCGTATTATACAACCAAGTATAATATACTAGCTACCAAGACAATATGAATAATTTTAGATCATAAATTTCAATTTACACGTTCTTATTTCCTTTTGAGTTTTAAGATGAGCAAAACAAGTTTTCACTTTCTCAAAAAAAAAAAATTCTTTCTTTTTGTAAAATCATCTTGAATATTAAAGTAATAATATGATATCATTAACTTTCATTAGCATTAGGCACAATATTGTAAAACGTGTACTTTTCTTTATTACTTGGTGTCAAAATGATGTCCAACATGATTTTATTAAAAATTAACAAAAGCGAATTGTATTGAAAAACAAATCACATCCACAAAACAAAAGATAACAAGAAAATTTACCTTCAAAAACACATCATGATTTTTACCAAAACTTATTGATATACCAAACTTGGGTCCTGGGTCGTTCTCGCACACGAACCTATCTAACTCGACTTACCAAACCTAAGGCACCAACTTGTGTTAGAATATTGGTCAAGGCTTTAACTCGTACCAACACACGAGTCTACACTAAGACTACTTAACCTATCATCTAAATATTTACTTCATCAGTATAAAAATTCATACGCATAAATACGTCTTCTTAAATACTGAAGAAGCGGGGGACTTAATGATATACCATACTTGGGTCCTGGGTCGTTCTCGCACACGAACCCATTGGTGTCGTCGATTTTCCTCGCCAAAACTCTCAGGTCAATCATTAATACGAGGCTAGTGATTAGTGAAAGTGAATACGAGTCCAGCCTTCATCAATTACAAGTTATGCTCTGGTATTAGGTTTGAAGAATCCGCGTGTTTCTAAGTGGATCAAATAGGGTCGACCCGTATCCTTAAGTGTGACCCGAGATCAGAAACATCTATTAACTACACGTGGCGTGATCTTAGGGCCCCAAATATCACCATCATATCCGTACGATACAACACCTATAAATATCATCTCAAAACAAGTAATAAGGGTTCACAATCTGATTTTCTACTATAAAGTTGAGAGTAAGTTCCCTATATACAAATTTGGGCTCTCTGTACGCAAATACGACTCTCCAACTGGAAGCGTATCTCTCTCTTGAACTACGTTAGATTTGATCATCAAGTAGGTGCGTAGGCAGCTTAGTGCAATCTAAGTGCAGTCTATAATCCAGTTTTCACCTCGTATAGTCGTGCGACTCGACCCAGACTGAGAAAGGAAGGGTCCCCCCGGATCTGACCTAAATCACTTATATTGGAGTCTATTGCCTAGGTAAGAAATTTTCTTTAATTCCTTAAATGCAGTTACTGTTTTACAACAAAAATATCTTGTCCAATCTTTGTCAATTAAAATAAAGGGTAATATAGTCAAATCAGAAAATACATATTCACTTTTATAGTAAGGAGCAAACATCTTGGAACATATAACTTTAGAATATAGTATACATTCTTGTTTATTGGAACGGGAGAAGTATTATTTTGTTTCGTACCCATTGAAATGATAGCCATTTTTTCGGAAAACAAAAGCACACAAATTAAATATGAAACATCACTAGTTGTATACTCGTATAGTTGTATTGATTTTCCCTTACTCCTAAAAAACATTAGGAAATTGATGTTGGAGCTCCACAAATTATTATAGGAGCTTAACTTTTGTTTCTCTCTTTAATAAAATGACTTCAACACCCATTTAAAAATAAAAACCAAACAATTTACAAAGAAAGTGCATATTTTAATAATTATTTAAATCTTTGTACAAATACATATATCTTTTTTTCACCTTATACCTTTTCTTATGGATTTATATAATATTTTATCTTTGTCTGAATAATATGTTTATAAACTGCATAATGATGCAAAGCATATTCTTTTAATCAAGTATAAAATAGTAAAAAATGAACATAAAATCACACCAAAGAAAAATATTTTTAAAATATTTTTTGTGTATTCATATATGAAATACGTTTATGTTTTGTCTATTTATAGGCATGTTATCATTGTTATTTTTTCATTTAATAGAATCAATGCTTATTTAAGCATTTCTTTATGTGTAATTGTTGATGTATTTTATTGATGGATGAAAGATTTCAAGTCAATTGCTAGATGCTAATATAATATGCAGTCAAAGTGCATCGAATTCACGTTGAATTTAGTCTTTATGTTAATTATATTATAATTGTATTTAGCATACTATATACTCTGTTTTGTGAATGATACTCTATATTCTTAATGGACTAACTTTGATATAAAGTAGTAAAGAAAACATTTACAACTTGATAATATTTGTTTTGGTTTAAATCTTGAAAATTATAATTAGTGCATTTTAAAATTTATGAGCATTTATGTCATATTTTAGTTTAAAACTTAAAGATGAAGCTCCTATAATAATTAGTGGAGCATCAATATTATTTCCCAAAAGTTAGTGGAGTAAATCTTAAACTTTCCGAATAGAAAGTAGGAAACTCTCTCCAATTAGTAAGTAGCCACTAGACTTTATAAAGTATACTAGACTTTATAAAGTATAGATGTACGTAGCTAAAACATTATAATTGGAAGAATATAAATTAAACTAGAGTGGAAATTAGTTGTATTTCAAGCGGACTGACAAAAAGAGAGATTGCTTAAGAGAACAAAATTTATGCATTAAGGGAACTCAACCACCTCAAACATGTAATTGTCAATTGTCATTGGTTGAGGGCATCTCCAATATATTCCTGATGCAACTTTTGCATCATTTTGGTGCAGTTGATAACTTTTGCACTATTTTGGTACTGTTACAGTAAATTCACTCTAATGTATTATGTTATTTTTAACACCAAAAAAAATATTCCCTATATATTCGTTTTCTCACCTCATTCTATATTATTTCCCATATTTCACAAATAACACCCAACTTTAAGTTTTTATTATATATTCATCCAAAAAAATATATTATATTATTTTGTAATATTACACGAATAGCATTTTTGTTATTTAATAATAATAAATAATTAAAATTTAACTCAAATCTATTTTAGTATCTCGCAAAATTAAATTTAAATAATAATTGAATCATATTTGTTATTTAGTAATAGTCTAAATGATAAAAATATATATATATATATATATTTTTATTTAATAATATTAAATGCTAGATATGTAATTAAAAATTTACACAATGTATTTCAATGTTTTAAATTTATATGGTATATGCAAATTATACTAGTTTAATAAATATTTATTTATAATTTAAATTTTAAAATCAAATCATATATAATTGAAAAAAAAATAACAAACATAAGACATAATTGTAACCTTTTGAGTGTTTAAGGGTTAAATTATAATAAAAAAAGTTAAAAAGGTGATTGCACCAAAATGGTGCAATGTGCAACGCTGTTCACATTGCAACAAAATGTTTTATTTAACGCCATTTTGGTGCACATTGGAGATGGTCTGAAGAATTATATAATTGAGGTTTCGTAAAAAAAAGATGAGAAGAAAAAGTGTTTGAGAGACAAAAGAAAATTTAAGTAATATGTGTTCGAATGCGAGATATTCACACAAAATCGTGTAAGGATCGTGTTATTTTGAGAGAAAGATGTTAATGAATAGATTGATGTAATATAATAAAAAAAACTAAAAAAAAAAGGGAAAGAAAAATTGATGTAATATAGTTTTTCTGAAGAAATTTAACTACTAAACGCATGCTTAGTTAAACGACTTATCTTATATATACTTTTTTGAAAAATATTTGGCAACCATCCCACGTAAATGATCATTCCTCTTTTACTGTTCCCTAACCTTGCTTTGTCTATATAGCAAGCATTCGAGTTAATATATGGGTGATACCTGGTAGCTACTTGGAGTGCAACTTTCGAGAAATATCAGTCACAAATAGTATTAAATATTTGTGGGGTTCATCAATATATATATATATATATATATATATATATGTATATTATTGTATTAATATATTTTGTGTGGTGGATACCTCTCGCAATCACCAAATATCATCCTTAAAATATTGATTAGATTTCAATCATGTCGTGAACAAATTTAAATCCTTGACAATCTAGTACTTGCCACGGCCTCTTTAATATCTCAAAATTATTGAATTTTGATTATTGGAAAATAGACGAGCACATATACTTACATACATATATATATACTTACATACATATATATATATATATATATGGAATGACCCATCTTTAGTGTTTATTCTTTTTCAAGTCAATGATATTCACTTAAATAAAATAAAGTATGGAAATGAACTTTCCTCCCTTCTATTTTTTTTGTCTTTTTTGGTTTACCCTCAGAGTGTCCGGATCAGTTTTCACGCATTTCGATTAATTCCCACTCGCGGTGCGTGACTGTGGCTGGCCAAACATTATTTTGACAACACCGAGAATTTATCATGAGAGCACACCAGCATCGACCCCAAGTTATCCCAATGACAATCTTATATCATTGGGCCAAGAGACTTATTTCTCTTCTATTATTTACAATTAAGAGAGTGCATCCTCCATTTTTTTTATTATATTATTTTGTCCCTTTCAATTATTTAAGATATTTCAAGTTTTCTTTTTTTTTTGAAGAGAAACGGAATAAATATATTAGGCTAAGTCAGCCGCAAGCAAAACCAACACATCCTCGGGGATATTAGAAGAATCCCCGGTAACAAGCAAACGAGCACCACGTGCTAAAGAGTGAGCAACACAATTACCAGTTCTACGAATGAAAGAAAAACGAACAGAAGAAAAAGAAGCAGATAATAACCGAATATCTGAAACTAAAGAACCCACAGAAGATATGTCTTCCGATGGTGAATTAATTTTTTGGATGAGAGATAGACAATCACCCTCGAGAATCACATTACTCCAACCTTGTAGCAACGCCAAGCGGAGCCCATCTACACACGCCAATGCTTCAACCCCTTCAGCCGAACATTGTCTTTCCAAGCATCTTCTTTGCCAACGCAAACAAGTCCCATTCGAATCTCGAGCAACAATCCCCACTCCCACACCTTGCGGGTCAGTAAAAAGGGCTCCATCAAAGTTTATTTTCACCCACCCATTTGCTGGTGGAGACCAATGCAGGCATGTTGTATCTATTATTGGTATTCTTGGATCCTCTGTCAAATTACCAAAACTCTCATGGGAAGATCGAATCATAGAAACAAGTGAATCAGTGGAAATATCGTTATTTTCCATCACCTTCTGGTTCCTGTGATACCAAAGGTACCATAATACCGTAAGAAACAAACCAAATTGGTCTGCATCAAGCTTACCATGGTAGCTTCTGATCCATGCTTCAATCGTATCCTTCCTATCTGAAATAACCTGAATCGGTAGCTCCATAACAACCCAAATCAGTCGAGCATATAGGCACAACAGTAAGGTATGTGATAAATCTTCATTTTCGGAATCACACCTATGACACCCTTGATACACATCCATTTGGCGTTTTAATAAGTTGTGAGCAATAGGCAGGGACTGTTTGCATGCTTTCCATGCAAATACTCGAATCTTCGGCGGGACACGAGCCTTCCAGATAAATTGCCAAGACACCCCGGTTGGTTTAGGTAAGCTAGAGGACGCGACACCTCTCTTCTCTATGTCCTTGGCCAGGTGATAGGCACTTTTCACGTCAAACGTACCTGATTTGGAGAAATTCCAGACAAGGCGATCCATATTATGACTCGAACCCAAAGGTGTTGTTTTGATGATGGCTGCGTCTTCCGGACAGAATACCGTATCGATCAGATCAATATTCCACCACTCTGTTTGTTGATCAATGATAGAACTTACTTTTGCATTTAAGGGCAGAAATCTGTTACAAGTGAATGGGAAAAAATTAGACGGGCGAGGTAGCCATGGATCAGTCCATATCGACACACTCTTTCCATTACCGATTCTCCAACGACTACCATGTTTGATGATATGTCGAGCATCAAGAATGCTTCGCCATGTATAAGATGGTGCCGATCCCAAAGAAGCCGAAAGGTAATCAGAATCTGGAAAGTACCGAGCTTTCAAAAGTCTACTAAGAAGGTTGTTTGGGTAATGCATTAATCTCCAGCCCTGCTTAGCTAGCACAGCTAAATTGAATGTCTTCAATTCTCGAAACCCCAGTCCACCGTCTTCCTTCTTATGACACAATTTACTCCAAGCCAACCAATGAATTTTTCTACTATTCCTGTTATTCCACCAAAAGTTCGCCATCGTTGATTCAATCTCACGTATCAGAGTATCTGGGAGATGAAAACAGCCCATAGTGTATGTTGGGATAGATTGAACAACGGCTTTCAATAAGACTTCTTTTCCCGCCTGAGAAAGGAATTTCGAACTCCACCCTTCAATTTTCCCCTGAATTCTATTCCTCAAAGAAGCAAAGATATCCTTTTTTGATCGACCTACTATCGCCGGGAGCCCTAAATATTTTTCATGTTTGTCAGACAGTTGAACACCCAGGATAGTAGCTAGACCTCGGGCTAACATTGTTGCTGACGACCAAAGATGATTTTTGTAGATTGATTTCCTGACCGGACGCCAAAGCATACTTGTGAAGAATGTCTTTAACTACCCACACCGATTGTGCATCCGCCCCCATGAAAATAAGTGTATCATCTGCAAACAGAAGATGAGAAATAATCGGTGCACCCGGACAAATACTAACCCCTCTGATTTCTCCTTTTCTTTCCTCAGCCTGGATAAGACAACTAAATACTTCTGCACAAAACAGGAAAAGATAAGCTGAAAGCGGGTCACCCTGTCGGATACCTCGTTGAGGTACTAAGTATCCAAACTGGGTCCCCGTGAGCATGAAAGAATACGTTACAGATCGCACACACATCATAATCAGGTCAATCACCCTTTTATTAAAACCAACCCTCAAAAGAACTCTCTCTAGAAAGATCCATTCCACTCTGTCATACGCTTTGCTCATATCGAGTTTAAGAGCTGCGAAACCCTCCTTACCAGTATTCTTGTTTTTCAAAAAGTGGTTAATCTCATACGCTATCAAAACGTTATCAGTGATAAGCCTACCATGGATAAAAGCGGATTGGGATTCAGAAATAATGTCATTTAAAATAGGTTTGAGCCGATTGGCTATGCACTTAGAAATGATCTTATAAACGACATTACACAGACTAATTGGGCGAAACTGGGAGACTGAGTCAGGTTTATCAATTTTGGGTATAAGTACAATATGTGTGTAGTTAAATTTGGGAAGAAAGGACTTATTATTTAATGAATCAAGCACACACACAGAAATGTCATTGCCAATCAGGTGCCAGAAATGCTGGAAAAAAATAGGGGGCATACCGTCGGGACCTGGAGATTTGAGTGGATGCATCTGGTTCAGAGCAATTTTAACTTCTGTGGAAGTATACGGGCTGCAGAGAGACCGATTCATAGCTTCTGACACCCGAGGTTGGACCGATTCCAAAACTTCATCAAGGATTGTAGCTGGCGGATCAATAGAAGAAAAAATCTGTTTGAAGTAGTTGGATATCACTGTATGAATCTCATCCTCTTTAGTATGCCATTGACCCTTATTATCTTTTATTTTGCCAATAGTGTTACTTTTCAGCCTAGAGGACGCATTTGAATGGAAGAAACCAGTGTTTCGATCTCCTTCTTTCATCCAGAGAACACGACTTCGTTGTTTCCAAGCTAATTCCTCGCATGAACGAAGCTCTTCGAGCTCTTTTCGTGCTTTGAATTCTGCTTGTTTAGACTCCGTCGTGACCAAACCCTTTTTTAAGTCTTTTATCAATTTTTCAAGCTCAATGATACGCGTTTTGCTATGATTAAGAGAAGACTTATCGCAATTTAACAGACCAATTCTACAATTTTTAATATTCATCCTCACTTTCTCACCATACGAATCATAATTAGAAGGATCCCAAGCGTTTTTAATAACATCCATACAATCACTCTTACGAATCCAAACAGACTCAAATCGAAAACGTTTTTTCTTTTTAATAGACTTAACAACTCTAGCAGGGGATGTGGAAATTAAAATCGGGCTACGATCCAAATGTAAAACATCAATGTGAGTGACCGAGACATTAGGGAAGAGATCACACCATCTAGTGTTAGCACACCCTCTATCCAAACGAGCACGAACTGTATAGGGAAATTCATGATTATTAGACCACGTAAAAATATCACCCGAAAAATCAAGATCATGAAGATCCGTATCAGAGAGTGCTTCCCGTAAGTCCCTTATGTCCCTCATTTGCCATAAGGGTCTTTCGTTTCAACTCTCCTGTTCATTAGGGGTCAAGATTTCATTAAAATCGCCGCATACAAGCCAGGGTGAAAAGTGCCCGACATTGAGCCTACGGAGAAGGTTCCAACTATTTTTACGAAGTGAGACCTTAGGATTACCATAAAAGCCCGTGAAACGCCAGGCAGACAAAGTAGGGGAGGGATAAACAGAGACATCGATATGCGCACGAGAAAAAGATTGTAAAATAACATCACAACCCTTATTCCACATGAGACCGAGACCCCCCGAGAGGCCCGTCGACTCGACACAAACACCAAAAAGACCTAATCTGGACTTAAGAAAATCGAAAGACAAAGCATTAAATTTAGTTTCTGACAAAAAAACAATAGACGGGCGGTGACAACGGATCAGGTCCGTTAATTCTTGAACTACCCGAGCCCCACCCAGGCCCCGGCAGTTCCAACTTAGGATATTCATGAGGATCGGCTGGGCTGCTGGGCAGCCTCAGCCATAGACTCGGGAAATTCTGAGATGCAGACATGAGATCGCTTCTTTACTGGTTCCAGGACTTCCACAGGAATGGGAGAAATATCATGCATTTTACTTTTCAAAGATTTTGGAGTGAATTTTTTTGAACAACCCTTTTTTCTTCGAGAAGACACAGATATTTCAAGTTTTCAACTACCATTTTCTTACCCATTCCACTAATACGCCCCTTTATGGCAAATAATAAATTTAGGAATGAATGTAAATTTATCTTATAAAACTATTCTATTTTAAACTTTGAAGTGGAGAATTAAATCTTGTCTAATCAAAGTCGAAATTTATCTAATAAGAGGTTGAAATAGGGGAGAGCGAGGGTGATCAAATGAGGAATACTTTTTCTATCATTTCTTTCCGTCATTATGTTTAGGGTCCATTCAACTTTATCCCCTCTACTTTAACTCAACCACATTAGACACTGTACTCTCAATTGCATCACTCTTAATAGAGGTGAAGTGATTCAATTGGAGTACAAAGTGGGAAACTGATGCAATTGAGAGTAGAAGATGGTGAAGTATTTTTTTATTTTTTTTTGGTGATAAAAAAATCACCTATATTATGTGGGGTGATTTTTCGATATGTACAAGTATAATCTTACAACTAATACCGCCTATTTTTATCTAAAATAGGGTAAAGTGTAATTGAGTTGGAGTAAATGGGGTAAAGTGGAATATTCCCTTTACATTTATTTTTAGGGTTATGTTCAATAGAAGGCCCATATGTGTAAGAAAAAGATGAATGAAGCATAATGAAGAATTAAGGAAAGAAAATTATACAACTAAAAGGAGGAGGATACACTCTTGTAATAGAAGATAGTAGAAGGGGCAAAATGGACTAATCAACATTCAACCCTAAATATCAAAATAATGCAAAAGAGGTGAGACATTAATACCATCCGATCAAATGATTGCAAACAAAGAAATAAAAAGAAAGTGTGTTAGGATGTCCATATATGCCAAAATTGCATTTCAAGAGCACTAGATAGGGTTGAGTACTTTTAGTCCCCAATTGATATATATAAAATTGGCTCGAGGTTCGTAGCTTCGTATCCTCGTATAGTTATATAGACCACTTATGACTGAGGCTCGTAGCCTCGTTGCCTCGTATCTGCTAACGGTCAGCTAAATTACCACTGTTATACGAGATTTGGGCATCATAGAAGCATTTACACGAAAGGTCCTTAATGGCACCATAATTGCATAACACTACAAGATCCGCGTGTTTTTAAGTGATCCGGGTCGGGTTGACCCGTGACCCGATCCTACGACCCAAGATCCTAACCCTTCATAGCACCACGTGTCATCATCTGTGTGAAACTCCTGTCACTATCAGATCCGTACAACATGAACATCTATAAATACCTCATCTCAACACATATTTGGGAGGACAATCTCTAGTCTCAACTCTCTTGAGCTAGCATCGTATCCACTGATACCTTGACAATAGACTCGAAGTACGTTCCCAATATACAAATTTGGGCTACTCAGCCTCGTAGGCATACGACCCAACGAACCAACGACCCTACTTATACGACCTACACATACGACCCAACGAACCAACGACCCTACATATACGACCCTACAATACGACCCAAAAGGATACAAACCCATTAATAGAGCTTAAACTTTTGAACTACGTTATGACTTGATCCTCCAAGGAGGTACGTAGGCAGCTTGGACTAGAATCCAAGTGCAGTCATAAATTTATCATCAGCACCTTCGTGTGCCATACGAAGCAGCCCAGACTGAGGCAGATCAATCCCCCAAAATCGAGCTAAATCACCAATATTAGAATTTTGCACGTTTGGCTAAACATTTAAAAATTATCGCACATATGTTATTAGTTTTAGACGAAATTACCAATGTGAATTATGGTCTCTTGATCTAATAATTTTTAGAAATAAACTCACTTGAAAGATAAATAAGGAGACTTTAAGAGCATCAACAGTGTTGAACACCAAATTGTGCAACTTTTGCACCATTTTGGTGCGGTTATAGTAAATCAACTCCAATGTTTGCAGGAAAAGGAATATTCTCTATATATTACTTTTTACAACTCATTTTTATATTATTTCTCATATTTTACAAATAACACTTACATTTAAGTTGTTTATTACATATTCATCCAAGAAAATATATTTTGTTATTTAATAATATTAGACGAACAATATTTTTGTTATTTAATAATAATACATAATTAACATTAAATTTAAATCCATTTTAATATTTCATAAAATTAAATTAAAAAATTAATTAATTATATTTGTGTAGTAATAGTTTAAATGATAAAAAATAATTAAAATTTGATATAAAAAAAACAAACAAAACAAACATTGCATTGATTACTTAAGAATAATACAACATGATAGAAAAAGACATAACAATATTTTTAACTAAGCCTGAACAATATCATTAATCTATGTTGAAATAAATACTTGAATGTTCTAAATTCATATGGTATATGCATTTTGTACTATTTCAATATATATCTTTTATTTATAATTAAAATAAAATCATATATAATTGAGTTAAAAAAATAATAAATATAGGACTTAGTCGTAACTTTTTCAAAGTTTAGCGACCTAATTACATATGATCTAATTGTAACTAAGTATATAAAATATAAGGACTAAATTAAAACAACAAAAATATATATAAAACAAAAAGTATCAACCCAAGCCATTTTGGCGTGGGCGAACAGTGTTGCGCCACACGCCAAAGTGGCGTGGAAATTGGCGCTCCATTGGAGCACCAATTTGCACCAAAATAGTACTTTTAGTGCTTCATTGGAGATACCCTAAGAAGAGAAAATGGTCGTCATTTAGTGCGAAATTGTGAATTTATGTGAAAACAACATTCTTAAATTCTCATGTGCATTTCACATGATTCTTTCAAACAAAATCATTAGAATTAGTAGTCATATTACACTCATGTAAGCAATTTATCCGGACACTAACTGCATTGACCAAATGTGAATACTTTTCAAACTATGAGACTAGATTTACAGAATCCATAGAACTCGAGCATGAAAGTGCTCAATTCGCCATCCAATTGAACCAAAAAAAGTAAAAAAATGCAATTTTTCCATCAATATATATATTCTATTTTTTTTTCATTTGTCTCGTTTCTTGTTGTATTCTATATATATTTTATTACTATTAGTGACGACGTGGGCACACTCATAACGTGGACTTCAATTTTTTGGACATAACCATTGTTTTTTTTTTTGAAAAAAGTATTAAAAAACTTTTAACATAAACTTCTACTTCCAAAAAAATTATGATAATATTTGGCAATGCGAAAAACTCACTCCATCAACTTTTCATTCCAAAAAATCCAATATTTAGGGTTAACAAATTTATGGACTTAATTGCCCTTAGCCTTCTAGATTAAAAATTAATCAATAGTAGTTTTGCGATAAAATTTGTATCTTTCAACCACAACAAACCCAATATTCTGATCTTTTCCCCACAACAAACCCAAAATGTCGATCTTACTACACGAAAATATTGATCACCAGTTGGATCACATAAAGAATCATATTTCAAGTAACTACAAATATTGATCACCAGTTGGATCACATAAAGAATCATATTTCAAGTAACTACAAATATTGATCACCAGTTGGATCACATAAATCACATAAAACTAAAAATAAATCATCATTTTATAAATATATATTGATCAACATTTGGATCACATAAAACATCATATTTCCAGCAATTACAAATATTGATCACCAGTTGGATCACATAAATCACATAAAACTACAAATAAAACATCATATTTTCAACAACCAAGTATAAATATAGATCACCAGTTGGATCAATGTACCCTAAACCACAAAATAACCACAATTTAATCCCAAATCAAACGTAATTAACACCCAACTAACCCAAATTAACACTACATTTAGTCAAATCCATATTTCCCTTAAATTTTACAATAAATAAGCAAATCTCAAAAATATACACAAATATATATACATAGACACACATATACACAAATATACATACACCCACACATACACAAATATACATACATATACACACACATACACAAATATATATACATACACACACATATACACAAATATACATACACTCACACATACACAAATATACATACACCCACACACACACAAATATACATACACAAATATTTATCTAACTCAAACTCTATATTCTAAGTGTGTGTGTGTGTGTGTGTATTTATTTATCTAAAAAAAATTACCCACTAAATGGCGGCGGGGCGGCGGCGGCGGCGGGCAGCAGCGGCGGCGGGGTCCTTATATATATATATAGAAAAAGTTATATATTATAGTATATATATATAGAAAAAGTTAAATATTATAATATATATACATATATATATATATATGCACATATATATAGAGAGAGAGAAAGAGAGAGAGAGGGAGATACCAAAACCTGAGACGGCGGCGGTGGACGGCGAGTAGAGAGAGAGAGAGAAAGATAAACTGAGAGAGAGAGAAACCGATAGCTAGAGAGAGAACGAGAGAGAGAGAGAGAGAGAGAGAGAGAGAGAGGTGGTGGCGGTGGTGGTGGTGGGGGGGAGTGGTGTAATGGTGAGAGAGTTGAGATAGAGAAAGAGAAAGAAGGAGAGAAGAAGAAAGGGGGGGGGGGGGTTGGTTTAAAACCCGACCCCTATGACAGCGGTTCGGTCGAACCGCTGTCATAGACAGGGTTTATGACAACGGTTCACGTCGAACCGCTGTCATATATTTTTATTATTTTTTTCTTTTTTTTTGAAATATTATGACAGCGGTTCAAGTCGAATCGCTGTCATAAACCCGGTCTATGACAGCGGTTCACGTTGAACCGCTGTCATAAACCCGGTCTATGACAGCGGTTCAGACGAACCGCTGTCATAGGTCCGAACCGAGATGCCCTTTTACAGCAGTTTTGCAAAATCGCTGTAATAGGACTTTTTTGTAGTAGTGCATTTTGTACTATTTTAATATATATCTTTTATTTATAATTAAAATAAAATCATATATAATTGAGTTAAAAAAATAATAAATATAGGACTTAATCGTAACTTTTTCAAAGTTTAGCGACCTAATTACATATGATCTAATTGTAACTAAGTATATAAAATATAAGGACTAAATTAAAACAAAAATATATATAAAACAAAAAGTATCAATCCAAGCCATTTTGGGGGCCATTCTATGATGGGCCGAGACCAATAGGGGCCGGGGGGCGGGGGATCATTTAGCAAATTAACCCCCCCCCCCCTATTTGTTGTTCTAACGGCCAAAGCTGGACCGAGGCCATCAGCATAGAATTTTCCCCATTTTAGCGTGGGTGAACAGTGTTGCGCCACACGCCAAAGTGGCGTGGAAATTGGTGCTCCATTGGAGCACTAATTTGCACCAAAATGGTACTTTGGCGCTTCATTGGAGATACCCTAAGAAGAGAAAATGGTTGTCGTTTAGTGCGAAATTGTGAATTTATGTGAAAACAACATTCTTAAATTCTCATGTGCATTTTCACATGATTCTTTCAAACAAAATCATCAGAATTAGTAGTCATATTACACTCATGTAAGCAATTTTATCCAGACACTAACTGCATTGACCAAATGTGAATACTTTTCAAACTATGAGACTAGATTTACAGAATCCATAGAACTCGAGCATGAAAGTGCTCAATTCGCTATCCAATTGAACCAAAAAAAGTAAAAAAATGCAATTTTTCCATCAATATATATCTTCTATTTTTTTCATTTGTCTCGTTTCTGTTGTATTCTATATATATTTTATTACTATTAGTGACGATGTGGGCACACTCAGAACGTGGATTTCAATTTTTTGGACATAACCATTGTTTTTTTTTTTTTGAAAAAAATACTAAAAAACTTTTAACATAAACTTCTACTTCCAAAAAAACCATGATAATATTTGGCAATTCGAAAAACCCACTCCATCAACTTTTCATTCCAAAAAATCCAATATTTAGGGTTAACAAATTTATGGACTTAATTGCCCTTAGCCTTCTAGATTAAAAATTAATCAATTGTAGTTTTGCGATAAAATTTATTTATTTAAAAAATTTATATTAAAAATTGATACTAATTATGATTTAAATTTTAAAATTTTTAATCTGTTTAAAAATTTAAAACATATATTTATAGATGATTATCATATTCAAATCAAAATAAATTATCTACAAATATTTAAAAAATTAATATAACAAAATAAAATCCGTATTTTATGATTCATCGATTTGAAAGAATTAAAACAAAAAGATTCCAATAAGAAAAAATAATTGATTAATTATTGACTTAATAAATAAAGGATAGTTTAGCCCAAAAAATTGTTAATCTTCACTTTTGGGATTTTTGGAATGAAAAGTTTGTAGTTGGGCTTTTTATATTAAAAATATTTTCATGGGTTTTTCGGATATGAAATATTATCTTTAGGGGTTTTTAGTAATTTTTCCTTTTTTTTTTTTGATGCAAACGATAGTAATATATTACATCAAGAGATCTGCAGCCAAAGCCATGCGACGGAAGCAGGGAGATCGAGAATAAACTCTCGATTCTCCCAAGCAAGCCGTGCCAAAGAGTGCCCTACATGGTTATCCGAACATTTTACATAAAGGAAATAACACAAAATGAAAGAGAGCAGCTAGTCTAATATCATCAAGCAACGACCCAAAAGCCAAAACAATTTGAGACTCCGAATTCAGATTTCGAATCAAAGTTTTATAGTCGCCTTCAATTTCAATATGTTGCCAATGCCCGTGAATCCCCAATATCCAAGGCTGCCCAAGCAGCAAGAGTTTTAATATGTTCAGGATAAATAGAAAGCTCAAAGTACCCCAATGAACACACTTCCCATCATGATGAAGCCCGCACTTAAAGCTCCTTCTTGAGCAAAGATAGCCCCGTCAAAGTTGATACGAATAAACCCGATCGATGGTCGCTTCCACACATCCGGCTTCGAGTTGAGAAGAGGTCAGTCTCTCGCCGTCATAGCCGTGCGGTAGACACCCTCCGTCTCCACTTTTCCACTTTGAAGGTTCACCTTGGTTGGTAGTGCCTCACGACAAGCCTTCCAAGTAAATAACTTAACCTTCAGAGGGATGTTGCACGCCAAACCAAGTTCCAATCCGTGAGGACCGAAGGGGGGACGAGGCAAATGGGAAGAAGACGAGCGCGATTCTTCAGCGAGTCAAATGGGCTTCGACATAGGCTAAGACTTATGCACACCCTTGATTGGATACAATTAACTACATAATATTATTTTTTGCAAGTTCAAATTTTCTTTTTTGTATGATATTTTTAGTACTGAAAATATTTGTTTGCATTTCTGATTTTTTTTTTTAAAAAAAATCATTTAGATTTAGAGAAAATTACATGTACACCCCCTCACTTTAGTATAACATTATCGAAAATTTCTTGACCTTTTCGAAATTACATAAAGTTCCCCTCATGTTAAAATATTTTAACAATTATACCCCTGTAAACCTTACTAATTTACCAAAAATCAAGGAAAATTTTGGTAATTAAGGGAGTGTGCATATAATTCACCCTTGATTTATGATGCAATAATATGAATGGAGGATAAAGGAAAAAAAAGGATACGAGGGAGAAATGATAGATATATATATTTATTGGAAAAAGAGAAAGAAAAAGAAAAAGGAAAAACTTGAAATCATTGGGGTTAAAAAGTAACTTTAGAATAAAACACATGAAATATATATATATATATAATTGATTTGATTTTGCAGGGGCCCAATCAGCGTGTAGACCAGGCTGAGAGAGAGAGAATTAGAATCCTATTCGAGAGAGATTCTTCCACAGCACAAGTCTTCTTCTCCGAAATACCGCTCATCCTTCAAGTCTTTTTTCAACTTCCAATTCTTTGCAATTCAGAATTCTAATTCTGTTAAAACCCCACTACTTATTATAATTCATCATGAAGAATGAAATCATTCTTAATTAAATAAATAACAGAAAGGAAAGCCCTTAATAACAGGCCGGAATTTATAAAAGTAACAGCTCCGATCAAACCCAAAACCGGACAGAAAATAACAAGATCAGTAAAAAACATAATAATTAACTAATTAAAACTAACATAATCGGTGCGTTGACGTGTGGATTTGGATGTACATACGCCGAGAAAAACTCGCCGGTGGTCTTGGAGAGAGAGAGAGCGTTAAGTGGAGAGAGAGAAAATGAATTTTCCAATACTTGACTATATTTATTTTATTTTTCCGCAATATTATATTATAATAGAAAAAAAATCTGAAAGCAATCATCAATTATAATTTCCAATTATTAATTACTTCTGTGACAAATTACAAGAGGTCATAAAACTCCCGTCACCTACTCCCGAGCTCCGCCTATAAAACTCACATCCCCACAACGCTCTGTTTGCACAATACAATATTTTATTCTCACATATATATATATATATATAGAGAGAGAGAGAGAGAGAGAGAGCAGGAAGAGTCAAAAAGTCTTTCGCAAAATGTCGCTCCTTACAGATCTCATTAATCTCGACCTCTCACACTCCACTGATAAGATCATCGCCGAATATGTTTGGTACGTTATTGGAGTCCTCTGTTTTTCATTACACATGCTCTGTTTTTCTTTTTTCGCTGTATTTACTGGATTTTTTGCCTTTTAACTTTAATGTTTTTATGATTTCACCGATCCCATGTTGTGGGTTTTGGATTTTAATCCTTATGTATTCGTGGGGTTTCACGTTGTCTTTGATTTGTCACCTTTTTTGTGCTTTTTATCGCCTGTTTTAGATCACTCTGTTTTCTTACTTTCTGTTTCATGTATCTATGTATTGATCTGTTTCTTTTACAAGTTTTTATGCAAAAAGTGGTATGATCTTATATATTATTGTCCTAATTAAGGTTAATAAACTTTCTATTAAGAGACTCTAAGCCCAGTTCATTCATACTGATATATGATCTGTTTATATTGATTCCTTATTGTATATTTATTATTGTTTTAGATGTCTGGTTTGAGTAATATTCTTGGATGCTTCTTGGCTTATAACTTAATTTCTAAGTTATCTACAGATGTTGACTGCAGATCTTACCTTATTCCACAATTTTTTTTCACTTTTGAGTTTTTTGTTTTTAGTTCCACTTAGGATTTAATTTAAATTTAAAGATGAGTTGAGAAATAGATGATCTTTTATTGCTCTTCTCATTGTTACAATTAGCAATTAGTTTCATAATTGTTTGGCTTTATTTTACGCTTAATTAATACAATTATTATGTATATTAATTTGCAAATCTACCACATCTATGAATGACACTTTAATTTTCCAATTTAGATGAATATTCAGGGTGCTTAATTTCATGATCCATAAATTGATTTCTATCCTTGGCAAGAATTTTTCGTGTTATTTTTAATTAATCAGTTTTACGCATTATTAACAGGATTGGTGGCTCTGGTATGGATATTAGGAGCAAAGCAAGGGTAACTAACTATTTTTGAAGAATAATTTTCTTAAAAGATTTAATGTTCATTTTTCAATTAATAGATATTAATGGAAAATGAATTTTTGATATCCACAGACTCTTCCCGGACCGGTGAGTGATCCTTCAAAGCTTCCTAAATGGAATTACGATGGGTCGAGCACAGGCCAAGCTCCTGGAGAAGACAGTGAAGTGATCCTATAGTAAGTTTCAGTACATTATTTCATTTACCTCTTGATATATTACCCATATATTAATTTTCAAATACTAATTTCATTTTTATGATGTAATCTAAACAGTCCTCAAGCAATTTTCAAGGATCCCTTCAGAAGGGGTAACAACATTTTGGTGAGTTTGTTTTATACTCCATTCGTCCCAATACTACGTATCTAATTTGACCTGGCATGGAGTTTTAGATAAACGGTTAAGGAACAGACATTATTTTGAGTATTTTTAGGAAATTGAGTCTCGGATGGAATTTTTATAACAGTTGAGAAAGCCGAGGGATTGTTTAGTGTTTTGTTATGTTTTGGCCAGAAAATCTGGAGAAGACGCGTTTGGATGACACGTTTTGTGCCCGTTGAATAAATATCTGAGAAAAGCTTAGGAAATTGAGTCTTGTATTGGGGAGTCTTGGAAAAGGAAATGGTTTTAAAGACTTCTTCATATATGATTTTCATTTATCTTTCTTATAGGTGATGTGTGATGCTTACACTCCAGCTGGTGAACCGATTCCAACAAACAAGAGATACGATGCAGCGAAAATTTTCAGCCATTCCGATGTTGCTTCTGAAGAACCCTGGTATTTAAAATATAAATAATTCTTTTTTTCATATGTTGTATTTAATTTTATTTATACACACTCGGATTATTTAAAAAAAATTCTTATAGGTATGGAATTGAGCAAGAGTACACTCTATTGCAAAAGGATGTTAAGTGGCCCCTTGGATGGCCTTCCGGAGGTTATCCCGGACCTCAGGTGATTTTCATTTCAAGCCTCACAATTTCTCCTTTTTTTCAAAAAAGTTTTTCTTTTTTAAATTTCGTCGTCTATTTCATGTAGGGCCCGTATTACTGTGGAATTGGAGCGGATAAAGCTTTCGGACGTGATATTGTAGACTCACATTATAAGGCATGCCTTTATGCTGGAGTCAACATCAGCGGTATCAACGGGGAAGTTATGCCCGGCCAGGTAGACTTAGCTGCCTTCACAAGATATTAATTTGTTTTATATTTCTTCGGCCAAAAATTCGAGATTTTGATATGTTTTTTAATTGTTAGTGGGAATTCCAAGTTGGACCGTCTGTTGGCATCTCAGCTGGTGACGAGGTGTGGATTGCTCGTTACATCTTGGAGGTAATGTTCTTGTCAATTTTTTTGAATAAATGGAAAATTAGGTTAAATTGTTGAAATACGTTTTCGTTTTATGACAGAGGATCACTGAAATTGCTGGAGTAGTTGTATCATTTGATCCCAAGCCTATCCAGGTTAGCATTTCATCTTGTATTTAGCTGGTTTCGAGATTGGCAAGTCCCGCAACATGTGGGGTCTAGATGTGGAAACCACAAATGAATGGTAGAGATGTCACGAGACTAGTAAAAGTCACTCATATTTTATTATTGAAATCACTGTACACGTTCTGGTATTTATTTGATTCTTTGTTCGTTTTACAACTAGGGCGATTGGAACGGAGCTGGTGCTCACACTAACTACAGGTAATGTGTTTCGTTTCTAGTCTACGATGAGAATTTTTTCGCCTTGGATTATGTTTATTAAATCTCTCCATCTCTTGATGAATGTTATTTTAGCACAAAGTCAATGAGGCACGAGGGAGGCTACGAAATCATCAAGAAGGCTATTGAAAAGCTTTCTCACAGGCACAAAGAACACATTGCTGCCTATGGTGAGGGCAATGAGCGCCGACTCACCGGAAAGCACGAAACTGCCGACATCAACACATTTAAATGGGTAAAAACACATTTATGTTCTTTCACTACTACGATTTTAAATCCCTTTATTTAATTCAACTTATCGGAAACCAATACAATGCTTTGTTTACTAGACGACTTTAATTTAAGTAAGGGATTATTACATGTTACACCCATCTTATTTATTGGGCAATTACCCGAGCAGATTTTGCAAATTACCAAGACACTCATTGTTAAAAATAACTAACAATTTAATTGGGTAGACCTAGAGTGTTTTTGGTAATTAGGATTTTACGCAGAGGGTGTCTATATAATTTACCCATATTAAAATATTACTCGTTTAAGTCCCAAAATTTGGCTTCATTTTATCCCAAATTGATTGCTCGGTGAATTGATTGAAATTTTCTTGGCATGTCTTTGGACAGGGTGTTGCGAACCGTGGTGCATCGATCCGTGTGGGGCGAGACACCGAGAAAGAAGGCAAGGGATACTTCGAGGACCGTAGGCCAGCTTCGAACATGGACCCATACGTCGTCACTTCAATGATTGCAGAGACTACCATCCTTGGAAAGATTTAAGAAGGAAGAAAACTTCTATCTTTGTGATCATTTCTTTGATTTCGGAGTGGTTTGCTTTGATTTGACTTATATTTACATTTTAAGGGGAGGATTGTAATTTTAGTACAAGACTGTGATTGTTTACATTGGACAACCTTTGCATTTCAGGCTCTGCAAAGGTTGCGTTTATGTCTCTCCCTTCTTCATTGAGAGCCTGTTTTTAATAATGTAGGAGATTATTAATAATTTGGTAAGGGGTTGAGTTTCCTTGTTATGGAAATTCACTTGGAAATTTGTTTCTAGTTTGTTTCATGCTCTTTGGGAATATATGAATATGATCCTTAAATCTCGTGTGCTTGTGCAATAGTTTGTGAAGATTGTTTGTTTTAACTTGAATATAAATGGTCTCCAAAGTTGGTTCTTCTATTGTCATGAACACATACCTACGTGGTTTTCTTCTTAAATGGTTGACCTACCAAAATACATTTCGTATTTTAATTATATCCTTGCAACGTAAATTTATGTAAACTTTATAATTTGAGAAATATTTTATCCACTTGGTGATGACAAGATGAAACATAATTTAGCGTTGAAGATGCAAACTACCCATTAAGAATATTGATGTGACAAGCAATTTGGATTCTCTGGTTCCAATCGATGTTTTATTTTATATTTAGTTTCTCATATGTACATGTGGCGTGTATTTTATATTTTGTTTTTCCTATGTACATGTGGCGTGTATTTTATATATGTAGTATATGGATATAAAATAGAATATGGCAGTGACTTGTCTTTCACTACACTCTTGAGTGTGGAGCATGTTCGACTCCCCCCAGTGACAAATTCTCTCAGGCCAGCGGCAGACTCAGTACCGCAAAATGAGATTAGTCTCATACCCAATGTGGTGTGGGGAAACCCGTGGGAAACCAAAAAAAAATTAAAAAAAATAGAATATGGTAGAGGTGTCTAGGAGTCGAGATCGAGTGGAGTCTGGTCAAATTTCTCGGCTCGAGTTTGAGCATGAGTCGAGCTCGAGCTCGAGCTTGAACTCAGAAAAATAAAAATTTAATTTTTATTATTAATATATACGGAGTATATATTCTTAGTTTAGTATTAAAATATGTATTATTAAATTTTCTCATGATATATATTAAGATATCATTATTTATACATAGATAATATTATAAAATATTATTATATTATATATATATGTATGTATTAATAAATGAATAAATATTATATTATATTATGTATATACATTAATAAATAAATAAATACAATATTATTTTTTATTCTGGCTCGTGAACCTTCAAACAAGTATTTTTGGCTCGAGCTCGGCTTGTCAGAAAAGTTCGGGCCGAGCTCTAATCAAGCTATTTTTGAGCCGTTTCGACTCGTTGGTCACCTCTAGATTACGGGATAAAATATTGTATAAATTAGGTGATTCGGTGACTTTCAAGAGTGATATATAATAATTAATATAGAGACACAATCTTTTTTAAAAAAGAAAAGTAATCTTTTGAATTTCATATTAATAACTTTGGAAGGAAGGAGTACCATCAATTGTTCACAAATTTACCTTATCAAAAAATAAAAAAAATTGTTCACAAATTTAAGTGGGTAAATTTTAATGAAACTGATTCACCTAAGTAGATAAATATTAAACCTAGCTTTCTTATATATTTTTTTTGAGGTCAACTTTCTTAGATATAAAGGCTATGTATAGTTATGTTTTGGGATGGTATTTTAGTGAGAATTATTGTTGACATATTTAAGGGGATATGTACATATTCGATGGGATTATGTTTGATTTTATTTTGGGAGTTGATTTTTTTGTGTTTTTTTTTGTGAGATAGTGTTTGGTTTTGTTTTCACTTTTCAGATGGAACAAAAGTTAATGTAGCAGTTAAATCATGAAGCTGAGTTTGTAGATTTTTAAATAAATAATCATTGTGTTTTATTCTTTTATCAAAAAACTAACATATTTTTTGACCAAAATTGTGCTAACCAAACAAAATTGACCAAAATTTTGGATCAAATTGGGTTTGGAAACTTATGTAAACATAGCCAAACACTATAACTTAGTACGTGGGACAAAATCATTTCCGCAAAAGCCAATGGCTATGCTGAAAACGCCGTGCCGTGCCAACCTTGTTTTGTTTTCAAAAAAGCAAATATTTAGATCTTGAGTAACCTTAAGTCGACAAAACTGTTCATTATATTTATACATATCTATACCTAACCTAAGCATTAATTTGTGAGAAAAAAAAGAAAAAGTGCAGAGAGGGTGATTAATTTTTATTTTTTTTTCCTCAACAATTTAATGTCGACTTTGTGGTTCAAAAAAAAAAAGAATGTCAACTTTGAAATAGTTATAAATAAAAAAGAATGTGGCCTTTGAAATAATAGGAATAGATGATAGGTATTTAAAATCATAGGCTGTATTTGGTTCATTTTGAGGGTTATTTTGGTGGAAATACTTGGTTACAAAGTGTATATTTCGGTGACAATATATGAAAAGCAATATTTTGTTATTTTTTCATCACAGTGCGTTTGACTTGCATTCTAAAGTTTAAGTATGCTGGAAATTGGATTTAAACATTGTTTTGATCCATTATTTACGTAGGTCTCTGTATGCCAAGGAATTTCTTTCGCTAATGTAATTTATGTTCGGGTGGATGAATTATGCGTATTTAATTATTCAAATCTAATTTCAGATGAATGAGTAATTAATAATTAAATGAGCCACTTAAACTTGTGTGAATATTTGTGAAAAGAATACATATGGATCACAACATTCTAAAACCTGCAAAGAGGATGCTTAGTTTCTTATTACTTTTCCTCAACAATTGAATGTTGATTTTTGAAATAGTTATAAATAAAATAGAATATGCCTTGAAATAATAGGAACGGATGATAGGTATTTAAAATCATAGGCTATATTTGGTGTATTTGAGGGTTACTTTGGTTAAAATGCTTGGTGGCAAAGTGTCTTTTGAAATTCTGTATGTCATATTTGGATAGTAATGTTTTATATTTTTCATCGGAGTGTGTTTGACTTGCATTCTTAAGTTTAATTATGCTGGAAATTGGATTTAAACGAATGTGAGTTACCCTTTATTTAAGTAGGTCTCATATGTGGGTTAAGAAATTTTTTTGGCTAATGTAATCTATGTTCGAGTAGATGAATTATGTGTATTTAATTACTTAAGTTCAATTTTAGATTAATGAGTAATCAACGTTTAAATGAATTAATTAAACTTGTATAGAGTATTTGTGAGAAGAATACACATGAATCACAAAATTCTAAAAATTACAGGAAGCGTGCTTAATTTCTTATTACTTTTCCACAACAATTGAATGCTGAATTTGAAATAGTTATAAATAAAAAAGGATGTAGCGTACTAGCGTTTGAAGTAATAGGAATACGTGAATAGTTATTTAAAATCATAGGCTATATTTGGTTCATTTTGAGGGTTATTTTGGTGTAAATACTTAATGACAAAGTGTATTTGAAATTCTGTATTTTGTTTGACTTGCATTCTAAAAGTTTAATTATGTTGGATTTAAACATTGTGAGTTTTGTCTAACTTTGACCTATTAATTGAGTAGATCTTTTTGTATATCGGTGATATTTCTTTGCTAATGTAATCTATATTCTGAGTAGATAAATCATACATATTTAATTATTGAAATCCAAACTCAGGTGAATGGTAATTAATGTTAAAATGATGTAATTTATATTCTGAGTAGATGAATCATGCATATTTAATTACTGAAATTCAAACTCAGGTGAATGGGTAATTAATGTTTAAATGAGCCACTTAAGCCAATCCGATCAATTGCATAAGTATATTCACTGACCACAATTGCACAGATGTGGTGCACATGGTCCAACCGGTGCGTGTCCATGGCGAGAGGACACATGTCCTGCTACATGTATCTATCCGCGATAAAGAACACAACTTTCCAACTCTTATAAAAGGCGAAACGGATTTTCTGTCCCACAATTATGTGCCACAATGGTGTCACATCATTGTGGGATTGACAAGTGTTCATTTAAAAAAAACTATTAATAATAATTTAAATTAAATGGATACTTGTCAATCTTACAATGATGTGACGTCATTATGACACACCATTGTGGGATAGAAGATCCGTTCCGTATAAAAAGACTGTTTACACTATAAAAAGTGCTCAAGCGCTCCGACCATTTCAGTTCGAGTAGGTTGCTCAGTTCTAGCCCGAGCGAGTGCTCGAGTATCACACCATAAAATAATTTGGGCTGTCGAAATTACAAGGCCCAAATAGCCCGAATTGTAGACATTCGAAAAGAAAGAAATTAGGTCCATAATGAACCTAATTTCCAATCATCTGCAGAGGCGCGCTAATTTGAAATTATTTGAAAGAGCAGTTGAAGACGGTTGAAGCGGTTCCCGAAGAAAAGGAACGTGGGTTCCTCAAAGACCCATATATATAGGAAGCCGCGGACAGAGAAAAGAGATCATCACAAGATCATCAGAATCAACTTCTACATTTCAATTCTCTTAGAATTAGCTCTAGCCTTAGGGGTAGTTTCTAGCGTAATGTAGGAGTAAATCGTAGCGTAAATTAGGAGTAGCCGTAATGTAATTTAGTATTAGACTCGATGAAATTTGTCTCCAAGGCATGTATCTGCATTTGCTCGTTATCTTCACGATCGAAGAATCCATGGAGATATATATATATATATATATATATATATATATATAAGCTTTTAAATGTTAATTAATTGCTTGAATTTCAGTATATCTTTTTGGGCTGATATGTTTATATTTTGCATTCGAACACAATAATCAGCATTTAATTAAAGGCTGAAATCACCAAATAGCGTATCGAACGCTGCTTGTATTCTTCAAATCGAAGACTCCAATGGAGGTATAAATTATCCTTTGTTCAGATTTAAGTATTTGATAGATTAATTTTATCTTGACTTGAGTTGTTCGATTCATTAGTCTTCAAATTCGAAATCAATAATAAAGAGTTAATTAAAAGACGTAGGACCACCGGTAGCCTATTTAGACAGGGGTCGATAGATAATTCTAAGTTGAGATTATCGCGATGCAGGGATCGTCCACTCGAAATCCCTCCTTATTCTAGTCTGTTTTTCACGCGAAACAGATTAATGGCGACCACAGTGGGAGTCGGTTCGATAACTGACTTTCTGAAAGTCTCAGAAACAAAATTCTTGTATAATATTTTGAATCGCTCAGAGACGATTTGGGTGACGATTGTGACGCTCAGTCAATTTTTAATAAGTACCGGGCATTAGCACTAGAGTCTGCCTGTATATTTACTGCAATTATGCAAGATATAGCAGTAAGTGCTCGAGATGGGCTTGCTTAAGAAGTTACTCGAGTGATTAGAGAGTTAGGCGAAAAACATGTGATGTTTTTTCGAATATGATAAATACACAGGATATCCTCGAGAATTTCGAGTTCGAGATAGTCCATTTGAAGTCGGTAAAGCTATGAGCCCGATACCCATGGAAGAACAGTATTTTGCGAATCAACAAAATACTGGGGGGCAAGAATTCTCACCGACAATTTTACGCTTATTTTTTTTAACTGAGTCAAAACGGTGAACAATCTCGAAATCGAAATAAGCCCCTTTTCGAACCTTCAGTTCAGAGTATTGGAGTTGAAGAAATCATTAAACCCGTGGGTGAAACTCCAGAAGCTCAGGCCCTTCGAATGAAGCTGCAACTCTCGACTTATCTTTAACTGAGTCAAAATCTCTTGAGGTCGAAGCAGTGAACACCCTCGAAACTGGGCCCCTTTTTAACTCGAAATATCAAGGTGCTCGAAGTCACTGAATTCGAAATATCATGTACTCGAAATAAGATATGCTCGAAAAATCATGTACTCGAAATTAAATATACTCGAGATAGTGGAGGTCTTGCCATTCTCGAGATTAAACATGCTCGAAATTAAACAAAGTGGGGGTCTTGCCATTTCTCGAGTGTCATGCTCATGTGATAAGCTTTCTTGTTTTTTGTTAACACTTCAATCACGCAGCCAATAGGCCCAGTACACACTTGCTAATAAAACACACCCACCATTAATCTCACTCAAAAAATCAATCTTTTTCACACCACCATCATCAATTCTCAGCCATGAAAACCTCTCATTTTTAGTACACTTTTGTAATCCAACAAAAAGAAGCAAAAATGACACACACTGTTAGTCCCAGGACCCCCGGGCTCAAACATCCTTAAACGCTTCAAGTTTTTGTAGAAATCTAGGAAATTCATAATTTTGGAGGGCTCTGCAGTGGGGCTGTTGCACATTTGGAGGGGTTTGTAGTAAGGATTCGATTTTTATGATGTTTCGAAGAGAGTTGTTTATTTACACACACACATATATATATATACACATATATATATGTGTGTGTATAATGAATAGGGGAGGTGGAGAAATGAAGAGTGCTATTTTACTCGAATAGCTGTGCTCGAAAGGATTATGCTCAAAGCACAACTGTCACCCACAATATGTGGCAAGCTTTAGGCATAATTAATATTAGTTTATTTAAATCAAAGCAATATTTATATAATATGTCCCATAGCACGAGGAGAAAGTATATAGATGCCTCATCATGAATTCAACTTTCACATTTAAATCATTATTAAATATGGCACTTTAGGCCTTTTAATACACATGAACTCGAAACGTTCATGTATATTAGGGGGGCATTTGTTTACACTATAAAAAGTGTTCGAGCGCTCCGACCATTTCAGTTCGAGTAGGTTGCTCAGTTCTAGCCCGAGCGAGTGCTCGAGTATCACACCATAAAATAATTTGGGCTGTCGAACTTACAAGGCCCAAATAGCCCGAATTGTAGACATTCGAAAAGAAAGAAATTAGGTCCATAATGAACCTAATTTCCAATCATCTGCAGAGGCGCGCTAATTTGAAATTATTTGAAAGAGCAGTTGAAGGCGGTTGAAGCGGTTCCCGAAGAAAAGGAACGTGGGTTCCTCAAAGACCCATATATATAGGAAGCCGCGGACAGAGAAAAGAGATCATCACAAGATCATCAGAATCAACTTCTACATTTCAATTCTCTTAGAATTAGCTCTAGCCTTAGGGGTAGTTTCTAGCGTAATGTAGGAGTAGATCGTAGCGTAAATTAGGAGTAGCCGTAATGTAATTTAGTATTAGACTCGATGAAATTTGCCTCCAAGGCATGTATCTGCATTTGCTCGTTATCTTCACGATCGAAGAATCCATGGAGATATATATATATATATATATATATATTTAAGCTTTTAAATGTTAATTAATTGCTTGAATTTCAGTATATCTTTTTGGGCTGATATGTTTATATTTTGCATTCGAACACAATAATCAGCATTTAATTAAAGGCTGAAATCACCAAATAGCGTATCGAACGCTGCTTGTATTCTTCAAATCGAAGACTCCCATGGAGGTATAAATTATCCTTTGTTCAGATTTAAGTATTTGATAGATTAATTTTATCTTGACTTGAGTTGTTCGATTCATTAGTCTTCAAATTCGAAATCAATAATAAAGAGTTAATTAAAAGACGTAGGATCACCAGTAGCCTATTTAGGCAGGGGTCGATAGATAATTCTAAGTTGAGATTATCGCGATGCAGGGATCGTCCACTCGAAATCCCTCCTTATTCTAGTCTGTTTTTCACGCGAAACAAAGACCCCTACATTTCAAATTCTTCACTCATTCAATCATTCAATTCCTAGAACTTTTGGCCTTCTCGCATTAGTCTTCTTGCCTTACTTCACACATGTGCCGATAACTAAAAACAAAGTCTTGTTCGTCGTATCTCGAAGTTTGTACTGCTACAATTGCGAGATGGTAATCGTTGTATCTTGAGAATCGATTATCAAATTTGATAAGCACTGAGTACTGAACAATATCGTTTCAAGAACAAAGAGTTCAATTTTTATATCGACTAAATCCTTTTCAAAAACACTACTCGAAATGCATTTTACAGACAAATCCTTGATTTGCAATAAACCATAATACTTCAAATCGGCCACTCAAAAAGTTGATGATAGAAAAAGATTGCAGCTAAGAAAATTGATTGGCAAGCTATATTTATTTTTGGTGGTAAAACGTATTTTATTGGATCGAGTTGACAATTGAACATGTGACATAAGTTTATGGTATTTGATGGGTTGAGTTGTTGAGCTATGGCTTATATCCAACAAACTTATAATAATTAATGTTTTTTTTGTGTCTTACTACTGAGAGATATAAATATTGTGTTTTTAAAAGTATTTAGAGGTACTTTTGATAAATTTATTTTACACTATACCTGAATTTCTCTAAAAAACAAAATAAATTATTTTATTGATAAAAAGATTGAAATCTTTACAATAAAGAAAGAAATGTGAACTTAAGCAAGTTCGAGTTGCACGAGTTGATTGACATACCCACATATGGTATATCCAATTTTTGTCTTCCAAAGGCTTGACCTTAGCAATTTGTTTCTTTAAAATTCATATACACCTTTGGGCTATGACAATTCTTATTTCACTATTACTAGTGGCCCAAAATACTCAATATTTGCCTACATCAAAATCTCTTTTTTAGTATTGAAGTAAAAAATCAAAGCCCAAACTCTCATATGGCCTCGAACAACATTTCAAGAAAATCAATCCACCTTCTCCTCCCTCCTCAACTCCACCACCTCTACTCCACCGCCGCCGCCGCTTGGAACAACCGCCACCTCCAGGACCCAGACCCCATCCTCACCACCCTTTCGCAAGCCATCCAAAATTCTCCATCAAAACCCTTCCAAGCATCCCTCAAACACCTCCTCCCTTCTCTAAAACCCCAACACATCATAAATCTCATCACCCTAAACCCTTTCTCTCTCTCCCCACTCTCTCTCTTCTCTTTCTTCACATGGCTTTCTTCTCCCACCAACTCCACTTTCCGCCACACCCTCCACTCTTACTGCACTATGATCCACTTTTTGTGCACCCACCAAATGATCTTCGAAGCCAAAAGTTTACTCCAAATTGTGGTTTCAAGAAAAGGGAAAGATTCGGCTTCTGTTGTTTTTGCAGCAATTCTTGAAACTAAAGGTACCCAAAGATTTGATCTTTATGTTTTCACTGGACTAATGAATGCTTATTTAGAAACAGGGTTTGTAAATGATGCTGTTCAATGCTTTAGGTTGACTAAAAAGCATAAATTTAGTGTTTCATTTGATGCTTGTAGAAATGTTCTTGAACATTTGATGAAGTTGAAGTCTTTTAAATTGGTTTGGGAGTTTTATAAGGAGGTTTTGGGATGTGGGTATCCTGCAAGTTTGTATTTTTTCAACATTTTAATGCATAGATTTTGTAAAGAAGGTGAAATGATGCTAGGCCGGTCGGTGTTCGATGCTATTAGAAAATGGGGTTTAAGGCCTAGTGTTGTTAGTTTCAATACTTTGATGAATGGTTATGTTAGAATAGGTGATTTAGATGAAGGGTTTAGGCTGAAGAACGCTATGACGGAAAATGGAGTTAAGCCTGATGTTTATACTTATAGTGTTCTAATTAATGGGTTGTGTAGGGATCGAAGAATGGATGATGCAAATGAATTGTTCAATGAGATGCTTGACAATGGATTAGCTCCAAATGATGTTACTTTCACCACTTTGATTAACGGTCATTGTAAAAACGGGAGGGTTGATTTAGCCATAGAGATTTATGAACAAATGTTGAATCAAGGGTTAGCGCCCGATATAATTACGTATAACACACTTATTTATGGGCTTTGCAAGAATGGTGATTTGAATGAAGCGAATGATCTTTTTGATGAAATGATTATGAAGGGATTGAAGCCCGATAAAATTACATACACTACTCTTATTGATGGGAGTTGTAAGGAGGGGGATATGGATACGGCTTTTGAGATGAGAAAAAGAATGATTAAGGAAAGTATTAAACTTGATAATGTGGCTTACACCGCCCTTATTACCGGTTTATGTCATGAAGGGCGAGAAGTTGATGCAGAGAGGATACTGAGGGAAATGTTGAGTGTTGGTCTAAAGCCCGATGATGAAACATATACAATGATCATCAACGAATTTTGTAAGAAAGGAGACGTTAAAACGAGTTCCAAGTTGCTTAGGGAGATGCAGAGAGACGGGCATGTACCGTGTGTTGTCACTTACAACGTGCTTATGAATGGTTATTGCAAACAAGGACAAATGAAAAATGCAAATATGCTACTTAATGCAATGCTAAATCTAGGGGTTGTTCCCGATGACATCACGTATAACATATTATTGGAAGGGTATTGTAAGTATGGTAAACCGGAAGAGGTTTCTGACTTGCGTAGTGCAAAAGGACTCGTTCTTGACTATGCTTCTTACACTTCGGTTATTGGAAGCTTACGTAAAGGGTCGAGATTTCGTTACTAGGTGTAATGTTATTCAGGAAAGATTTGTGAAGTCCCTTGTTTAGATGAGGTAACAAATATAATTTATATTTTTTGTTGCCTCGTGTTTTGAAATATATGAGTATTTAGGTTATTGGCAGGGTAAGTTTGAAGTTAGCAGAAAATGGATCATCTGAGTATCAAAATGTGGGAAGACAATTCCAATTTCTATTAAGAAACTGCTATAAGTTGAGGTTTCTGGGTACAACTATGGAATGGGAGGTAGGCTGATTTGTTTTATGGGTTAGAGTTTGGTGAATTTTTATTTACTAGTAAAAAGACGTGCAATTCTTTCGAATTTATCGAAATAATAACCCAATTTAATTTTAAAATTATTATTAATATGTATAATAAATGTGACTAAAAGACGTCGCATTCTAAAAATTCTATACCGAAATATTTTATATGAATAAGGTATAAATCATTTTCAAAGTCAATTTGATTGTTCAAGCCAGAAGGATGATACAAAGCCATGTTATCATTGAAATATCCCATATTATTTAATAAAAATTATGTAAATTGAGACATGTTCTACAGAGGACTTCATGCAACTAAATTGACAAATATTGGTTCCTGTATGCATTTATGGATGTGAGGGACGACATATTTTGTTTTTACTTTTTGTATTTGTAATGTAGTAACCAAGCAAGAATTTGTATGATTTTCAAGTTGTGGTATTGAACATAAATTAAATATTGAAATCAAAATTGAGGCCAGTTCATTAAAAATTTAAAACGATCTAGAGTTGAAAATGTTGAAATAGTAAATAACATGAAATATAAATAAATTAGGTTTTAATATTATTTGAAAGTTTAATTAGTCATTTCCTTCTCGGGTCTCGATGGAACTTGCAACATTCTTCTTACTTGACTTCACGTTATTATTTTTATATTTCTTTCTCAAATTGCTCACGTTTTTTCATTATCACTTGGTATGTTGTTGATATCTTTTTTATTATTATGCGTTGATAACTTCTTTCTCTTCTTTGCATCATTTTCTTCAAATTTTGTCTTACGTTTATTTTGAATTTCATTTAACTTTTCCAAGATTTCCGCATGCAATCTTCTCCCCTGGCATTCTTGTTTTGTTTTTTTTTCCTTCTTAATTTATGGTTGCACTTTTTACAAATGCATCCCTATGATACAAAATTTTCCCTTATTCATTTTTGCTTTTCTACTAAGTTTAATGAGAAAGCAAAACTCATTTGATGTTTGTAGGATCAGTGATTAGAATACTTTGAGTTATGTTCTCTCTAAGAAGGATAATATATTACAAATACCTCCATGTACAACAAAAACAAAAACATCTTACCACCCCCTCATTTGCCAGAAAATCCTTCAAACATCCCCTTAACATATTGATGGACAAAATTGTCGTTGATTTATATAAAATTATAATTTCATTTTCCACTCATCTATTATAGTCAATAACGCTTTGCCCCTCTACAATTTAAGCTCTGTATAATGTGATTCAAAAATTGATTTAATGTTAAATTCATTAAATAAATTAACCTTTAATAAAATAAAACAGTAAAGTATGATTGTAATATTATAAATAAGGTGTGAATAGCATTTTACCTCCCTGTACCCTGTATAATCCAAAAAGAGCCAAGAGGAGGGGGGGGGGGGGGGGGGGGGGGGGGGGGGAATAAATGAAAAAAGGCAATTTACCTTCATGAAGCACACTGCCTTTTGAAGATATTTTGAATCTAGGACCAAAACACCTTTATCTTTTAAAGATATTTAAATTATATTTTTTTTATTTTTAATCATTTTGTATTTTATTTTCTTTATCTATTTCCCTAATTTAATTCCTTCCCAGAAACCTTAACCCCAATTCACCATGCCCCTCATCCCACCATCCATCCAAACAACCTCATCCACTTTCTTAGCCCATTGCTGTCATATTAAATAGAACAATTAAACTTGAAGTTTGTTTATACTATAAAATAATTTGGGCTTTCGAATTACAGAGCCCAAATAGCCCAAAACTGTAGAAATTCGAAAAGAATGAAATTAGGTCCACAGAAAATGGCAGCTCGAGTCAAGTGCTCGAGCGCTCCAGCTCGAGCAGGTTGCTCAGTTCCAGCTCGAGCAAGTGCTCAAGTAGCAAAGAAATTCATGCTCGAGCAGCAAAGAAATTTATGTTCGAACAATGTGTCATTCAATACATACCCCACTTGAACCACTATATTTTATTATATATCATATAATTCAACAACTTTTTGCCCCATCACATACCAAAATGTCAATAAAGTTCTTTGATATATATATATATATATATATATATATATATAACAGAAAGAAAGTCTCTAGATGTTTATTTCCAAGAATCGAATCCGAAGAAATAAAATGAAGACCAAATAGCCAATAATCTGCAAAGACGCGCTAATTCGAAAATATTTGAAAGTGCGGTTGAAGACGGTTGAAGGCGGTTCCCGAAGAAAAGGAACGTGGGTTCCTTCAAAATATTTGAAAGAGCAGTTGAAGGCGGTTCCCGAAGGAAAGGAACGTGGGTTCCTCAAAGACCAATATATATACAAGCCACGGACAGACACAAAAAGAGATCACAAGATCATCAGACTTCTACATTTTCGTTCTCTTAGAGTAGTTTCTAGCGTAATGTAGGAGTAGATCGTAGCGTAACTTAGGAGTAGCTGTAGTATAGACTCGATGGCATTTGCCTTCAAGGCTTGTATCGGCATTCACTTGCCTGTAATGTTTCGGAATTGAAGACTTTCATTGAGGTGTAAATTATCGTTTATTCAGATTTAAGTATCGAATAGATAGTTTATGCACTGGACTTGAGTTTTCAATCGTCCCTTTGATCTCGAAAACATTAAGTTATAAAGGCTCGAACCACCGTTTAGCGAATCGAACGCAAGGGGTGAGAAATAATACATTCGATCGAGAGATTCTCACGTAGGTATAAGATTATCTTTTGTCAGATTTAAGTATCTGAGAGATAATTCTTACCTGAACTTGAATCTTTCCTTCACTGTATTATTGTTTCATTCGAAGACAATAACTCGAACCACCGTTTAGCGAATCGAACGCAGGGGGTGAGAAATAATACATTCGATCGAGAGATTCTCACGTAGGTATAAGATTATCTTGTGTCAGATTTAAGTATCAGAGAGATAGTTTTTACCTGGACTTGAATTTTTTCTTCACTGTATTATTGTTTCATTCGCAGACGATAAATATTTTCATCAATTGCGGTCCGAATAATTATTTTAAATAACACGCCGAAGTGTTAAAATCCGAACCACCGTCTAGCGCATCGAATTCGAGCGCGGGGGTTGAAAGATAATTCTAAGTGGAGAATTATCGCGGGGCTCGGAACGCATAGTTGGATCCACCCTAATCTAGTTTGTTTTTTTTACGAAACAAGTTTTGGCGACCACAGTGGGAGTCGGTTCGATAACTGACAAGTTTGAAAATCTCACGAAAAATAAAATTTATGCATAATGTCAGAAGACTCACTTAGAGATGATATAGTTGAAGATTTGGATGCTCGATCGATTTCGAGGAATAAGGTTAGGGCAGACAAAATGTACGAACAATTTGTCCGGGTCATGAAACAGACATTAGCAGGTGCTCGTGAAGATCAATGAAGAGAATTCGATGATCAATACCGGGCACTAGCACAAGAATTGGCTCGAATATTCACTGCAATTGTGCAAGATATAGCAGTCAGTTCTCAAGATGGGCTTGCTCGAGAAGTTACTCGAGTGATTACAGAATTAGGCGAAATTTTTAACCAAACATGTGATGTTTTTCCGAATATGATAAATACATAGGTAGTGTTAGCACTTGAATCTTTGATGAACAAACATAATACTTTGATCGAAAAAGGGTCCAATTAATAGCGATTGAGACTAGGGTTCGAACTAGAACATTTAACTCAAACGAAATCCCTATAGGATATTCTCGAGAATCTCGAGTTCGAGATGGTCCATTTAAAGTCGGCAAAGCTTCGAGCCCGATACCCCTCGAAGTACAGCATTTTGCGAATCAACAAAATACTGGGGGGGCAAGAAATAAGACATGTTCGAAAAATCATGTATTCGAAATTCATTATACTCGAAATACTCACATGCTCTTACTCGATTAGTTGTGCTCGAAAGGACTATGCTCGAAGCACAACTGTCACCCACAAATTGTGGCAAGCATTTAGGCATGATTAATATTAGTTTATTCAAATCAAAGCAATATTTATATAATATGTCCCATAGCACGAGGAGAAGGTATATAGATGCCTCATCATGAATTCAACTTTCACATATAAATCATTATTAGATATGGCATTTTAGGTCTTTTAATACACATGAACTCGAAACGTTCATGTATATTAGGGGGGCATTTGTACTATAAAATAATTTGGGCTTTCGAATTACAGAGCCCAAATAGTCCAAAACTGTAGAAATTCGAAAAGAATGAAATTGGGTCCACAGAAAATAGCAGCTCGAGTCAAGTGCTCGAGCGCTCCAGCTCGAGCAGGTTGCTCAGTTCCAGCTCGAGCAAGTGCTCAAGTAGCAAAGAAATTCATGCTCGAGCAGCTAAGAAATTCATGCTCGAGCAATGTGCCATTCAATACATACCCCACTTGAACCACTATATTTTATTATATATCATATAATTCAACACCTTTTTGCCCCACAACATACCAAAATGTCAATAAAGTTCTTTGATATATATATATATATATATATGTATATATATAACAGAAAGAAAGTCCCTAGATGTTTATTTCCAAGAATCGAATCAGAAGAAATAAAATGAAGACCAAATAGCCAATAATTTGCAAAGACGCGCTAATTCGAAAATATTTGAAAGAGCGGTTGAAGATGGTTGAAGGCGGTTCCCGAAGAAAAGGAACGTGGGTTCCTTCAAAACATTTGAAAGAGCAGTTGAAGGCGGTTCCCGAAGAAAAGGAACGTGGGTTCCTTCAAAATATTTGAAAGAGCAGTTGAAGGCGGTTCCCGAAGGAAAGGAACGTGGGTTCCTCAAAGACCAATATATATACAAGCCACGGACAGAGACAAAAGACATGACAAGATCATCAGACTTCTGCATTTTCGTTTTCTTAGGAGTAGTTTCTAGCGTAATGTAGGAGTAGATCGTAGCGTAACTTAAGAGTAGCTGTAGTATAGACTTGATGACATTTGCCTTCAAGGCTTGTATCGGCATTCGCTTGCCTGTAATGTTTCGGAATTGAAGACTTTCATGGAGGTATAAATTGTCGTTTATTCAGATTTAAGTATCGAATAGATAGTTTATGCATTGGACTTGAGGTTTCAATTGTCACTTTTGAACTCGAAAACATTAAGTTATAAAGGCTTGAACCACCGAAATAGCGTATCGAACGCAGGGGTTGAACTCGAAGAAGATGAAGATGAGTTCGAATGAAAAACAATACATTCGATCGAGAGATTCTCACGTAGGTATAAGATTATCTTGTGTCAGATTTAAGTATCAGAGAGATAATTTTTATCTGGACTTGAATCTTTCCTTTACTATATTATTGTTTCATGTCGAATGTATTATTTCTCACCCCCTGCGTTCGATTCGCTAAACGGTGGTTCGAGCCTTTATAACTTAATGTTTTCGAGATCAAAAGGGACGATTGAAAACTCAAGTCCAATGCATAAACTGTCTATTCGATACTTAAATCAGAATAAACGATAATTTACACATCCATGAAAGTCTTCAATTCCGAAACATTTCGGGCAAGCGAATGCCGATACAAGCCTTGAAGGCAAATGTCATCGAGTCTATACTACAGCTACTCTTAAGTTACGCTACGATCTACTCCTACATTACGCTAAAAAATTATTCCTAAGAAAACGAAAATGCAGAAGTCTGATGATCTTGTCATGTCTTTTGTCTCTGCCCGTGGCTTGTATATATATTGGTCTTTGAGGAACTCACGTTCCTTTCCTTCGGGAACCGCCTTCAACCGTCTTCAACCGCTCTTTCAAATATTTTCGAATTAGCGCGTCTTTGCAGATTATTGGCTATTTGGTCTTCATTTTATTTCTTCTGATTCGATTCTTGGAAATAAACATCTAGGGACTTTCTTTCTGTTATATATATACATATATATATATATATATATATCAAAGAACTTAATTGACATTTTGGTATGTGGTGGGGCAAAAAAGTGTTGAATTATATGATATATAATAAAATATAGTGGTTCAAGTGGGGTATGTATTGAATGGCACATTGCTCGAGTATGAATTTCTTTGCTACTTGAGCACTTGCTCGAGCTGGAACAGAGCAACCTGCTCGAGTTGGAGCGCTCGAACACTTGACTCGAGCTGCCATTTTCTGTGGACCCAATTTAATTCTTTTCGAATTTCTACAGTTTTGGGCTATTTGGGCTCTGTAATTCGAAAGCCCAAATTATTTTATAGTATAAACAAATGCCCCCTAATATACATGAACGTTTTGAGTTGATGTGTATTAAAAGACCTAAAGTGCCATATTTAATAATGATTTATATGTGAAAGTTGAATTCATGATGAGGCATCTATATACCTTCTCCTCGTGCTGTGGGATATATTATATAAATATTGCTTTGATTTGAATAAACTAATATTAATCATGCCTAAATGCTTGCCACAATTTGTGGGTGACCGTTTTGCTTCGAGCATAATCCTTTCGAGCACAACTAATCGAGTAAAATAGCTTCGAGCATGCTGATATTTTGAGTACAATAATTTTTCAGTTCGAGAAAGATACATTTCGAGCATGATGAATTTCGCAAATATAGTTTTCGAGCATTTGAGTATTTCGAGTATAATGAATTTCAAACATGTAGACTTCGAGTATGTGGATTTCGAATATACCCTATTTTCGAGTATATAGATTTCGAGTGCTGCCCTGTTTTGCTGCTGAGAGTGCCTACAAAATATGGTGGTTCTCCTAAGGGGAAAAACATGTATCCCCTTCTTGGGAAATGTCAATGTGAGCAACACCGTTGCTTGCATCCTCGAGCTATGCTCTTGGTATTATAGAATAATTGTCTTCTTTCTCGTCTGTGTGTCTGTATAGGTTCAGAGTATTCATATTATGGGCATTGGTATTCATCACTGCGAGCCAATTTGCCTCTCTTCTCATGACTACACGGGATGCAGACGTCAATATATATATATATATATATATATATATCGGGATGTAGACATCAATATATATATAGATAGATAGATGTACATATCTCAAGTAAAGCTTTAACTTCAGGAATATGATATAGATATATATCTCTCAAGCAAAGCTTTCACTTCAGGAATATGCTTGTTTCTAGCCCAGCAATTACGAAGTGAGTACAAAAGCCATATACATATATATATGTATATATATCTCAAGCAGAGCTTTCAAGAGACATGCTTAATTAGTTTCTCGAAATAACTGACGTGTCTTATCTGTGGTTTCAAGAGACATGCTTAATTAGTTTCAAGAGACATGCTCAATTTCGAATATGCTTGTCTTATTTATTTTCTCAAGTATGCTTAATTTCGAGCATGTAGTATCTCGAGTATATCTTATTTCGAGTACATGATTTTTCGAACATGTCTTATTTCTTGCCCCCCCAGTATTTTGTTGATTCGCAAAATGCTGTACTTCGAGGGGTATCGGGCTCGAAGCTTTGCCGACTTTAAATGGACCATCTCGAACTCGAGATTCTCGAGGATATCCTATAGGGATTTCGTTTGAGTTAAATGTTCTAGTTCGAATCCTAGGCTCAATCGCTATTAATTGGGACCCTTTTTCGATCAAAGTATTATGTTTGTTCATCAAAGATTCAAGTGCTAACACTACCTGTGTATTTATCATATTCGGAAAAACATCACATGTTTGGTTAAAAATTTCGCCTAATTCTGTAATCACTCGAGTAACTTCTCGAGCAAGCCCATCTCGAGAACTTACTGCTATATCTTGCACAATGGCAGTGAATATTCGAGCTAATTCTTGTGCTAGTGCCCGGTATTGATCATCGAATTCTCTTCATTGATCTTCACAAGCACCTGCTAATGTATGTTTCATGACCCGGACAAATTGTTCGTACATTTTGTCCGCCCTACCCTTATTCCTCGAAATCGATCGAGCATCCAAATCTTCAACTATATCATCTCTAAGTGAGTCTTCTGACATTATGCATAAATTTTATTTTTCGTGAGATTTTCAAACTTGTCAGTTATCGAACCGACTCCCACTGTGGTCGCCAAAACTTGTTTCGTTAAAAAAAACAAACTAGATTAGGGTGGATCCAACTACGCGTTCTGAGCCCCGCGATAATCTATATGTTGAGATTATCTTTCAACCCCCGCGCTCGAGTTCGATGCGCTAGACGGTGGTTCGGACTTTAACACTTCGACATGTTGTTTAAAATAATTATTCAGACCGCAATTGATGAAAATATTTATCATCTTCGAATGAAACAATAATACAGTGAAGGAAAAAGTCATGTCCAGATAAAAACTATCTCTCTGATACTTAAATCTGACACAAGATAATCTTATACCTACGTGAGAATCTCTCGATCGAATGTATTGTTTTTCATTCGAACTCATCTTCATCTTCTTCGAGTTCAACCCTTGCTTTCGATACGCTATTTCGGTGGTTCAAGCCTTTATAACTTAATGTTTTCGAGTTGAAAAGTGACGATTGAAAACTCAAGTCCAGTGCATAAACTATCTATTCGATACTTAAATCTGAATAAATGACAATTTATACCTCCATGAAAGTCTTCAATTTCGAAACATTACAGGCAAGCGAATGCCGATACAAGCCTTGAAGGCAAATGTCATCGAGTCTACACTACAGCTACTCCTAAGTTACGCTACGATCTACTCCTACATTACGCTAAAGACTACTCCTAAGAGAACGAAAATGCAGAAGTCTGATGATCTTGTCATGTCTTTTGTCTCTGTCCGTGGCTTGTATATATATTGGTCTTTGAGGAACCCATGTTCCTTTCCTTCGGGAACCGCCTTCAACTGCTCTTTCAAATATTTTGAAGGAACCCACGTTCTTTTTCTTCGGGAACCACCTTCAACCGTCTTCAACCGCTCTTTCAAATATTTTCGAATTAGCGCGTCTTTGCTGATTATTGGCTATTTGGTCTTCATTTTATTTTTTCGGATTCGATTCTTGGAAATAAACATCTAGAGACTTTCTTTCTGTTATATTATATATATATATATATATATATATATATATCAAAGAACTTTATTGACATTTTGGTATGTGGTGGGGCAAAAAGGTGTTGAATTATATGATATATAATAAAATATAGTGGTTCAAGTGGGGTATGTATTGAATGGCACATTGCTCGAGCATGAATTTCTTTGTTGCTCGAGCATGAATTTCTTTGCTACTTGAGCACTTGCTCGAGCTGGAACAGAGCAACCTGCTCGAGCTAGAGTGCTCGAGCACTTGACTCGAGTTGCCATTTTCTGTGGACCCAATTTCATTCTTTTCGAATTTCTACACTTTTGGGCTATTTGGGCTCTGTAATTCGAAAGCCCAAATTATTTTATAGTATAAACAAAGTTCTTACAATATTTCGTGGAGTGCTAATATCATTCGCCTTATCGATATCATATGTGACAAAAAGATCCAAATGAGAAAAGAAAAAAAATGCTTAATTTAACATTTACTCTTTTTAATCCTTTTAATAGCTAATCACATTCCATTTCCCCCCCACTATTACTCACCTCTATTTCACACACAAATCCACCACCGCTCGCTAAAACCAGCCCATCTTCGCCAAGTACTCACTCCCTGGCCACCTTTGATGCTGTATGCCATTGCCACAACCCTTATTAGCACATCCCCATCAAAATTGTCACCACCTCTTTCTAAAACCACCATAGTCTCTACCCTTCTCAGCAGGTTCCACCCTCAAGCATGCCTTCCCAAGCCGTCTCCATCTTCGTGCAGCTTCGCCGCCGTCGTCAATACCGCGCCATTGCCCTGTTAGTTTTTAATATAAGCATAGTACATACATATATATAATGTAATATAAAATATATGATATTAAATATGGGTTATTAATTTTTACTGAAATCTATGGTTATTATTCTTCAGTCAAAAAATATAAAGGAATTTAATGTTGAACCTTGAATTCTAACTCATTGATCCAATGGTTGTAAGCTTATGGAAATATTGTCTTAAAAGGGCCAAAACAACATAAGAACTCGAAAAATGGGAACCATTCGTAGGAAGCTCAATTGCTTTAAATTATTTTTCACATAGAGGTGGATTAAATTGTCCCTTCAGACACATAGAGGTAAATTGCACTTTTTTTTATTTTTTTGTTACTTGCATTTTGTTTATAGGGATAAATTGTATTTCACCATATAAATGAGATAAATTAAACTTAAAATAGTCTTACATAAATTTTTATGGTCACTATTAGGGGAGTCCATCGGTCGGTTTTTTAACCGAATAGAACAGGTTCGGTTCGGTTAAAAAACCGACCAGTTCGGTGGGTTTTTTTTCTGTTCGGTTAAAACCGAAAAAGAATTTTTTTCTTTTTTGCTATTGGTTTTTCAAAAATCTCATTGGCTACTGTTTTTTGGCTATTGTTGTTCACTTTTTCTTTAAAATGCATACATTTATATATTTATAATTATGTTTAGCATGACCAACTAAAATTGACATAATGAAATTAAAAAGTGAACCGATTCGGTTCTGGTTTTCGGTTAAATAAATAAATAAATTAGATATAAATAAATAATTAAAATTTAACTATGACTAATTTTAATTCATTTTCTTGATTTTCCGATAAGTTGTCACTGGGAAACATAATTTTTTATAGTTTTTGGTCTATATTATACTATATAAAAATAAAAAAATAAAAAAAAATTTGATTTTTCGGTTAACCGAACCGACCGAACCTCAAAATCGAAAATCGAATTTTGGCAAAAAATAAAATAAAATCGTAAACCGAACCGAATTTTTCGGTTTGGTTTTCGGTTCTGATCGAAATTTCGGTTTGCGGTCGGTTCGGTCAATTCGTGAACACCCGTAGTCACTATTAATAGATTTTTGGCTTTCATATGTCGGACTTATACTTTAATTAAGTTAAATAACTATTGATGATTTATGTATTCATTGTTAGAATAATTATTTTTTAAAAACTTATTTATTTGTCTCTGAATTATTGTATTACTCATTAAGATACAATGATAAACCTATTTATATTATCAATTTATTATACAACATGTACGTACTAATTTATGATCACAACTTTTTTTATATTAATTAGTGATTATTGCTTCTCTTTCTATGCTTTCTTTCAATAATATAAATTATAATTTTATGACGTGCATACATAGTGTACATGCTAATTAAATAAATAGGTTTAATATTTAGTTATTAGAAAACACAAAATAACATTTTTTTAATATCCATTAATACACTAAGTTATCAAAGAAAAAGAAAGAGTAAATTTTTGAAATTCTTTGTAAAGGAAAAAAATTGTAATATAATATCCATATAGATCCACATAAAGTAATTTAAAATTTATTGTATATTTTCTCTATATTATTTCAATCATATTTTTTATTTTTTTTAATTTATAATCAATTCAATTTTTTTTTATAGATTACTGTCAAAATAAATTTAGGATCAAATTAATTAAAATTTAATTCTAGAAGGGACAAAGTACTAAATAGTTTATAATAGATCGATACAAAGTGAATTTATCATTTTAAATTAAAAGCGTTTTGTTCTTCATTATTTATTGGGTATGTGGAAAATTGTTTTTTTCTTTTTTTTTTGGGGTGGGGGGGGGGGGGGGGTTTCCTTTATTTTTTTCTTTTAGTATTAATGCAACTTGACTTCAACATTAAGAAATCGTTTGGTGTTGTAAATGCAAGAACATCATAAGTGCCGATCTACGAGGTGGAGGCCTTGGATAGGTGCAAAAGATTTTAAAGTGAATACTATGATTTCAAATAGAATGTGAAAATTGTTGGAGTAATGACTATAAATAAGATCTTTAAATTTAAGACTCATATTCACAAAATAATTTAATTAGTGTTAGACTCCACCTAACATATTCATTGGACAAAATGACACAAGCTCCTCAAATAGTATATGAATTCAAAATTAAAATTTATATCTCACTAATTCCACAAGCAAGATCCAAACTCTACACTTTTACCCGGTAGACATAAAAAATAACAACAGAAAATGATGATATTTAATTAAAAGCAATTATCATTACATGAGAGTGCCAAATGCCCAAACAAAAAAGGTACTATATATATTTATATATAATTATATAATAATTAAGTCAGAATACAAGAACAATTACATGGATTATTTACAAATCCAAACTATATGCCAAGAAATGTGAACTTTCATAAAAAAACCTTAGAGCATCCTCATTGGATGTACCCTAAATGGGGTTCTTGGAGTGCCACCTCAGCATTCCAAAAACCTCCCCTTCCAAGCACCCCTGCTTCCCATTCGAAGAACCTCTCTGCACTTGTCACTTCAGCATAGAATCTCTTCCAAGAACCTCTCTTCCCATTGGAAGAACCTTTTTCAAAATACCCAATTAATAATAATTTATAAATAATTAATTATATAACTAAATAAAAAAATTTACTTTTCAAAAATAATTGATTAATTTAAATATATATTTTAAATTAATAAATTTAAAAAATAATTAACTAAATATATTTAAAGATATTGTGAAAATTTAATAATTATGCAATTATTAATTAAAAAATAGAAAATTTATGACATTTTTTTGTTATTATTACAACAAATTAACAAGGCATACAATTGTAAACATGGCAATTATCAAACAACAAGACAAATTGAAAAAATAATACAACTTAATTAGGAAATTCATCCCCTGCAAACCGTGCCCAAAGATGCTCCATCAAATCTCCGCGAAGTTCGTGATGTGTTTCTCTATGACGCATATCCACGGACCCTTGAAGGTAACTGCTAAAACCTCCCACGGGCCCTTGTGTTGCCGTAATTGGAGGTTCTTCTTCATCACTCCAATTAATAGCTTCATCTCCTTCATCTTCGATAATCATATTATACAAAATGATACAAGCATACATGATATCATTCAAATTATTTCTATACCAAAATCTCGCAGGTCCACGTATAATGGCCCAACGGGCCTGAAGAACACCAAAGGCGCGATCAACATCCTTTCTGGCCGATTCCTGCTTTTGTTTAAACAATATTCTTTTGGGATCTTGAGGATGAGCAAAACTTTTGACAAATGTCGACCACTCAGGATAGATACCATCTGCTAGATAGTATCCTTGTCGATATTCTCTGCCGTTCACTATAAAAGTAACCTCAGGAGCGCTCCCTTGCAGGACATCGTTGAACAATGGAGATTGATTGAGCACATTTAGGTCATTGTTTGATCCGGCCACGCCAAAAAATGCATGCCAAATCCACAAATCATGTGAAGCGACTGCTTCAAGCATAATCGTTGGCACCCCTTGATCACCTCGAGTAAACTGACCTTTCCATGCAACTGGACAATTTTTCCATTGCCAATGCATGCAATCTATACTTCCAAGCATTCCTGGAAATCCATGCGTCTCATCGTGCATTTGATGTAAACGTTGTATATCATTTGCATTAGGTCTTCTCAAATAGGTGTTTCCAAACACCTGGATTATACTTTGACAAAAATTAAATAGGCACTCGATCGTAGTTGTTTCCGCCATTCGCAAGTACTCATCGTAATGATCGGCAGGTCCTCCATAAGCCAACTGACGGATAGCCGCAGTGCATTTTTGAATTGATGAAAGACCTATCCTTCCTCTAGCATCGGGCCTTTGTTGGAAATAAGGATTGTAAGTTTCAACAGCTTGCACAATATGAAGGAATAACTCTCGCTTCAGCTGGGTACACAGGAGGATTATCAAAATAATCTTTGAATAAACGATTATTTCCAACCTCAGGCTCCCGATTTACGTATTTTCGACGACATCGAGGTGGATTAGAGGATTCGGCCGCTTCTTTTTCCATTTCTTGTAGTAGCATCATTTCCATTATATCACCCATTGGATCATCCCTAAATGAGTTAATCAATAACTTGCGAAGGTTCTTTGAAGGGTTGGGGTTTTGAGACATTTTTCTCTGTAATTTTTTTGAAGCCAAGAGTTTATGAGTATTTTTTTTAGGCTATGAGTTTATGAGTAATTTTTGAGGCCTCCGCAACTTATATTTATAGTTTTATAATGGCTAGTTTTGTAACGGCTAGTTTTATAACTGCTAGTTTTGTAACGGCTAGTTTTATAACGACTAGTTTTGTAACGGCTAGTTTTTGAATTACATACAAATTATAACAAGTACAAACCAATTAAATTAATTGAACAAAATTAAATTTTAAATAAATTGCAACAAGTAAAATAAAACGAATTTGAATTACAAGCCATGTTTTTGTTTAATCCTCTCAACAGTAAGAAGATGAAATTTGAGTTGGAATTCATTCATGCCTATTGTATCGTTCATTATAATGTCGCAATCATCTCTCCATGAAGTATCCTTCTGCCACTGCTCAAACTTCTCGATCTCTTCGGCCCTCTTCGCGTGATATTCGTCTAACTTCTTCAATATGACCTCAGTTCCTGCTGAGGCTTCAACAAATTTACCCTTTCCTTTCCTTTTGGCCGCCTTCTGGCCAATGGGTCGCCGCTCTACTTCACTATTACTGTCAGATTGGGCGCTTGGTGTCGATGGATTGGATGAAGTATAATCCCCTTCTTCATTGATCCTAGTCTTCTTTTTTTTAGAAGAAGCTTGAAACTCTCGTTGCCCCCTCCATTTCGGTAGATCTTTGACCATTCTCTAGAGGTGGTCATGCTTTAATTCTGTATTGTTATTGGCACTCCTATATAATGTACGAGCTTTTTGAATTATTTGGTCGTCGGACACCCCGCTTTGCTTCTCATCGACCAACTGATTGTAAATACCACTGAATTGTGTAACCTTAGGCATAACCTTGAAATAATGCCCCTTGACTGTGCTAATATTACACTTATGACCCCTCGACGAAAACTCATTGTAGTATTTCGTAATGCGCTCCCAAAAGGCCTCCATCTTTTGGTCAGTTCCCGTAACTGGATCACTCGAGATGGTCAAGTAAGCACTAAGCATTAGTTTTTCTTCTTCGACGCTCCAAAATTGGCGTTTTTTAGTTACGACATCGGGTTGGTCATCGTTGAGGTTGATGGTGTCCAACCCTTGTGGTGAGGGCATCGGTGGTGGAGGTGAGTATGACATTGAAGTTGGAGGAAATAAGTTTCGAGGTTGAAATTGTGGATATTGTGAAAAATGTGGATACTATGAAAATTGTGGATATTGAGAAAATTGTAGATTTTGGGGATACTGTGGGTTTTGTTGAAATGGTGGGTATTGTGGAAATTGTGAAAATTGTGAGTTTTGTAGATTTGGTAGATTTTGTGAATTTTGTGGGGATTATGTGGTATTATCTTGAAAACTTTGATTTGGATAATTGGGACAGTTTAGTAAATTTGTATAAGAATTTCCGAAATTTCCTTCCATTGGAAATATTTGAAAAAAAAATAAAGAGAAATTTGAGAGGATTTAATAAATTGGAAAGAAGATGAGAGATTGTTGTGATTAATTGTTGGGGAAATGGGTAGTATTTATAGATAAATTAAAGAAAAAAATTTAAAAAAAATAATAATTATTACAACGGCTAGAATTCTAGCCGTTGGAAGTGTGGTGAAAAAACAAAACAATAAAAGAAAACAAAAGAAAACAAAAAGACAAAATAAAAAAAAACAAAAGAAAAAAGGAAAAAAAAAAGGTGGGAGGTACCCGATTCCTCAGCAGGAACCGGGTACCTCCCAATTCCCTCCACATAAGCATCCCCATTGGAAGAGAGGGGATCATGGGGTGCCACATCACCCCATGATCCCCTCAAGCACCCCCCCCAATGGGGATGCTCTTAGTACTATTAAGACGTTCACTTGACGCCAGTTTGGCGAGCGTTTGCACTGGCATTGATTTCCCTGTAATCGAAAGCCAGTTTCACATGATGGATTCTAGTCAAGATCCAACGGCAAGCCTTTAATGCAGTTGGATCTGGGGCGTTGCATGGACCACCCTACAAAAACATTGAATAAAAAATAGTGAATCAGTTTGAACAATAAACGATTTGATTAACAGAACATTTGCTAAATGAAGAGCCTCCTAACTGGCCCATATTTCCACCACTGTATTATTGTTATTCAGCCTTATGTTTCGAATCATCGCTTTAACAAATCCCGTATGGTAACTTTAGACCTGCCAAGCGGGGTTTCCTTGAGATGCACCATGCCCAATCAATGTTAATTTTAAAACAATCCCAAGAAGTGGGTGTTTCTGAGCAACAGATAGGCTTCTTTGGCCATGTTTGGTTATGTTTTGGGTTGGTATTTTGGTGAGAATTATTTGTGAGAAATTTATGGGGACACGTGCATATTTGATGAGATTTTATTTTGGGAGTTGGTTTTTTGGTGTTTTTTTGGGTTTAGATAGTTTTTGGTTTTGTTTTCAAATGGAACAAAAGTTATTGTAACAGTAAGATCATGAAGTTTTTATCTGTTAATAATTAGTTAATGATTGAAAGTTAAGAGAGGGAGGAGACAAAAGTAGGGGGACAAAACCTGGGTTATAGATTTTTAAATAAATAATCATTGTGTTTTTTTTTTTTTTGATAAAATATATATATATATATATATATATATATATATATTTGGCCCAAAATTGAGTTAAACTAACACAACTGGGCCAAAATTTTGGAGTTTAGAAACATATCCAAACATAGCCTTTATTTTTGGCGATGAACTGTTTCTAAAGGTTTTCTCAAATATAAAGAATATTTGCCCACTCTCCTGTAATCTCATCGGTTTATTTTGAAAATATTGCTTCATTTCTCATAGTCCAAATAATCCAAAGGGCCAAAATTAGTCAGACATGCTATGAGACAACAACAAAAGTAAAATTAACACCAAGGCAAAAGAAAATTATTGGTAAATTGATCTTGTGAAACATTCATATTAATATACATTGAATAAGCTTGTTTATTTACCAAAAAAAAAAAACAAGGCTTGTTTACTAATAATTTTAAGTTCATGCATATTTATTTAATAACAATAACAATATTTTTTAAAAATTTGAGGATAATATTAATTTATATTGTAGGATTATTTTAGTCTTAACAAAAAAGTTAAGCAATGTAAATCTTTTGATATCATTCACACTTTAATTACAACAAAATATCAAATAATATCTAACAAGAAAAATTAGATACAAAATTACTTATGAATATATACGATGAACAAATTGACTCATTTATTATAGTAGTGCATACAATGAACTAACATTAATCTCTTTAGAAGCTAGATTAAATTAATTATTTATACAATAAATCTATTTACTTAATGAACCTCACTTTTTTTCTAGTATAAAGTTCATATAGGGATATTTTGTCTCTTCGAAAAAGCTAAGAAATGTAAATCATCTCCTAACCTTCACACTTTTATAATAGATTATAAATTTTAAATGGTGGAAATGGAACTCTAATCAAATGGACAAAATTTTCAGTAGACAAAGCTGTCTGTAACAGGTGGGTGAATGGGTGAACATGTAAATTCGGAAAATGATGGGGTGGCCAGTAAATGTAAATTTGTAAAGTGATATATGTTCCTAAAGATAGGTTAGTTCGACTAGAACTCGAGCTCGAGCTCGAGCTCAATAATCTTGATCCCATAATTAGGTGTGCAAAAGCTCTCTAGTCAGCTTATAAGCTATTAGTTTATATATTTTTTAAATCATACTAAAGTTTAGATGATGATGATGATGATGATGATGATGATGATGATGATGATAAAATAACACAATTATTGTTATCACAATTATTTTATATATTTAATTTATACATCACACTTAATAACAATTTAAAGTTTTGTTTTAAATTATATATGGTAAATAATAAGAAACATTCTAAGGATAAATATCAACAATGTTGTTTAAAATAATTAAATGACATAATTCATATTATTTCAAATATTAGAATTATTTCTTAGTAAAGGTGAGCTTGAACTTGGATAAATTTGATTGCGAATGAGTCGAGCTTCATATTTTTCGTTGTATGAGCATGAGTTCAAATTTACATGTTTGAGGAAGCTAAGCTTGAGCTTGATCTTAAATTTTTTTAGAGCTCAGATCGAGTTTGACTCATTTAAAGCTTAAGCTAGACGAACACGACTCAGTTCAAAAAGTTTGGACACAACTCAATCCTAATAATTGAATTGGGTTGGAATGAATTGCGAGTGTAATGGGTATAATGATGAATTTGGGTTTACAAAGCCCAAATCCATCTATCGAAATGTAGCCTTATAGGATGCAAGCGTTACAGCTATTTTATTTTTTATTTTTTATAAGGTTATATTTCTCTTAGCAAGCTATGGGCTTGTGGTTGTATGATTCTATTTCGAGCAGCTCCTTTGTATTTATTTTTTATTTTTTTTAAATTACTTCAAATACGTTTGGGTATCCGTTTTCACATTAAATAAATATATTTCTTTTTATTTTTTGACTATTCCATTTAATAACTACAAATCATACCTGTTGACTTGTCTTCAATTATATGATGATTAAATAAAAACTAATTACTCACTAATTATTATAAAGACATAAAATAATATTAGTAATGGTGACAAACTCGATGTGTGTCCTTAAATACATAAGATATAAAATTAAACATATTCTTTTAGACTTATGAGAAGTTAAATAAAAAAAACCATTCAAAATAAGATTAAAAACATGTTAATAAGAAAAATAAATAGAGGGAAGAAAGATATAAAAACGTTAGAGAGAGAGAGTAGATGAGAAGGAAAAGTGGTTGAAAATTGTTTTGATATTTACCTATTCAAAATGAGACAAATTTAGTCGTTACACACTACCACAAAAAAGTCCTATTACAGCGCACCTATGACAGCGGTTTTGAAAACTGCTGTAAAAAGTGGCATTCGGTTCGGACCTATGACAGCGGTTCGAGCCAAAACGCTGGCATAGATTTCAGAAAAAAAAAAAAAAAAAATATTTTGAATGTGGCAGCGGTTCGGCCAGAACCACTGCCAAAAAGCACACGTATGGCAGCGGTTCGGCCGAACCGCTGCCACAAAGCGCACGTATGGCAGCGGTTCGGCCGAACCGCTGCTAGAAGTGTACTTTGTGGCAGCGGTTCTAGCCGAACCGCTGCCAGAAGTGTACTTTGTGGCAGCGGTTCTAGCCGAACCGCTGCCACAAACAGACATGTGCCAGCGGTTCGACCGAACCGCTGGCACAAGGGCCGGGTTTTCTACAACCCGGCCCCCCTCACTCTCACTCTCACTCTCACTACATCTCACCTACTCACTCTCTCTCTCTCTCAACTCTCTCACCACCACCACCACCACCACCACCACCACCATCACCACCACCACCACCACCACCACCTCCACCATCGCGAGACCACCGTCCGCCGCCCCCCTAGATCTCTTTTTCTCTCTCTAGATATCTAGCCCTCTCTCTCGGTTTTTCTCTCTCTCTCTCTCTCTCAACTCTCTCACCACCACCACCACCACCACCACCATCACCACCATCACCACCATCCGCCGCCCCCCTCCCGTTTTCTCTCTCTCTCTCGGTTTTTCTCTCTCTCTCTCGGTTTTGCTCTCTCTCTCTCGGTTTTTCTCTCTCTCTCTCTCTACCACCGCCGCCGCCGCCGCCGCAGCCGACCTCCGCCGCCGCCGCCGCCGACCTCCGCCGCCGCTGCCCCTGCCGCCCACCTCCGCTTCCGCCGCCGTGGTCCATTTAGTTTTGGTATTTTCTTTTAGATAAATATAAATATATATATATATATATACACACACACATAGAGTATGTATAGATGTATGTATATGTGGGTGTATGCATATATGAGTGTATGTATATATATTTGTGTATGTGTGCTTGTATTTGTGTATATGTGGGTGTATGCATATATGAGTGTATGTATATATATTTGTGTATGTGTGCGTGTATTTGTGTATGTGTGGGTGTATAAAAAATTTAAGGGAACTAGGAATTTGACTGAATTTAGTATTAATTTTAGTTAGTCGGGTGTTAATTCCGTTTGATTTGAGATTAAATTGTGGTTATTTGGTGGTTTAGGGTACATTGATCCAACTGGTGATCTATATTTATACTTAGTTGCTGAAAATATAATGTTTTATCTATAGTTTTATGTGATTTATGTGATCCGACTGGTGATCAATATTTGTAGTTGCTGAAAATATAATTAATTAAGATTGAAATTGGATTTTAGCGGATCGTCAGATTCGAATTTTGTTGGATTCAACCTACCCGGGTGAAGATTAAGTCGAGAACTTGGTAGTAATTTTTGCGTTGTTACTCTGCTGAATTTTTTCTAGAATAATGGGAAATAAATTAAAATACAAATTATTTAATTAATTTAACTATCAACTGATGATAAAATTGTTTAATTTGATTAATTCAGAATCAAAATGGATCGAAGTTGGATTTTAGCAGATCGTATGTCGGAACAGTATGAGAAAGGTGTGAAAGAGTTCATAAAGTTTGCGGTTGACCATGCACCAGATCGAACTAGGATCACTTGCCCGTGTTTACGTTGTTGTTTTGGAAAGAGAATTAGTCCACGTGAGTTGGAAGATCATTTGGTGTGTAATGGAATTGATAAAAGCTACAAACGTTGGACAAGACACGGTGAAAGCAGTGTCCCGTTGGATGATTTGGGTGGTACATCATATCCATCACACGATTTCAACATGAATGATTATGAGCCTGATCGTTTGGAGGAGATGACAAATGTGATTGAGGAGGATTTGCGAAATTGTCCTAAAATGTTTGACAATTTGACAAGTGATTCAAAGACACCACTGTATAGTGGTAGTAAATTCACGAGATTGAAAACAGTTCTTAACCTATACAAGTTAAAAGCCAACAATGGGTGGAGTGATAAGAGTTTCACAGACTTGCTTGGTTTATTAAAAAGCATGCTACCTGAGGATAATGTGTTACCTAATCGTACTTATGAGGCTAAACGGATGTTAACCTCAATTGGCATGGGATATGAGAGGATACATGCGTGTCTCAATGATTGCGTATTATTTAGAATTGACTATGCATCATTGAAGGCCTGTCCAAAATGTGGCGCCTCACGGTACAAGAAGAATGGATCTACGCCTGTCAAAACCATGTGGTATTTGCCTATAATACCACGATTTAAACGCATGTACAGTAGTAAAGAGTTAGCCAAGGACTTGACATGGCATGCTGATAGAAGGTTTGAAGAAAGGATTGAAGATGACAAGATTCGACATCCCTCAGATTCTCCTCAATGGAAAAAGATTGATGATGATTTCCCTGAATTTGGTGAAGAATCAAGAAACCTGCGCCTTGTATTGGCTACAGATGGCATGAACCCTCATGGCTTGCAAAGCAGCTCACATAGTACATGGCCGGTGATTTTGATGATCTACAACCTTCCCCCATCGCGATGCATGAAGCGAGAGCATATAATGATGCCTATACTCATTTCTGGGCCGAAACAACCTGGAAATGATATAGATGTCTACTTGACCCCTTTAATTGAGGATTTGAAGGTGTTGTGGGACACCGGTGTTCAAGTATATGACGGGTTGAGAGAAGAAAATTTTAATCTCAGAGTCATGTTATTTGGAACAATCAATGATTTTCCGGCAAGAGCAAACCTCGAGGGATATGGTGTACATGGCCAATGTGGATGCCCCATATGTGTGAAGAGTACAGATCAATATCGATTGACACACTCCCAGAAATATGCATTCCAAGGGCATCGGAGATGGCTAAATCGGAACCATCGATATCGTCGGTGGAAGAAAGCTTTCAATGGGAATATAGAAGAAGGTCGAGCTCCTAAGTGCTTAACTGGTGAAGAAGTGTTTGAAAATGTAAGAGACTTGGAGGTTAAATTTGGAAAGACTTTTGCATGTGGCCTTGCAAAAACTGGGTGGAAAAAAAAGTCAATTTTCTTTGAGTTGCCGTATTGGACGTCTTTACATGTTAGACATTTTCTCGATATAATGCATATTGAGAAAAATGTATTTGATAGCGTCATTGGAACACTTCTAAATGTGCCCGGAAAGACAAAAGATGGCGTAAAGGCACGGTTAGACTTGGTTGAAATGAAGATAAGAGGAAAATTGACACCAACAAATAAGGGGAAACGTACTTATTTGCCTCCAGCAGCTCACACTCTAGCCAGGAAAGAAAAAATTGCATTATGTGAGTTTCTTAATGGAGTGAAAGTTCCAGAAGGGTATTCTTCAAACATTAGCAGTCTTGTATCAATGAAGGATTTGAAGCTAAAACACTTGAAGACTCACGATTGTCATGTAATCATGGATCATTTGCTACCAATTGCTATACGGGCCATTTTGCCAAAAAAGGTGAGAGACACGATAACTAAATTGTGTTTCTTCTTCAAAGCAATGTGGAGCAAGGTGTTTGATCCTGAGCAATTTCCTGCACTTCAAAAACAAATTGTCATCACTTTGTGTGAGCTTGAAATGTATTTTCCACCTGCTTTTTTTGATATAATGACTCATCTACCCATTCACTTGGTTAGAGAGACTCAACTATGTGGACCGGCTTTTATGAGATCTATGTATCCGGCTGAGCGTTATATGAAGGTATTGAAAGGCTACGTGAAAAATCGTAGTCGACCGGAAGGTTGCATTGTTGAACGGTACATAGTTGATGAAGCCATTACATTTTGCACAGAGTATCTGACAGATTCTAATGTTGCAGAGCTCCCAAAGTCTCATGTTGTGGGAGGGGGAACAGAAGGAGTCGGATTAATGGGAAAACAATTAGCTAGTGTTCATATTACACAAAGGGATCAGGCACACCTATATGTGCTCCACAACACCGATGAGGTTGACCCATATGTTGAAGAGCATAAGAACCAACTTAGGAGATTCAATCCAATTAAAAATGAGAGTTGGATTTCAAGAGAGCATAATAAGAGTTTCATCGATTGGTTCCGAAAGCATTTTGAAGAAAAACAGAAAGAGAATCCACAGCTTTCAGTTTCAGATAAATTGACACGGCTGTCGATGGGTCCGGACAGACTAGTATTTTGTTATTCAGGTTATCGTATCAATGGTCGCACATTCTATACAAAAGACCAAGACGAACGAAGTACAATGCAGAATAGTGGTGTGAGTCTTGTAGCTCAAGCAATGCATATCTCAAGTGCGAAAGATAATAATCCTATCTATGCCGATTTATCATATTACGGGGTGATTGAACGTATATGGGAGCTTGATTATAGTTGGTTTCGGGTGCCTGTATTTGGGTGTAGGTGGGTTGACAATAAACATGGTGTCGATAATAGTGAAATAGGCTTCACTCGAGTAGACCTTGAAAGAGTGGGATACAAAGATGAACCTTTCATTTTAGCGTCACAAGCTAAACAAGTATTTTTTGTTACCGATCCTATTGATAAGAGGTGGTCCATTGTTTTATCGGCAAACAAAAATACATGTATTGAAGGTGATTATGAAGAAAGTGAAGATGATGGAGAAAACCCTATCTCCTTAGGTGATTCACAATCAATTGATAGTGACGATGACTTGGATATAAGTGATGATGAATTGTATATGCGTCAAGATCACCAAGAGGGGATATGGATTAATCCGTCAGTTCGTCGCCGTACTAAAAAAAATGGTCGTACCGATGGGAAGCAAAAGACTGCTAAGCCAACGACAAAAAGAAAACGATGAAAGGTATTAGAATTTATTTCATAATTGTATGATAGACTTCTTTCAATATTTATACTTAGTTGCTAGAAAATTTATATTCTTGAGATTTGCCAATTTTTGTGGAAAATTTAAGGGAAATAGGGGTTGATTGATTTTAAGGTTAATTTGGTTTAGCTGGGGGTTAATTATGTTTAATTGAGGATTAAATTTTGTTTATTTTGTGGTTTAGGATAATTTTGTTTATTTTGTGATTTATTACTTCTATTTGAAATTTATTATTGCCAAATGAATCTGCCAAATTTATATGAAGATAACTTCTGTATTTATTACGTCTATTTGAAATTTATTATTGCCAAATGAATCTGCCAAATTTATATGAAGATAACTTCTGTATTTATTACGTCTATTTGAAATTTATTATTGCCAAATGAATCTGCCAAATTTATATGAATCTAACTTCTGTATTATTTGTCTTTTGTAGGTCGATGGCTTCAAATCCTGATGGTAGTTTTCCCGACGATGATGTATATGGATCAGATAGCGGTCATGAGAAGGACATACGGAGAGGTGTCTCTGCTATGAAAAAAGTTGTCAATGCCAGAAGTAAAGGCATAAGGCTACCTGTCGGCTGGAATGACAGAGGTCAGCCAATTAACCCCAACAAATCAATATTTGTTGGGTATATAGGCGTGCAGGTTCGGCAGAAGGTGTCGATTGCCATTAGTACTTGGCGCAAAGTCCCGTCAGCAACAAAAAAAAACATTTGGGATGAGATGAAGGTAATTTGGATATTATCTTATTTGTAAGTGTTAATGTATTATCATATTCTCTAAATTATAATTTTATATATACTTTATTGTTTGTTTTTTGTAGTTGGCGTTTGATATTGACGAAAGTCGACAAAAGTACGTACTAGCAGAAGCTGGGAGGCTAGCACGTAACTTCAGGAGCTACATAAGCAGAAAGTATGTGCGAGATGATGATGGAAACGTTAATGTCAACCCACCTCCACAATATGAGATATCCCAAGCCGATTGGGCGGCATTTTTAGAGGTTCGCTTAGGTGAACCTTGGCAGGTAGCTAGTCATTTTAATTTACAGTTTCATTTGTTGGTTATTGCGTTTATATTTAGCTAATAATTTGATAATGTAATAAACAGAAAATAAGCATTGACAATCAGGAAAGAGCAAAGAACCCTGAATATCCTTACCGGAAAGGGAGTTTTGGAGATGCTGTTGTGGAGCAAATGGAGGTATGTAGTTCATTTAGCAGTGAATCCTTACAATTTTTTTAATAATAATTCTATGTTAATGCATACATATATTTTTTAATGAAAATACAGATAAATAAAAGAAGGGATGCGGGATCCGATTGTACAGATGTGACACGAGCACTCGTGTGGAGGGTTTCGCGTTCCGATCTGACAAATCAAATTGATAACGAAAATGTTAGAAGAGTGGTGAATGAAATGGTGAGTTATTGGCAATTTTAGCTCTATTAATTGTTGTATTGAAATACTATTAAAAGCACAAGGTTCACTATTTTTTTTAATTTTTAAAAATATATCATTACAGGAGAGCATTTCACAAGAGAGCACTAGCCATAGTGGAACTTACACGAGTCGAGATGACCTATTGGCTAAAGCTATTAAAAGGAAAGAGCATCCGGGTCGCGTTAGGGGTGTTGGCTTTGGGGTCTCACAAAGAGACTATTTTAAGGATCCAAAGCCTGCTTCAGAAAAGGAGATGGAAAACTTGAGAAACATAGTGAAAAACCTCTCCGAAACTATGGTTGCCATGCAACAACGAATTGATGTTTTGGAAGCCCCTAACTCGCGTCAGCCACATGAAGATGACGTCATTTCTTTGAAAGATAGCAGCCCAGAACCAGGTTATAAGATGCTTCCTGAGGTAAAATATTTGAACTTGTTTATTAATCATATAACTTGCGACTCTCTATTTTCTGTAAATCATACAAAACTTTCTAATATAATGTTGTATATATATATATACGTGTGTGTGTAGGGTATCACTCCATGTCAATTAGCACTTTCATCTTCATCATATCGTGTGGTGGCTAAAGGACAGCTATACAATCGATCAGAGACTGATAGAACACTTCACAACTGTCAATTAGCCACCAACAATGTGAAAGTGCGCATTGACACTGCAGTTGAGGCTAATACACTCCTGCCCGTCCCTCTCAATGATGAAATATTCTCCATTTCTCATGCGCTGGGTACCTTTGTTGCTTGGCCAGCGAGTCTTGTCATTGTCACTGCTGCACCGGTATGTAATTAATAGCTAGTCATTAATAAATTATAACAATTTGTTTGAGGTTACTAAATATACTTTGGTGTGTAACATTTATATTTTATTTTCTTGCTTAAACAGTCCAAATCATCTGCAAACCGTAAGTCAGGGACGTCGAAGCGGTCAGCTGTCAAAGGAAAATCTCAAGTGGCCGAGCCTGCAGGTGAAGTAGACATATGTGCAGATCTTCAACTAGATGGACTCCCTAATGACCTTGTATTTCTGGGAAAGTACACGAAGATGATGAAGATTGATGCCCAGATCAATATATATATGGACGAAGCCATTATGAATGTTTCATTTCCAGAGTTCATTGGGAGGGAGGAGATCTATCACCTTCTGTGTAGAAAAGAAATAGGAGCCTCTATCATTACAGCGTACATAAAGTAAGTTTTTTAATTATTTTATTACATCTAAACTACGATTATTTTCGTCACTCGAAATTCATTTTTTATGCTCAATTTAGGTGTTTGTGGTTTAACTACGTGATCCCCGAAGGAAAAGAAACAAGTTTCGGGTTCCTTAGCCCACATTCCATAGCTGCTCAAACAGACCCGTCAGTTCAACAAGTGCAGTACATAGCACGTGCTATGATGCAGAGTACACAACAAAATAAGTTATTTCTTGCACCTTACAACACCGAGTGAGCTACTAAAGACTCGATTTTAATTTGTAAAACTAGCTACGCAAAACAAATTTTCAACTATCTTTTGAATGCTTTGTAGGGGTCATTGGTTGTTGCTTGCAATTAATCCATTTAAAGAGATTGTTTACTATCTAGATTCTGTGCATGGTGAGCCGCAATACCGAGATGATATGATACTAAAATTCAATCAGTAAGTTTTTCATTCAATCAATGTATCCATTATATTTAATATTTTTTTAAATTGTATTTATTTCACATAATTTCTTGTTTTTAACATATTTTCTTGTTTTTTATATTTTTTTATAGAGCTGTGCACATATTTCGTGCAAACTGCAACAACCAATCCAACAAATCCAAAAACTCGGACTGTAAATGGTTTACTATAAAGGTTAGCGTTTTCTAGGTTCATGAGATTATATATTCGTATAGAAGTTCGTCTTCTAATACAATGTAAGTTTGATTGCTTTTGTAGTGCCCCCGGCAGACCAACGAGGTGGATTGTGGCTATTTTGTTATGAGATTCATGAAAGAGATTATTAGCCACGGACTATCTATAATCCCAACAGCGGTATACATAATCCTTATATATATATATATACTTAATTCTATTACTTTTGAAATTATTAAACCTTAATTGGTAGGTAATTGAAATGTTATTTCACTTTGCAATTAATCTCTATATATATACATATATCTTGCAGTACTTTAAGGATTGTCAATCCTTCTATACTGATGAGCAAATTGATGAAGTACGCTGCGAAGTTGCACGTTACATTTTCTTAGCAGCTCCTTAGAAATTAGGTAATTTAGTTTTTGTACATTGTGACTTGCTATAAATTGAGATTTGATTTATTGTATTTCGTAAGGTCATTAGTAATTTAATTAGTTAATTGTACATTTTGTTGGAGATTAAAGATGGTAATATTGAAGTTTGGGATGATGTTTGCTTATGTTGAATATGTTTTGTTGTTAGTTGAAATTTGTTGATTGGATCATTGCATATTACAGGCACTATCATGA